>CM053580.1:418235181-418262040 GCA_028627135.1 Pseudochirops cupreus | reverse complement strand
CTTACCCTGCTTCTTATGCTTATTCTTATTCATGGTTGGTCAGTCCGTGATTTTTTTTTGTAAAATCTCTGTGGAGCTCTGCTTCCAGAGGGGAAAGCTCTGTCCCAAATTGCTGGCATCCTGTCAGCTGCCAGAGCTCTTAGGAAGTTGCTGGGTCCCTCCCCCACTTCCGGCTCACTGAAAAAAAAAGAACCACAGGACCATAGCCCAAGATCGCGATCCAGATCCAGGCTGCTCAACGTGAGAGCACTTGGCCTCTGAAAGATAACTTGGGCCCCCTGCAGTCTGCAGGCCAAGCGCTCTGAAGCAGCAATGTGGAGGTGGGTACAGGACCTCCACTTTCTGCTTCTCAGCCCTGGGGGCAGTTTGGCCAGACCACTTTTCTCCCACCACCTCGCAAGTCCTACTCACCTAATTCTGGGTACTGCCTCAGCTGCCACCAATCCGCTCCCCCAAAGCTCCAGCCAGGGCTCAGCTGCTCTTGTCCAGCTGCCTCCAGGACACCGCCATGGTTTCAGGCCAGGCAGGTTTCAGTTCACAGTGCTTATGTGGTTCCTCGTAGCCAAGCTAACTTTAGTGGAAAGTATATTGTGTGCATTTTGGAGTTCTAGAATTAGTTTAGAGTCATATTTTATGAGTATTTTGGAGTCGCTATGTGAGAGCTGTAATATGTTGCTGCTCTTATGCCACCATCTTCCATCTTGCAATTTTAAAAAATAAAATTCTATGTCCTGGCCTTCATTCTGATTAAAGAGCTAAACCTGAGGAAGAGGAAATTAAGAAGGAGATTGTTTTTGTTTGTTTCTTTAATACACTAAGACATAAAAGCTTTGGTGGGTCAACCTACTACTACATTTGTGAAAAAATCTCTTGGGACTGTAATTTGACATTGTTCTAAGTTTTAATTTCATGTATGACTGTCTGAATTGTTATGAAGCCAATAGTCCACCATTCAAAGAGAATGTCACCTGATACCAAAAGGGAGTTCAGTCTGAGAACTGCTATAGGTAGATAGATGTCTATCCCTGAAAAATAAAAGTTGAAATGATGACACTGCATGGGCAATGGTAGGATTCTCTTGACTTGGTATTTCATTGTGTTATTTCCTTTTTGAACAGTAAATTTTCCCATCTGGTTAATTCTGAGCCTGGTTATGGTACCTTGTGAATAATGTCTAACTTGGCTTTGTGATTGGCTATTAACTATGACTTTTGTTGGTATCAAACACAGCTAAACAAATTTTCAGATCAATCTGTGCCTTTGAAGAAACAGTCTTATTATTGTCATAACGATTTCCCTCTTTTTTTCTTCCATAGCATAATTTTATAATCTGGGTAGTTGAACAATGGAAAGCTTTCCCACTGCAATGTTAAATCTATTAATTAATAAATTAAAGCAAAAACCTCTCTTAGGTACTATAATAAGATACAAGTTTGAAAGACCTCACTATTTCAATTTCAATTGTGATCAATTGCATGTCGTTAGTAACTAAGTAAATGAGTTCCTAGGCTTGCCATCCCCTTTGATAAAAGTTATAAGTTCAGGTATAAGATTATGTGCCTAAAGTATCTCATTTTTTAAAATGAAATGAGGATTAGATAGATAGATAAACAGATAGATAGATATAGATATATACATGTGTATATATATGTGTATGTGTATGTGTGTGTTCACACATATGTACACTCTCTCTCTCTCTCACACACATGTGCACACACACACACACACACACACACACACACACACATATATCCTCAAAAAGGTAGGGGGGAATAAGATAAAGTTTTAAAGGTGTTTTAAAAATTTGTGAGAGTACCCATCTTTGAGAAAGCAACAATATTCAACTATTAGAAATCTAAGAACTAAGATATGTATATAACAACTGATTTCCAATGTTTCATATGGGAATATACAGACTTGGTCACAGGTTCCAAAAAATTGGATTAAGGATTGTACACATAAAATTGCATTAATAATTGTAAAGAAATTTTAATATCATCTTTCCTATTTTGAAGTCTCTATTTAATAACAAAATATTAGGGGACAGGAGAGTTCATTTTCCAAGTTAGTTCTCCTATGGCCTCAGAATGGCATTGTTCACGTCATATACAGAGTTTGGGTAAAGATAGAAACAGCAAGAGGTATACAAAAAACTTAAATTCTCTGAAATTTAGATGAATTATAGATTTTTAATTTGTGGTTCTTATAGCTCTGTTGTCAACAGTGTTAGATTTATAAGGTTTGAATTGTTTTTGATGATATGAACTATTTACTGGGAAAGCAAATTGACAGATTGTACAAAATTGTACTTAGTTTTGTTATCCAATGATTAGCATAATTACCTAGGAAACTCTGAAAGGGACTTGGAACCAGAGAAGTAGATTTACTATGAGGAGCTACCTTCAAAGATGCCACAAGAGCAAAGTTTATTCCAAAATGTCCAAGGGAAGATTTTTCCAAGGATCAGACAACTACATAGGACATCTGGCTCTCAAGGTAAAATGTACTGATTAAATTAACATTGGGTGTGAGTTATCAAATTACAAAGAGACGATATTACTTATCATTGTTATATCACCTTGCTCTTTTTGTTTGGTTTCATGGTTTTTATATTTACTGAGTTTTCTCAGGGATATGTAAATATCCCCTCTGAAATTAATAAATGGTGAGCCCTCTAAGTGGTTTAATCTGTAGCCTGTCTTAGTTTAACTATAGAGTCCATTTAATAAGGTTTGTCTCCTTAAGGGTTTAGAGTTTTGGAAAGACTTTCATTGACACTCACATTGTCAGTTCAATTCTTCAAATATTTCACCCATTCTCTTCTTATCTCTATTTGTTTAAACTTTCTCCCTTTCTTTCTGTTTATATTCATCCAGTGTACTTTGATTAAAGTCAAACAACTTTGAAACTAACCTTTCATTTTACACTCTGATTCCTCACTTCTTTTTTCCTATATTATTTTTAAGTCCATTTCATCTTGTTTCTCAGTCATATTCTAGTCTCACATTCCACTGTGATCTCTCCTGTACATAAAGACTTATATTTGTAATAAAACTGATGTGGATACAAAGATGCCCTAGAGGTTGAGTTGCTCATTTGCTGGCATCCTAAAGTCTCCCCTTATCCTGAAATACCACAAAACTTACCTTTATCCTAAAATTCCTTGTCTCCTCCCATCCTATGTCATAAAAAGACCCTTATTCCCTTATTTTGTGTCATTCATGTTCTTCATTCTGTGTTCTTATCTTACAATTTAGGAATATTTGTTCTTAAATCTCCAATCCCCTTTAGAAACCCTAAAATTACATTATCATCCTACAGGCTGTATAACTTCCTGTCTATATAAGTCTGGCCCTTGTCCTATATCAATGCCTTTGTTTAGCTCCCTGCTAAGTCTCAGGCCTGCATGCTTTTGCATTAATACAGCTCCCTTTGGCTAAAGAGAAGGTCTTGTTGAATTCTTTCAAAAATCTGAAATAGCTCTGTCAACTATGAAACTTGACAAAGCTATTACAATTCAGTTATAATTTTTAATCTCTAATTGGTTTATAATTTCATAAACTTTTACAAACCAGAGGGGAAACTCTTATGTTGTCTTATGTGTGTTTATCTCTGTAATATCCAACCTGGCCAGGATTATGAAGGAAGAGAGAAAAAGAATCTCATAATTTTCCTCTTTATCTTAAGTTGAATCTCTAATCAAAAGTCAATGAGTGTAAGTTTGTTTTTAGACTTCATTAGGCTTCTCCACCCTTCTAAACACCTTTTATGGGTGACAAAGTCCTCCTTTCCAAAGGTAAGGTAAAAATGTTGAAGGTAAAAACACCTTGTGCACACTACAGTACTTCTGAAATGGAAGCTTCATCAAGCCCATTTTACTCTCTATATTGCCCCTTTACAGGGGCCTGCCTAAATCTTTACTTTCTTCTTCTCTGATTATTCCCTAAGAAAGTGGTTTCTTATTAATTCCATGTTCTTTTTCTTTTTCCCTTTCCTTTTCCTTTTACTTCTCCCTTTCCTTTCCATTCCCTTCTCCTTCCCCTTTCCTTTCTACTTTCCCTTTCCCTTCCCATCCCTTCCCATTCCCCTTCCCCTATAATTTCATAAACTTTACCAAACCAAGGGGAAAAATAATTATTTTCTCATCTCATGTGTCCTTATCTCTGTTAAATCCAACCTGACCATGATTGTGAAGGCAAAGAGAAAGAAAAGAATCTCATAATTTTCATTTTTATCTCCCACTGAATCTCTCATAAAAAGTCAATGTGAGCAAGTTTTTTTTTAGACTTCATCAGTCTTCTCCATCCTTCTCCACCCTTCTAAGCTCCTTTCCTTCTCTTCCCTTCCCTCCTCATGTCTTCCCTTCTTTACTCTTCTTATCTTTTCTTTTCTTTCCCTTTTTCTTTAAAGAAATCCAGATTATGTATACATGGTAATTAAGAACAACCTCAGTTTTGAAAGTGACACCCAACAGCACTATAATTCATTTTTTCCTAGGTTCTCATTCTTCAAGTTATAGTGTTTAGTATGTGAAACTGACAATAATGAAAAGGCCTGTATTTATTTGGCTAAATTCATTTCTACAATTATCCAAAGTAAACTTTACCACTTATTGGGAATGAGGCTTGAACATGCCTGGTTTCTTGGCAGTTTGCCTTTATCCCAATTTTTTTGTTTGTTTTTTGGAAGGGTAAGGCAGGGCAATTGGGGTTAAGTGACTTGCCCAAGATCACAGGGCTAGTAAGTGTTAAGTGCTTGAGGCCAGATTTGAACTCAGGTCCTCCTGACTCCAGGGATAGTGCTCTATTCACTGTGCCACTTAACCACCCAATCCCAATTTTTTAAAAGCTTGACTAATGGGTAGTCAGAAGGGAGATTGTTCTGTGAAAACCACATATTTGGTACTAGTGCCCGCTTAACCTTTCTGTTCCTGGGCAACCTTATATTGAGTAAGGACTGATACTCTTCAACTGCCCTCTTCTGACATGCTGTTCCTTTTGTTCCTGAACAAATGGGAAGGAATCAATTTGGAATTGGTTCTTAATTCTCCTTATCCTTCTTAACTTTAAAGGAGTTATATTTTCTGACACCTTTACAGCTAACTAACCAGTAGAGCAGTCCATTCTGTCCTGCCATTAGAAAAAGGATTGAGTTCAGGTTGCTGGGGTGGTGCAGGCTTTCTCTCAGTGATAGGCACAGGTGAAAGACCCTCAAAAAGTCTCCTGGCTGGCTGCCCATATTGTTAAAAGAAAAATCTATGTTCATGCCTAATTAAGCCCTAATTAAAAAGGAAAACTTAGGAAGAGGAAGTTAAAAATCAGTTTGTTTTGTTTTGTTTTTCTTTTAAATACACCAGGGCAGAAAAATTTTGATGGGCCAGCCTATTGGGCCTATCAGTTATTCAATTTAACTTAATCATTTTTGTATTAAATTTTACTTTTTTTATAAAAAAAATCTTTTTTCTCTTTTCCCCACTTCCTCCTTCCACTATAAATGAAAGGAAATGGAAAATAAAATCTTTGTAGCAAACATAAATTATCAGGCAAAATAGAATCTCTTATTGCCTGGATTAAAATATATTTGGATCATTCTGCATATTTAGTCTATTGCTTGTCTTTTGGAAGATAGAAAATATTCATCACCAGTCCTTTGGAATCATTGGGTCATTGTATTTATCAGAGTTCATAAGTCTTTCAAAGTTGTGTTTAAAATATTGTTAAGTATACATTGGTCTCCTGGATTTGCCAGCTTCATTCTGTATTATTTCATATGTCTTCCTAGATTTCTTTGAAATTACTTAATTTCTTATTGTATAATGATGATGTATTATATTCTTATATCATACATTATTCTGCCATTCCTTAATTGATGGGAACATTCTTAGTTTTCAAGTTTGTTTGTTTTTTGTCTCTGTAGAATTTATATCTATATGCTATTGATGCTACCACCACCACTTCCCCTAAATCAAGAACCACAGGACCAGTGAGCAGTCAAGTTGAGGCAGAGTTCTGCCAAGAGCATGAGGTACCCATGATGACTCTCAGTCTCTTCATACCACAGCAAAGATGGGAAAACAGACTATAAGTCTAAGAAGCAAAGATACTCTATAAATCAGTGGTTCTCAACCTTCCTAATGCTGCAACCCTTTAATACAGTTCCTCATGTTGTGGTGACCCGCAACCATAAAATTCTTTTCGTTGCCACTTCATAATTGTAATTTTGCTACTTTTATGAATCTATCTGGTATGCAGGATGTGTTTTCATTGTTACAAATTGAACAGAACCCACAGGTTGAGAACCGCTGCTATAAATGCTTTGATACATATGGATCTTTTCCTCTTTTTGATATCTTTGGCATTTGGCCCTAGTACTAGTATTGTTTGGTCAAAAAGTATGTGTTGTTTATCATTTGGAGGGGTACATTTCCAAATTGCCTTACAGAATGTCTTTAGCAAATCACAGCATAAATCTGCTTTTTTTGTCACAGCCTTCCACATTTGTCATTTTTTTGTCTTGCAAAAAACCTCTGGTGAAGGTGAGGTAGAACCCCAGAGTTGCTTTAATGTTTATTTTTCTCTCTCTTTTTTTTTAAATTTGTCTCTTGCTTTTACACATATTTTTAATTCCATGTCATGCTTTCATATTCTAACTCTATTTCTTATCCATGCTTGCATTTCTTTTTTTGGAGGGGCAATCAGGGTTAAGTGACTTGCCCAAGGTCTCATGGCTAGTAAGTGTTAAGTGTCTGAGGCCAAATTTGAACTCAGGTCCTCCTGACTCCAGGGCTGGTGCTCTATGGATTGGCCACCTAGCTGCCCCCACATGCTTGCATTTCTATTTACTAAACATACCTGCATTCAATGGTTTCTTACTTTTGGGGTCATACTGAATCAGTTGTAGACTATCCTTTCCTTTTTAGGTTTAAACAATATTGATTAGATATTCAAGACTCTACAAAACACATTATTTTCATCCTTTTAAAAACATTCATTCCCTTGACAGAAAGCTATCCTTTCAATATTTTTAAGACGTAACCCCAATATTTGACTTTTATTCGTAGGAACCCTTTCAATCAAATACCTACTGCCTAAATCTGCTTTTCTCTTTTATATGCTTTGCCTCTGATGAGCATGTGTGAGGCACATACCACCTGTGCCATTATGGTTTTCTGTTTCTTGCTCAAGACTTCATAATATTTGTTAATGTTTTATGGTTTCCTTCTGAGAGTGCTACAAATACCCATAAAAGCCATTAGAAGTAGGAAGTAGTTTGACAAGGTGGGAGGTTTTCTGTCATGTGCTAGATGTATACCCTAAGAATACAATAAGCTACTATATTTGCTTTTGTTTGCATATTAACAAATAGCTCACTCAATTGTCTGGTCTGAGGAGTCTCTAACCACCATGACTATTCTTTTATGCATCCTCTGAACTGCTTCAATAATTCCTCATTTAATAGTAATCTCTTTCATCATTCCTGTGAGAATATGAAGATGCTTCTTACTTGGAGAAAAATATCCTGGAGTTTTTTCTTTTTAATTCATTATGATTAGTTAGTCAATAAATTAACATTTAATAAGTACCTAATATATGCCAATCTGTGTGCTAAGTACAAAGAAAGGTATATAACATCCCCTTCCCTTGTTGACCTCATAATCTAATGAGAGAAGAAAGCATGAAAATAACTGGATATAAAAGACAAAAAAAAATCTTTCTATTGGATAAATAGAAAATAATCAATGGAGGGAAAGCAATAGAATTAAGCAACCTTGGGAAAGACTTCCTTTAGAATGTGGGATATTAACTGGAGCTTGAAGCAATCCAAGGAAGGCAAGATGTAGAGGTGACAGAAAGCATTCCATGCATGACAGACAGTCAATATACATGTCTGGGAGTTCAGGGATGTATGTCTTACTCAAGGACCACCAAAGAGTCTGGAGTCACTGGAGCAAAGTATACTTGGGAAGGGGAGTTGTATAAGATATAAAATGCTTAGAAAGGTATGTTGGGAGGGAGGTTGTAAAGGCCTTTAATTTTATATTTGATCGTGGAGATGATAGGATTATGCTGAGTGGAGGAGTGATGTGATCAGATCTGTACTTTAGAAATATCACATTGACAACTGAATGAAGTATGGGCTGGAATAACCATAATTTCATAGGATTTAGGGCTTCAAGAGTTCTTAGAAATCATCCAATCCAGCCTTTTCATTTTACCAGTGAGATCAGTGTGTATTTGGATGTAGTTTTGATTTTACAAAATAAATCAGGATCACAAAAACAAAATAACTTGACAAAGGACATAGAGCTACTAAATAGCAAGGGTAAAGATATAAGATAGGCTTTTGATCCTAATAAAACTTTAACAAATATTATGAAGTGTTGGGCAAAAAAAAGAAAATCATATTCTCAGGTCTTTTCACTATACAATATTGTGTTTATCATAATTTTGATGAGACACCAAATAAAAGGAAAGATTTTGCTTGCATTTGAATTGTGTGATAGTCATTGTCCTAAAATGCAAATATGAAGTGCTGAGAAAGATAATAGAACTCCTCTATCTATCTTCTCCCCCTACTTTCCTCCTTTTTATCATATATTTATTGATCTAGTTGGTTTTCACTTTAGTTTAATTTCTAAATAAATCTCTTCCTCTGTATTTTTTCAAGAAGCAAATAGAAGACACATCTACCCTGGATGAGTTTGTCATTTTCCTTGATGCAGGATGAAGTCCTTTCTACCTCTGTTGTTTTATCCTTTGCAAGATTTAATACAGAGATGTTATTTACATTATAGGAATTGCATTAGATGAAGTAATTTCAATTCAAGAAATAGTTAGGCATTGTCTAGCTGACTTATTTAATTTTAGTTAAATTTCCTCAATAAAGTGATGGCAGGGAGTTACCTGGAGGACAGAAGAGAAGTATATGTGTGTATGTATACATATAGGTATACATATATATTTACATATACATGCACATTATATACACACATTTATATGTTTATTGAATATAAGAAACCATGAAAAGAATGAAGAAGGAGAGGTCAATCAATAAACTATTGTCTGAAAATGTAGTATCTAGTACCATATAAGGAACTATGAGACATAAAATAAGCCTGAGGTAGGATATTTGTCCTCAAAGAATTTAAAGTCTTATTGGAAGAGATGAAATGAAATGAAGTGATCAGGGGAAGGAATGATAGATGTTCTCCCAAATATCTTAGCATATCTAAATCAATCTATCTATCAGTCTGTCTATCTATCTATCTATCTATCTATCTATCTATCTATCTATCTATCTGTCTATCTGTCTGTCTGTCTGTCTGTCTATCAATCTGTCTATCTATCTATCTGTCTGTCTGTCTGTCTGTCTGTCTGTCTGTCTATCTATCTGTCTGTCTATCTATCTATCTATCTATCTATCTATCTATCTATCTATCTATCTATCTATCTATCTATCTGTCTATCTGTCTATCTATCTGTCTATCTATCAGTCTGGTCTATCTATCTATCTATCTATCTTATAAAAGCCAGTAGATAGAGTGTTGGATTTGTGGACAGACAGACCTGAGGTCAAGTGTGACCTCAGGAAATTACTAGGTATGTGACCCCAAGTAAGTCATTTAACCTCTTTTTGATTCAGTTTCCTCCTTTATAAAATGCACACAATAATAGCACCTACCTTGCAAGTTTGTTGTAAGGATCAAAGGAGATAAATGTAAAGAGCTTAGTAGTGTGCTGAGCACATAGTAAGAGCTAAATAAATGTTATTCACTATTAATATGTGCTAGGTAGCTAGGGAAACTGAATAAAGTGTTACCTAGTTCAACAGAACAAGACAGACTCCAACAAGCAAATTGACGAGTATACCAAAAAAAAAATGCAGTTAGTAAAACAAGCAACAAATGTGCTCCACACACATGTGGCTTTATGCATCTTTTATTTAACTCAGGAGCCAAACTTAAAATCAGCATTTGGTGTATAGTATCAGTTGGCTGTATTTTCTAAAAACTTAAGCTCCGTAAGCCTGTGTACAGATTACACCAAGATATAGCCTTCCTGCCAAGTCTTTTGTGTTACAGAATTTAAAGAGAAATAACACACATATTTTGTTCTGTCAAGAAGCCTGGAACTAAGAATGACAGGAAGCATTTTCCAGCATGAATAAACCATGAAACATATTTGGAAATTGGGGTTTTAATGATAATTGGCATTAAAAAACCTTATTGCAAAGTGGGTATAATTTTCCTTTAATTGTTTCAGAACACCATGTGTAAAGAAACCCTGACAGAATGCAAATTATTTCCATGGGATATGAGAAAGAGAAAGGGAGGCTTTCATAGCTATGTTCTTTATGCAAAATATTATTGGATAATAGCTTTACAGAAATGGTGAGCCAGAATGGGTCATATTAGTTGCTTTTTGGAAACCAAGTGTCTCAGATTCTTAGGGGTACTCCACAAAGGCCTGGGAGTTGACAAACCTCGTAACCAGGTTTCTAATCTCTACACTAACAGAGACCTATTCAAAGAAACTGAAAGCAAAGGACCAGAAGAAATGGGAATTGATGTAGGTTATTTGGCATATCTAGAAATGGAATTTGCCTGTGTGACCCTTTTGGCATTGCCATATCCATTCAAAAAATGTGAGGAGGTGGGTCTGAACATATTTCATGCAAAACATTGGGACATATTTACTATAACAATAACAATAATTTAGGTAGCATTTCAAGGATTACAAAGTGCTTTACATGCATCATCTCATTTAGACCTCACTCCAACCCCTGAAATTTACTATCTCAATTGTGCAGTGAAGAATCTGACTCAGGGGAGATTGTGTGAATCCACTAGAATCACAATATTGGCAGATATCTGATTTAGGATTTTTCTGGTTCCAAGACTCACTCTTTATCCACTAATCTTCTCTCAAATACTTTAAAAGAGGACTTCTATCAATCATTTGGGACTTGTCTCTACAGACATTTCATAATTATATTAGAGTAAGGAGGAGACTTAGAACTCAGAAATATAAGTCATAACAAGATCATAAGTTTGTTTCATCAGGTCCCTGGAAAACATTTATTTTTCAAGGCATATGATACAAGTGCTAGGGGAAAAAAAAAGCATTATTCTGTTAGAATCTCCATTAGAGTAAACCTTTCCTAAATTAATTTTGCCATAACTCTCTGAACAATAATCCAGTTGAGAGTTAGACATACAGGGAAATTTATTTTTTTTTAAGGCCTATTTATCATTTAAAAATAATTGCTTTTTAAGAGCATTGTCTTTTTTCATTAAATATCAATAAAATTCCTGAATAATAATTAATATCAATTCTTGGTCAAAACTTTCACAAGTTTCATTTAAGGCCCCTCACCTGCCTTGTCAAGGGACGTTGTGTGAATGCATTTAATTTTTGCTGCTATGCTGTGAGTAAGACTTTGGCAACAGCAGGGATAAAACTAAATCCAACTCACACAGGTGCTGTGAGCTTAATTAATGGTTTAAATTCTTAAGTTTAAAAAAACAGTGCATAAGTGAAAGCATTGTTATGATTTCATGGGGATATTATAGAAATCCTTTAGAAGTCTGGCAGGAATTACTGGGATGAATTTATATTCAGTATGCAACCCAAGTAGGATTAGTGCACCATTGATTTCCACTGAGGTGCTTAGCGCATCTCTATTAATCATATATCTTTCCATAGTTCACACATTGTTCTTGAAATTTTTAATACATGAAGAGAAATACTTTCCAAATGAGCAGAGAACATTCTTCTAATAAATAATTTGAATTAAAGATTGAAAGACAAAACAGTTTGAGTTAAAACAGAAAATCTTGTCTTTCAAAAGTGATTTGCTCACAGGACTATGTGATTCCTTCCTATGGATAGCTATAACACCAATAAGACCTGGAAGACAAATTAGACTCTTGTGTCTAATTGGATGAGACCTATAGAGTTATTTGTTGTCCTAGAGAAGGATCCAATTGTGAGAATTAGCAATTTCAATTCAGATATTTTTCTTATGGTGAGAAAAAGAAAATGCCACTAAAAATTATACAAAAGCTATTACATGAAATGCTTTTGAATTCATGAAAACATTAAAATCATTTTTGTGAATTTTTTTGTTGGTTTTGCCTTTCAGGTAGCAAGAAATTCCTTTTCAGATCTTCAGTTAGCAGAGGGGTGTAGTGCCAATGATATATTTACAGTGCCCACGATCTTGATAAAGACAATGAATATAAGTATCACATGACATTTGATTGCAAAATATAGCAGATTCTCGACAAAAAGGATAGAACTGAAGGATTTACTTAGACATCAAAGCCCAGAACCAGCAAGCCAATTATTGTACCAAAAGATATTCAGAAGCTATGATAACACTGAGAGCCATGCCATCTTTTAGCCTTCCCACAAACCGAATCAAAATCAATATTTACTCATAAACCTCTATGTCTCCTTAATGAGTGTCCTCCCTCCTTCCCACCCCACCCCACCCCAATCTGGCTAGCTCTGATTCCCAGCTTCCTGTGGGCTCTGCTTCCCTTTAGCAAAACTCCTCCCACCAGAGGCTTCATGTGACTATATTCAGTCTATCGGGGTCAGAGTTTATCTTCACAGCAGGGAAGCTTCCTGTGGGTTCTGATGAACCCTTCAGCAAATTCCCTCCATCACAGGCTCCGTGTGATTACATTCAGCCTCTTAGGAGGCAGAGTTTACTTTCAAAGCAGGGGAGGGCTTCAAACTCCCCCTTAAGTCTATTAAGGGGCAAAGAAGATCTTCAAATTCCCATTCCCGTTACAAGGGGTTAGATAATTCTTAAAGAAAAATGTGTAAATTGAACTACAAAAGAGATTAATTTTCAACACCTACTGTAGTTGCTTTGAAGGAAACCTAACCAAACCAAAAACCCTTCTGTTTTAGATCACTAAAAATATCATTCAAAATTTTGAATTCAAAATTTAACTCCTTGCCATCTACATGCAAAATAGATAGAAAGATGTGTGTGTGTTGTGTGTGTGTGTATATATATACATACATATAAGCATATATGATTTTGGTCATAGAAATAAATTATTTAATATGTATATGCAGGCAGCAGAGTCAATCTCTTTTTATCTGATCATTGAATTTCATTTATTGATTGTTTAAAAAGGAATTGAAGTTATTAGAAACAGGACACAAAAAGTATAAAATCAACCACTTTTTGTGTTATCATCTATCCAAATAGAAAGTGGATAGAGTCCTAGGTCAGGAGTCAACAACACTCAAGTTCAAATATGGACTCAAAAACTTACTATGTGGTCGTGGGCATGTCATTTTAACATATCTCCTTCTCTTTCCTTAACTGTAAAATAGAAATGATAGTAATAACTATCTTGAAGGATTGGTTAAAATACCTTCAAATGAGGGCATTTTTGTCAAGCTCTTAGCACAGTACCTGGCACATAATAGATGTTTAAAAAATACTTGTTTCCTCTCTCCCTTTCCTAAATTAGTGTTAGTTCTCCTAAGTCTGTTACGAAATAGGGAAGTCAGATTTGTCACTGAATATATTCAATGATATGGAAGAAGTTCATTGTTTGAGTTGAAATAGAAAATACCTCAGCATAATATGATATGCTTCAGTGATGCCAATAGTGAATCAATATTTATTAATCACCTACTATATGCCAGTGTAATGTTAATGGGAGTTATAGTTCTTCTTAGCCCACTAATAGACCTCACATGGAGCCCAAAAAGAGAAGACTGATTAGGAAAAACTTGTTTTTCAGGAAAGTTCACACCTTTTGTTACCTTGTAATTAAGTAATGGGTAAGGAGGGTTATGATGCTCTCTGACTCTGAAGAAGGGTATATACTCTGAGGTGAGGTTTTGCTTTGGGCCTTACTCACTGGAAGAGTGTTCATGCGATTTGTGCAGACGAAACTCTGGGTAGCCATTAAGGAGCCCCTCAGCTTTGAAAACCCAGATGTTGGTGCTTCTCTCTCTGGTATGTATGTATGGCTTTGGTCAGACAACCCGAAGCCCCATCTGTTGATTTGTGTTATTTTCTCTGTTCTTTTTCTGCTTGTAATTTCTATTTGTATATTCTCTGGCGTT
The DNA here is from genome assembly GCA_028627135.1 of Pseudochirops cupreus. Classification (NCBI taxonomy): domain Eukaryota; kingdom Metazoa; phylum Chordata; class Mammalia; order Diprotodontia; family Pseudocheiridae; genus Pseudochirops; species Pseudochirops cupreus. The sequence continues at coordinate 418,247,938 of CM053580.1, read as the reverse complement.
CAGGGTGCTGATTTTTTCCCCTGCAATGCATATATACATACATACATACGTGTGTGTGTGTATACACATGCATACACATACACACATGTATACACATACACACATACACATATGTGTGTGTACATATATGTGTGTCTGTATGTAATTAAAGTAAGATTATATGTATACACATATGTGTATATACACGTATATGTAATTAAAGTAAGATTGTTCATCCCTTTAGAAAAGCAGATCAAAGAACCCGTGTTAGCAGCTATCCTGGGAATGCTAGGGTGCTTGTTGTTACAACTAGTCACTGTGCTAAGCACTGGGGATATTAAAAAAAAAAAGACAGCCCCTGTCATGAAAGAGCTTACAATCTAAGGGGGAAAGACAACATGCAAAATGAAGCTCATAAGGTAAGAGAAAAAGGTACCAGGTGTGGTAGATGAGTATCTATCAGATCATGGTAAAGAGGTCCCAAAGCAATTCAGTCAGGTGGGAAATAAGATGGCTGTCCAAAGTGATTCCTTAAATGGAGTTTTTGTAGTTCATGGCTTTGTCCTCCAGTTAAAGGAACAGAGGGTAGTGATAATGTACAATTTCCAAGCTGATTCCATCTTTAAAAATTATTAGTTTTCCCTATGAGGAACTTCCTGGGAGAAGTCAGATATACTACTCTGAAGCTGTACAGCCAGGTGGGAAATGAAAATGGTATATTACTTTTCTTAAAATAGATATTTAGATTAAATCAATATATTTTAATTTGAGTTTAGTACTTGTAGCTACTCAAAGCAATAATCTCAGTCTGATTAACATACTGACACATGACATCCATCCTTTCTATCTCTGTCTCTGTCTCTCTCTGTCTCTCTGTCTTTCTGTCTCTATCTCTCTCTGCTCTCTTGCTCTGTCTCTCTGTCTCTCCCTTTCTCTCTCTCAAAGCTATAACAAATTCATTCTTTTTTTTTCCTATGGTGACTGAGGAAGTACTGCTTTCTTCCCTAGGTATCATTCCATAAGAATAAATTTAAAAGAACTCCAGAACCACCCTCTCAAAACAGAGTCTAATAAGCCTGGTATAGGATCACTTCTACTTAGTCATTAAACTTCTAGTAATCTGAATACTGCATGTCAGTTTACTGATCGTTTTGTGGTAGTGTCATCTTAGAATTTGTGGTAGAGAGGAGGAGACTCATAATGTTAGTTATACATAAAAATAAATTTTAAAGAATTCCATGAAAATATAAGCAGATATTACTTTTTGGATTTTAGCAGATATCTAAACTATCTCATGATACTTACTTTGACAAGATACAGAGAGATGTAGACTGGTCGATACTGTACTTTTGTAGATTGAAACTATATGACTGACCAAAACCCGAAGAGGAATCATTAAATCAGTACCAAGTTGGACATAATTTTCTATAGGAGTGTCATAGCAATCTGACACCAGTTTTATACATCATTTTTATCAATGACTTGGCTAATGGCAGAGATGCTATTCTTGTTAAATTTGTCCATGACTTTAAACTATGAGAACTGGTCAATATGTTGTATAGTGATAAAATCTGTGATGGAGAGAAACAGAGGTACAAAGGTCCAAGCATAATCTACTTATTGGCAAGTCAAGCAGTTTCCAGTAATGAAGGTCAATAGCCCCTCAGTTACCAGAGATGCATTAGAGCAAACAGAATAATCTTTGATAGAGTTGGTAAAGGTGTTGAATGGGCTTACATTTAGCCTGATTTATAGGAGAATATTTTCAAGACCCATTGTGACAGGGAGGAGGCCATCTCCAGTTGTCTTGATCTATATCTTGCCACTGGACCAAGATGGCTCTGAGGTGAAAGTGACGGTAGTATCTTTGCACATCCCTGTCTCCCTTAAATCCACTTCATTTGCAATTCATGACATCACCTTCTAGATGTCATGGTCTTCTTTGAGAACAAAAGACAAACAATAGCAACAACAACAACAGGGAAAAACAGAGTTAATTATTATTTTATGGAAAGTCAAGGGTTAAACAACATGTAACCTATGGTCAGGCAGACCATCTTATTACCCCAGGGCAAGAATCCAACTCTAGCCCACAAAAATAGGGAAGTTATACTTTTATTCATAAGTTAGACTTTCTACTGTGAAGTAGTCAAAGTATCATTTAAATCAACCCAATTCAAAAGTAGTGATTCCAGTGATTAGTAATTAATAAATAACATAGCAATCTCACAGTTGTATATAAAACAAGGATTTAAAAAGCTCCCAATAGGCTAGAATGATGGGCTGATGCACATAAAATGAGTTATTATAGGAATAAATATCACGCACATAAGTTCAATAGTTTAGCAATATGAGTACAAGAAGGGAGATAAGACTACAAAATCGTTCATGTGGAGGAAAAATTTATGGGTATCAGAAAAAGCCAACTTCACTATGTCTTGGTAGTATGATACGGGATCCCCCCAAATGAACAAAATCTTAGGCTCCAACAATAGCCATTATTTTTAAAAGGATATCTAGTATCCATGGTGAGCAAAATGATAGTCTATCATAATCTTCTCCAACCAGGCCATATCTAGAGAATTACATTCAGTTTGGGGCATTTCATTTTCAAAGAGATGTTGAAAAGCTGTAATGCAGTGAGCTTGGGTGACTAGATGGCCAAGAGGTACAATTCCATACAAGAATAGAGTAAAGAGAATGTTTAACCTGGGCATATGGAGATTGAGAAAAAGTGCTTTATTAATCAGTTATCACCCTCACTGCAGGAAATTATCACAGGTTAATTAAATAGAATCTTGGCTGAAAATACAGTTCTAAGACTGTACCTTGTTTTGTTCTCAAGGAATATGCTTAAAGAACTAGTTAGGGAAATCACCAGTTCATGGCATTTGCATCACAATTATTCTAATGACAAAGTTATAAACATATTGGCAATGGCTAACCACCTTAGAGACAAGTGTCCAGCACATATATTGAACAACATCAGGAACTTTATATAACAGGTATTTCTGACAATTGTATGGTGTCTATGTTTTGTTAAGCACAAAAGCCTTAGAAGTGTTTCTTCTACTCAGACAAAGCTAATTCATTGTTGTTACAATTCCCAAGTATGGATAAAATGTTAAAATCTATTATGTGTAATGTACGGCATTTTATTGTTCTTTTTTGTTATCCTTAGCAACTTGTTAAATATTTTCCTATATAAAATATATTTAAAACACAGAGAACCAGATATTAGTTTCAATTTATTCATTCGTAGATTTCCAATGATTATGCAGCAACTAAATTGTCATTAAAATAGTAAATGAATGCTTTGAAATATCAAGCAGAGTATATATGTTCCCTGGCCATTTGGTTTCTAAACATTTAGTAATCACACCATCATACTGACACATGCTGTGCCTGTAATAGCTCTGGCTATTTGAATTTGATGGCATTATAAATAGTAGATAAGGACTTGAATGAGATGTTGAAATTATTTTTCTTGGGGAGGTAATTCTTTTAAAATCAGGTGATAATTCATATGTTCCTTTAGAATTTTCAAGTATTCTGTTTCCTATGGGGAACTAAATGGCAGTTATCAAAGTATAAAACCCATAAGTGTTTAACAGAGGTCAGTGAGAAATGCACACATATATGTGTACATATATGTATGTGTATTATACATACATATATTTAAAGTACAAATATTTTTCATGCATCCAATAATTGATTTCCCAAACATTTTTTGACTATTTCAAGGCAATTTGTTGTACTGGAAAGAACACTTTACTGGGAAACAAATGATCTGAATTTAAGTGGTAGCTAGGTGATTCAGTGAATTAAAGCACCTGGCCCTGGAGTCAGAAGGACCAGCTTCAGAAATTTATTCCATGTGTGACCCTGATCAAGTCATGTGACCCTGATCAAGTTGCTTAATCCTGTTTACCTCAGTTCTTCATCTGCACAGTGGGGAATAATGATATCAAATTTTTTTGAAGAGAAAGTTAAGAAATTTTAAAATTACTTTGCAAACCTTAATGTTCTACATAAACGCTAATTACAATTAGTAGTAATAGTAGTAGCAGTAGTACTAATGGGAATATTGCCAGTTCCATGCCTTTCATATGACCTCACAGAATCACTTCATTTTTCTAAAGACAATTTCCTCAGCTACAAAATGGGGGTAATTATATCTGTATTTCTTACCTCATAGGTTTATTGTAAAGAAATTTTCTTTTAAATCACAAAATATCTTGTAATTATGAACTGTTTTAATAATATTTCTCAAAATGATACTTATAAAGGCAATAAAGTAAAGCTGACCATCCCAGTAGCAGAACTGACTTTCAAAATGAATGTGGATACTAAGTTATCTTGAAAAGTTTTTGAGATGGACTTCATTCGAATGACAACATACCCAGCCAGCAGCAATGATCTCTCACCTACCCCTAATTCAAAGAGTTTAAACAATTCGGATTCATCTAGAAAAAATCTCAGTTATTTCAAACAAATCTTCATTTCCCTAATTGGTAAATGATAGCTATAGACTTCTGATAGATAAATGATTTATTCACTTCCAAAATAAATACATTAAAAAGAATCATTTCAAACCTAAATTATATTGAATGGAAAAAATCACCCCAAAAGACAGTTTGGGGCAATTTCTAGGCTGCAATAGCATTTAAATTATGTTCTAATCACACTGGCTACAGTAACACCTAAATATATCTTTTACTTTTAGTGTGTGGAGGTGGTTTGCAAACATGAAAATATTATGGAATGTTACTCCTAAATTGAAATTAAAATGTGTCCTTGGTTATAAAAAGACAATCAAACATGAAACCTTTTTTCTAAATGTGAAGTCATTTTATTAGAAATAAAGCCATCAGAGTCATGTGATTCTGAAGAAAATAAGGCCACTTTGCTTTATCCACAGCATTTTTTCAAGGACAAAGGGCCTCTCTTTCTGCCAGATGTATTACCTCAAATTAAAGAACAATAACAACCATTAGACCCTTGAGGACAGCTATTTTAATTTGGTAACATTAAGGAATATTTGTGTGATATGTATCATACAAATCTAATATAAACAGGGATAATTTAAAATGACTGACTTTTCAGCTGAATTTCCCTTTTTTCCCTCTATTTTCATCTGTCTTTTACTCTACTGCTATTCATTTACATGAACATTCTCTCACTCCAAACTTCTGAATGGGTCACCTCATCCTATGGCTGATGGAGATACAAGTAGAAAAATCACTTCTTCCTGGGGGCATATTTTGACTAAACTTAAAGAAAATACCATGAGGAGATGCTAGGAAAATCAATAGCATCAAGGTCACTCTTCTTTGAAAGTCACAGAGTTCTTCTCTTAGCTATAATTGAGCCAGACCAAAAGATTGTGGGTTGACTCCTCTCTAGAGCACCTATAAACAGAATGAGAAAGTTTCAGGAAGAATCTCTCCTACTTTATTCCATACTCTATCCTCCCTCATACCCACTCTTCTTGAGGCCAATCAAATGCAATAATATACCCATAAAAAATTTAGAGCAGTGATGCTGAGCAAAGAAGAACTAAATTAGGGCCATATAAAATGTGAAGCTTTCAATTTGCAGGAATTCTGTTATTTGATAAGCTATATCTGAGGTTTCAAGTCATCTTAGGAAAAATATCTAGCTTTTAACTCTATATTTAATGAATCCCAATAAATAAGGGTAATTAAATTTCTAAGTAGCTGAATTGCATAGTGTAAGGGAAAGAACTTTGGATTAGGGAGCCAAAGGGTGAATTTCAATACCAGTTTTTACCAGTTGTTGGACCTTGGGAAGTAGCACCTTCCTCTGTGAAGCTATATCTCTTGAGAAGTGTCTCTTCTTCTATTAATCTCAGCTTCTTCCTCTATAAAATGGACATATTAACACAGGTGATATCTATTTTGTAGATCTATAATGGAAAAACACTGTGTTTATGAACAAAAATCTGCAATCTTGTCTCTGATTACCTGTATGGAACTTTATTTCTTCATCTATAAAGTGATGGAGTGAGAAACTAATAGTCTGTAATGACCTTTCCAGCTGTAACTCTTACGCAATGATCCTAAGATTACGAATGCACATGCACACAACGCATGTGCGTATACATATATATGTATATGTACACACATGTATCTTAGAATAATATATACATATCTATGTGTATATATCCTTATACATGTATGTATGCAGATACAAGAATGAAAGAGCTTTGAAACAAAGCATTGTATAAATCTAGCTTTGAACAATGCTTAAATAATTAATATTGCATCATTAAAATAATATAGAAATAATATGTAGAAATGTCAGGAACAGAACAGTGGTCTGTATACAATGTTTGTTGATTTGACCAATGTCTTTGATTCTGTCATTGGTGAGATTTTGTGGAAGATCATGGCAAGGTTTGGATGACTGGAAAAGTTCATCAGTATTCTAAGTCAATTTCATAATGGCTTGCTTACATAATATCTGGATAATGAGTGATGTTCTTTCCCTTTCCTAAGCATCAATGCTTTTTGGCATGATATTTTCAGTGGTGCTGTTGGACACTTTCAACAAGGACAAAAACAGCATTGAGGTCAGCTACTGCATTGATGATAAATTATTTAACTTGAAAAGGCCACAAGCCAAGACTAAAGTGGAAGGTGATGATAAATTATTTAAAATAAAAAGGCTATAAGCCAAGACTAAAGTGGAGGGAGAATTGGTACACAACTTTTTATTAGCAAATGATTGTTCATTGAATGTAGGCTCTGAAGCTGGAGTGCAACAGGTTGTGGGTTGATTGATTCTCTGCCACCTTTGTTAATTTTGGCCTAACAATTAACACCAAGAAAATAGAGGTTCTCCACCAGCCAGCACCACAATATTCATATGTAGAAGCATTAGTTGTAGCAAATGGAGAAATTTTGAAAGCTGTGATTAAGTTTATTTACCTCAGCAGCATACTTCCTAGGGAAGTAAACATAGATGACAAGATTGACACTTGCCTCAGCATTTGGGAGGCTCCTAAAGAAAGTGTGAGATAGAAGAGGTATTGGGCTGCCTACCAAACTGAAGTTCTACAGAGCCACTGTGCTGACCTCCTTGTTGTATACTTGTGAACTCTGGGCAGTATACCAGCACCTTTTCAGGAAACTGAATCATTTTCCTTTTAATTGTCTTAGGAAGATTCTGAAGATCACTTGGAAAGATAAGGTACTGGACACTGAGGTCCTTTCTCAAGCTGAACTGCCAAGCATTCAAACTGCAGAGAGCACAACTCAGATGGATTGACAATTTTATTTGAATGCCAAATGTGTGCTTGCCTAAAAGATGATTTGATAGTGAAGTCACACATCACAAGCATTCACACAAAAGTTAGAAGAAACAATGCAAGTAAACTCTTAAGGTCTCTCTAAAGAACTTCAATATTGATTGTGAGACATGGGAGACACTGGCACAGGACTGTCCAGCATATCATGCCCACATCAAAGAAAACACTGAACTTCATGAGCAAAGCAGAATTGCTCAAAAGAAATGAGAGATGCATAAATTTAGAGACATCTCCATCTCAAATGATTATGTGGACTATTTGTACTAGTCTGTGATAGAGCCTTCTAAAATTGTATTCGTCTGATCAGCCATAGATGGACACACTGTACATTGACTTCAATATCATGATGTCATGTTGGCTGTCTTCTGGTAAGAAGGACAGCTGGGAAAGAATAATCAATCAATTAGCAAACATTTTAAGGAAGTGCTTACTAAGTGTGAAACACTATGCTAAGTAAATAGAAAAGCAAAAGCAGTCCAGGTCCTGAAAGGAATTTATAAACTAATGGGGGAGACAACATATCCACAAATAGATATATAGAAGAAATATGCTGAGTGAAGAAAAGTTAAGTTTCCAAGTGAGAGTGCTATCAACCTGTCATTAGAAGAGGTATCCTGAAGAAGGTGACTTGAGTTAATTCATAAAGGAAGTCAGGGATTTTAAGATAAAGTGCAGATAAAAGATATTCTAGGTCCTTAGAACATACTGAATCTTGGTATATGCATGGTAAGTGCAAAAGCACTGAGGTGGGAAATGCAACTTCACATGGTAGGAGTGACAAGAATAGCAGTATGGCTGGATCAAAGTCTGGGAAAATAAGGGCCCAAATTGCAAATAGCATTAAATTTTCTTTGTGGAAGAGCTTTATACTTCATATCCTCTGTAGTTTCATTAGTGTGGTTAGGCATGGCAAACCTGGAAACAATTTTCCAGGTAAAGAAAACTTAGAAGGATTTCAGAGAAAGTCTGTCCCACTTTAGTGAAAAGAGAGCAGAGCCCAGCACAGAAAGCATTCAGGCAAGTCAGCAAGAGGCTCTTGCTACAGCATAGATTATCAACCAAGACTCTTCAGTCCTGGATCATAATGCTAGTGGCACAGCAGGACAACTATGAGGTCTCCAAACCCAGTGATGGAGGCAAATTGCCAATCCCAGAATTGAGGGAACAACAGAAGTAACTAGTTGGGGCACCCCATCACAGTGGGGAAGGCTCCAGCATCTGAAGCCCCAGTGTGGAAAGCCAGTGATCAAAATCCTGACCCTCAGCAGAAGAAGTTTGGATAGAGCCCTCTGTGACACATAAGCTGACCTAAATTTCTAAAACTGAACAAAAAACAAAGAGCCCTTGGGGCGGCTAAGTGACCCAGAGAATAGAGCACTGGCCCTGGTGTCAGGAGGATCTGAGTTCTAATCTAACCTCATACACTTAACCCTTACTAGGTGGGTGACCATGGGCAAGTCATTAACCCCAATTTTCCTGCCTTCCCCATCCAAAAAGCAAAACAAAACAAACAAAAACAAAGAGCCTTGACCTTAGAAAAGCTACTGTGATGACAGGGAAGATAAAAGCACAAATTTGGAAGATGAAAATAATGTCAAAATGGCTACATGTAAAACCTCAAAGGGGAATATAAAATGATCTTAGGCCCAAAAAATCCTTCTTGGAACAGTTGAAAAAGGGTTTAAAAAATAAAATGAGTGGTAGAAGATAAATTGGAAAAGAATTGAGAGGTATGCAAAAGAGTTGAGAGTTTAGAAAAGGAAGGACAAACATTGACTGAAGAAAATTTATTCAAAAACAGAATTATAGAATTGGGCAATTAAGTTAATGACATTATGAGAAATACAGAATTCATCAAACAAAATCATAAGAATAAAAAAATAGAAGAAATGTAAAATATTTCATTGGAAAAATAATTTAAGAGTTATTTCAGTACCTGAAAGCCATGATTTAACAAACACACACACACACACACACACACACACACACACACACACACACACACACACACACACACCAGCCTAGATAGCCACTTTCAAGAAATTATTAAGAAAAACTGCCCTGATATCCTGAAACCAGAGGGCAAAATAGTCATTGAAAGAATTCACCAATCACTTCTTAAAAGAGATTCCAAAGTAAAAACTCCAAGAAATAGTGTAACCATGTTCCAGAGTTATCAGGTCAGGGAGAAAATACTGTAAGCAGTCAGAAAGAAACAATTCAACTATCAAGGAGTCAAAGTCAAGATTATACAGGACTTAGCAGCTTCTACATTAAAAGATCAGAGAGCTTGAAACATAATATTCCAGAAGGAAAAGGATCTTGTATTACCACCAGGAATCAAATACCCAGCAAAATGGAGAATAATTTTTCAGAGGAAAAGATAGATATTGAGTGAAATAGGGGACTTGCAAACTTTCCTGATGAAAATATCACAGCTGAACAGAAAATTTGATCTTCAAATATAAGACTCAAGCATAAAAAGGTAAACTGGAAAGAAAGAAAAATGTTGTTCACTAAGGCAAAACTGTTTACATCCCTAGATGGGGAGAAAATACTTGTAACTCTTGAGAACTGTATCTCTCTTAAGGCAGTTAGAAGTATATATAAGTTGGGGTATAAGTTGACTTTGATGTGATGATATTTTAAAAAGAAAGTTAAGGACTGAAAAAAGAATTGTTCTGGGTGAAGAGTAAAGGGGAATGCAGAATGGGATAAATTACTTCACGTGAAGTAGCACAAAAGATCTATTATAGACGAGAGAAAGAAAGAAGGGGGTGGAGCATTGATTGAACCTTACTCTTATAGGATTTGGCTCAAAAAGGGAATAATATACACACACAGATGGGTATAGAAATTTATCTTACCCTATAGGTAAGTAAGAGGGGAAAGGCAACAAAAGGGAGGTGAGACTGATAGAAGGTGGGGCAGATTTAGGGAGGTAGTGGTCAGAAGCAAAGCACTTGTGAGAACAGACGAGGTGAAAGGAGAGAGAAAAGTATAGATGGGAAAAATAGAAATGAGGGAAAATTATACAGTTAGTAATCCTAGTTGAGAATGTGAACATGATGAACTTTTCCATAAAAGAGAAGCAGATAGTAGAAGCTAAAAACTAGAATCCTACAGTATGTTGTTTACAAGAAACACATTTGAAGCAGAGAGATACATATGGAGTAAAGGTAAGGGACTGGAACAGAATATATTACGCTTCAATTGAAGCAAAAAAAAAAAACAGGGTTAGCAATCTGGACCTCATATAAAGCAAAGGTAAAAATGGTTTTAATTAAAAGAGATAAGAAAGGAAACTACATCCTGTTAAAAGGCATCACAGACAATTAAATATTATAAATACTAAATATATATGAATCAAATGGTATAACAACCAAATTCCTAGAGGAGAAGTTAAGTGAGTTGCAGGAGAAAATAGCCAACAAAACCATTTTAGTAGGGGACCTCAAACTCCCCAACTCAGAACCCTCAAAACTCTATGCATAAAATAGACAAGAAAGAAGTGAAGGAGATGAATAAAATTAGAGAAAGGTTGGATATGATAGACCTCTCGAGAAAATTGAATGTGGGAGGCGGAGCTAAGGTGGCAGAAAGTAAGCAGTAACTTCTCCAAGCTCCCCAAGAGTTTCATCTTTCAAAGCTAAAAAATAAATTTGAGTGGATTTAAGAGTGACAGAACCCATTGGGAGACGGAGAGTGACAGATTCCCAGCCCAGAAAATTGCCTACTCAGGTTGGGGTAGGGAGAACATGGAGCACACAGGAGTGGCACCAGCAAAGACCTGAGAGCAGAGTGTGGCAGACTGAGAAGCCCCACCCAGAAGACTCACCCAGCCTAGGCTTCTGCAGCCACCTCATTGGGGAGCAGAGGACCAATGGAACTGGGTAGGAGGGAATGCAGGGTGCATAGCAGGGTCAGCGGTTTTTCTTGGGGCTAGAAACCCACGGCCTGGATTTCTGAAGCTACATGCCCAAAATTCCAGAAGTTGGGATGGAGGAATGAAATCTAAAGGCTCTCATCCCCCTCCCTGACACAAAAATATCAAGAGGTAAAAGCCCCACCTAGAGTACATTCTTGCATAAGTGTAAACAGCCCCAGGCTTGGAAATCACTGAGGAAGGGGGAAGGGAGATTGTACCTAGCCTAAACCCAGGTGGGTGGAGCCAGCAAGCTCTAACAACAAAATCCCAAGTGTGCTTTAGAACCACCTGGCCAATCAGCAAACTACAGCCCCGCCTTTCTACTACAGTGAGCTTGCTTAAGAAGCAGCCCAGAGAACCAGGTGGAAACTTGAACCAGACCACCCCCCTCCCCATAAGTTACTCTGTGAGCCTCAGGTAACTCAGGGGAAAAATGGAGAATCCTGGCCCTGGCCTCAGCCCACATACTCAGAGGCCACAGCTCACAAAGTCAACAACCAAACCTCTACTTCCCAGCCTGAGAAACTTAGTACTCCTGCTCCCCAGAAGCAGATATCCACTCTAAAAATACAGGATATGGGCAACCACAATGGGGAAGAAGGAAACTACAAAGGCTAGAACCATCAAATCATTCTATAGTGAGCAAGAACAACCAAACTCAGAAGGCAATACGGACTCAAACCACACAATGGAAACCACAGAGGGAAATGTGTATTGGTCTCCAGCCCAAAAAGCATTCTTGGAGAATCTCAAGAGGGATTTTAAAAATGAAATTAGAGAGGTAGAATATAAATTTAAATCTACAGTGACCAAATTGGAAAAAAATTTCACAGAAGAAAACAAAGCTTTAAAAAGTAAAATTGGAGAATAGGACAGGAGGTCCAAAATCTAACCAGAGAAAATACCTCCCTAAAAATGAAAAATGAACATATGCAAAAGGAGGACCAAAAACTAATTAAGGAAAATAATTCAATAAAAATTAAGATCAGTCAAATTGAAGCCAAGGACTCTATGATGCAACAAGAGTCAGTCAAACGAAACACAAAGATTGAAAAATTAGAAGAAAGTGCAAAATATCTCACTGGAAAAGCAATTGACTTGGAAAATAGATTCGGCAGAGATAATCTAAGAATTATCGGCCTACCAGAAATCCATGATGAAAAAAGCAACCTGGACAGCATCCTTCAAGAGATTGTCAAAGAAAACTGCCCTGAGGTCTTAGAATCAGAAGGGGAAATAGTTATTGAAAGAATTTACCGATCTCCTCCTGAAAGAGACCCCAAATTGAAAACTCCAAGAAATATAGTACCAAATTCCAGAGTTATAAGGTCAAAGAGAAAATATTGAATGCAGCCAAAAAGAAACAATTCAAATATCGTGGAAATACAGTCAGGATTACACAGGATTTAGCAGCTGCTACATTAAAAGATCAGAGGGATTGGAATGCCATATTTCTTAAAGCAAAAGAACTAGGACTGCAACCAAGGATCAACTACCCAGCAAGACTTAGCATATTC
>CM053580.1:418210675-418234681 GCA_028627135.1 Pseudochirops cupreus | reverse complement strand
TATATATATATATATATATATATATATATATATACACACACACACATATATATATACAATTATTATTATTATTATTATTAATTACATCCGACTGGAACTTGAGATACACAGGCACTGTGGTTGGGAGATCCATCCTGCCCTACCGAAAAGTCAGATGGGTGAGGGGGGAAGACATAGGAGAGAATAGATTGGGGGAGGGGGGACACAGTGGGATAGCTGTTTTGGGGCCGTGGGCAGGGAAAAGATGGGGAGAAAATTTATAACTCAAAATTTCGTGGAAATGAATGATGTAAACTAAAATAAAATTTTAAAAAATTGCAAGATGTTCAATATGTATTATTGTTTCACTTAAAGTCCAGAACAACCCTTACAATTTGGTACTGCAGGTGTTATTATCTCCCTCTCATTTTACAGATGAGGACACTGAGGCTTAGATATGTTTTGTAACTTGCCGAAAGACACGTCTCTTATCAGAGCTAGGATTCAAACTAGACTCCTTTTGACTTTAGATCTATCACATCTCCCTATATATTATATAAGTAATAAAATTTAAAAACAGTTAAAGGAACCAAATTCTAAAAAAAAAAAAGAAAAACAGAGAAACAGATTTGAAAGTATAGATTTAAATACCATGATATATCTCAATGAAGTCAATTTAGTGTCTTTTTCTTTATGTGATTGAAATCATGTAGAAATCAGTATCCTATGCTGATCCTGTTCCTATGGAACTTTCTGTTTCTGAAATAACTGCAATTCTAAAGAATAGTAATGTCCTACACTCCTTAAGAATCTTACATTTTCTATGTATTTGTTACAAATATTTTTGACAATGTCAGCTGTCAGAAATTATTAATGTTGATTGTTGAAAAGCTGTCTGGATTGAGACTATAATTTTAAACTCCAATTCTGCTTTCATAGATAACTTCTTGTGCATCTTTTTTCCTTCTTTTTTTTTCTTTTGTTGTGTGCCAGAAATATGCCACTTGATCTATCGCTCCCCCCCCAAAAATTAATAGAGTGATCTGAGAATGGTGAGAAAATATCAATTTAAAAAAGACATATAATATAAAAAGACATGTGCTTTTTCTTGTTTATAAAGGGAACTGCCAATAGGAAGAAGGCATATATGCTGCAGTCTTATTGTCATGTTCTTTTATCTCTTAAGGAAAAAGAGTTTTGTTACGGCTCTTTTATGGAGAAATAATAAAGAATCATCTCATTTCTCTTCCAGAATTGAAGTCATCTGGTCCAGATGAACAGTGCTTGTAGTATTGAAGGAAATGGTAGCTACTAGAGGTGAGGCACTGCCAGGTATATCTAAAGATTCTACAGAAGATACAATTAGTCACCCACGATTTATGACCTTTTACTATGGGTGAAATATGCTGTCCTCATTTTAAAAAGGGGTTATGGGAATCAAATAGGAAAAGTGTAGATAACTGGGCATGATTTTTATTTCTGGGGAAATTCTTTGAGTCATTATTCAAAGGCTATTTTATGGTTAAGTAAGTTTTTCATAAAAAAAAATCCAATTTTATTTTTTTGCGTAAATAGGTTATGTCATGACTTTTGGATATGGTTACTAAACTGCCAGATTAGGGAACACTATAGCTATAATAATTTACATACACTTTAGCAAAACGTTTGATAATAGTCTCTCATGCTATTATTGTAGTAAATATATAGATGTAAGCAAGATGAAAGTAAAACTAGATGGATTCAAAACTGGCTGAGTGACTAGACATAGTAAGTAGCCATTAATGGTTCAATGTCAACTTGGAAGGAATTGTCCATTGGGTTATCTTAGGAATCTGGCCCTGTGATGTTTAATAAAATTTTTAATAAATAATTTAAATAAAGGCATTGATTTTATGCTTGTAAATTAATTTGCAATTAATAGTAAGCTGGGAGACATAGTTACCACTTTGGGTGATAGCACCAGGATAACAAATTATATTGAGGGACTAGAACATTGGGCCAAATTAATATGATGAAATTTAATAGGAATAAATGTGAAGTCTTTCCACATTGACCACACTTTTTAAAAATGTATTTCAAAAGTACAAGATTGAGAAACACATGTTTACAGAAAAAAACAGTCGGGGCTTTTGATTGTTTGTGAACTGAAGAGGCACTAAAAATGTGATATGGCAACACAAAAAATAAATGTAATCTTAGTCCAGATGAAAAGATGGAAAGCCTCTCAAAACAGGCAGGTAATTATTCCATTGTCCTCTGCCTCTGATTAGATCATATCTGGAGAATTTTCTTCAATTCTGGGGTCTCCAAATGAGTTAGAACATTGATAAACTCAAAATTATGCACAGGAGGATAGTTAGATTGGTGAAGCACATGGAGATCATGCCATATCAAATTGAGCTGAGGAAACTGAGAGTGGTTATCTTAGAAGAAAAATAACTTTGAGGCATGAAAGCTGTTTTAAAGTATTTGAATGACAGTCATGTGAAAGAGAGGTTAGATTTGTTCTATTTGACCACAGAGAGCAAAAGTAGGTACACGGGAGGAAGTTGTAAAGAAGCAAATTTAGTCCTGAATCATAGGAAGAAAAAAGAATTTCCTAACAGCTAGTGGCATCTAAAAATGTAATCAGCTGTTTTGGGAAGTATTTCGTAACTCATTCAAGCAAAGTCTTGATGACTACTTATTGGGTGTGTTGTAGAAGGGAATTTTTTAAAATATGATTTGGACTGAATGGCCACTGAAATTTAATCAAAGTCTGAAATTCTACAATCCTATACTTATCTAGTTTGGTAGGCCCAAGTCCTATACATCTGTGAATTATTGTTACTATTTTTGTTGTTTTTACTACATTCTGCATACTGTTTAGATTATTTTCTACTTTACTTTGATAACTGCACTGTGTAACTATATCTTAACATAAGTTAAGAAGAAAATATTGAAAATGAATTTTTGAATCCTATTCATTTCATGGATATTTTAAAGGATTTTCCAGGCCTTCTATTCCACCATTCCTCCTAGTCGAAAAGCAAATCTGACTTATGCTGGTTACAATAGCTATTTATTGAATGGACCTGAGCAAACATCTCCACTTAAAAACCCTAGTTACCAGCTTATGTGCTGTGACTTTTATGTAGCCAGTCTGATTCTCACAAACCTCGCCAAAATTAATATCACTGCTTTATTGTCACATCACTTACTCATGTTTTTTAACTCTTTACTTAACATTTGTGAATACAGCAAAGTGGCACGCATATTTGCTCAAATATTTTTTTATTTTGTTCATGTAGACATGAACTAAGAAAACAATTCTTCTTTTGAATTATGTATGGCAAAAATTTGGTACAAAATGGGTGAATTTTCTTCCATTTCGTTTGTCTACAACTGATTATAGAAGACTTTCAAAGGAAAGCTTGCTTTTCTTTGTCATGCCTAAATCTTTAGTGTGAGAAATCTTGATTTCACACATAGTATTCTGAAGTACAAGAAAGTGATTCTGTAAGGAAATGAGAAAAATAACTTCTCACAAAGGTACCTAATGAAATTAAAAGTACAAACTTACTTTGGTTGTTTCTAGAAAGAAAATTCGTTCAGAGACCATATTTTCAGTAATTGTAGATACTATTTTATTGCAGTCAATTAGTGAGGAAGATATCAGATATAAATCAGGCAGTACAACTCAACATATGATATATTGTTCTTCGTAATGTGCTGAAAAATCCATTGCTCTCTATGAATTATACCACATAGGAGATGGAAAAAGATACATATGCAAATTTTGAAGTTGATGGACTTAATTAGGTAAAGTTCCTTTTTTCCTTTTTTTTAAAATTTAGGTGGATAACTAAGAATTATAATTCAATACAATACAAACTTTGATAGCCACAAGATGATAGGGTAACAGATTTAAAGTTGGAAGAGAATTGTGAAACCATCAAGTGCAATTTCTTCATTTTACAGAAAAGAAAATTGCTGAGGCTCACACTGGTAATAAGTGGCACAGTTGAGATTCAAACCCATGCCCTTTAATGCAAATTTAACTCTCTAATGTACAACCCAGAAAATAGTAGGTTTTACTTTCTCTAATAGTTAAAATCACAATCGTTCTCATTATTGCTTATAAAAGTAAAGCAAAGGGTTACAAGTCAGAAAAAATTGTATTTTTTTGTTGACTGTTGCATGACCTTGGGCAATTCACTTAAAATCTCTGCACCACTATCATAATTAAAGAAGGCTGATTACAGGGTTTTTTTTTTTTTCAGATCAACACATGGAGACTAGAGCTTTTATCTGGATAAGGAGAAATCTTCCTCCATGCAGTGATCTTGGGCTTTCTGTTCTCATTCTCTGTGTCTGATGTTCCTTTATGTGGCTTCTGCTTTGTAGGATGATCTATTCTTCTGCTTAGCCCTGATTCTCATAAACTTCACCAAAATTTAAATCCCCTACCATCTCCATATCACTTCTCTCCTGATATCACCTTCTGTTTTCTATGCTAGAGAGGACAGAACCTGGAGCTTATGAAGAATACATTAGTTTTCTCCTGGAGAAGTGCAACCAGCCATGGTCAGAATGTCCTCCATCTAACTTGTGGGTTCATCCTACAATTATCTCCATTGGAGCAATTTAGAACTGTGCCCAAACAACTATAAAACTGCATGTCCTTTGATCCAACAATAAGACTATTTTGTCTATATCCCAAAGAGAAGAATAAAAAGTGGGGTGGAGGGTTTGCATGTACAAAAATATTTATAGAATCTCTGTAGTGGCAAAAAATTGGAAATTAAGGAGATGCTCATCAGTTGGGGAATGGCTGAACAAGTTGTGATATATGAATGTAATAAAATACTATTGTGCTATAAGAAATGGTGAACAGGTGGATTTCAGAAAAAACAACAACAACCTGGAAAGACTTACATGAACTAATGCAAATTGGAGTGAGCAGAAGCAGAACATTGTACACAGTAACAGCAACATTGTGCAGTGATCCACTATGAATGACTTAGCTCTTCTCAGCAATACAATGATCTGAGACAATTCTAAGGGACTCGTGTTGGAAAATGCTATCCATATCCATAGAAAGAGCTGATGTAATCTGAATGCAGATTGAAGCACACTATTTTCACTTCCCTTATTTGTTTGTGGTTTTATTCTTTTGGTCTGGTTTTTCTTTCACAACATGACTAATATGGAAATATGTTTTACATAATGGCACATATATAAGCTATATCAAATTATTTACCATTTGGGGGGTGGGAGAAGGAGGGAGAAAATTTGGAACTCTTTTTAAAAATGAATGTTAAGATTATTTTCATATTTAGTTGGGAAAAATAAAATACCATTAAAAAATTTTAAAAATAAAGTCGTTTATGACCTCAAAAAATTATCTCCTCTGTGACCATCTTTACTATTTCTATTCACTTAATTATCTTTACTCTTGCTGTTGTTTAGTCATTCAGTTATATCTGATTCTTCTTGACCCCCATGGATCATAGCACTCCAATACTGTCCTTGGCAAGAATACTAAAGTGGTTTGTCACTTCTTTCTTCATTGCATTAAAGCAAACAGAGATCAAGTTGCTTGTTCAGGATCACATAGCTAGAAAATGTCTGTGGTCAAATTTCAACTCAGGTCTTCCTGACTGCAGGCCCAACACTCTATCCCCTGACCTACCTAGCTGCTTCTATCTTTACTTCATAGGGAAATAAAATTAAACACTGACATACAGCCACACAATAGATCAGTGATTCTAACAAGATGTGTAATCCATTCATGCCCATATTCTTATACCCTTACAACAAAAGGAAAAAGATATTTTTTTCATCTCTTCTACAAGACTTGATAATTATATAGCATATGGTATCACTTTATCGGTCTTTTATACTTTGCAGTCTTTATGAATATAGTTTTCCTAATTCTGTTTACTTTATTCTTCAGTCATTCATATCTTCTTTTCTTCTTTTAAAAATATCTTATTTTCATTTATATACTTTTTTCTTCTAAATCATTCTTTTCCAAACATATCCATCAATCCCCATTAAGTTCAGCAAATTAACCAACACTTGACTCCTTGATAATATAGGTAAATTTCCATGTCCATGGAGTTCTCTACCTCTTCAGGAAAGAAAGGAAAGTATACTTTCTAAACTCATCCCTCAGGTTACATCATCATTAGAATAACGTAACTTTTAGTATTGTTTTGGGTTTTATACTTATTATTCTTTCCATTTATATTAATGTAGTCTCACAGCAGTGTACAAGAATTTCAGACCTTCAAGGATACTTGGGATTACTGTGCACCATAAGTGTGGAGTGATTAGGGGGAAAGGTGGTAGACATTGCAATTAAGGAATAAATATTTAAGTTCCTCTATGTGCAGTGCAAGACTTGTGCATTTAGTTTTATTTATTCTATATCCCATATATATTCTGGATATATTCTGAATTTTTTCTTCTATTAGAGCTTGGAGGAAAACAACTACTCCAATATTTTTCTGGTTACTTGATGCTCAACCTTTGCTTAAATATATCCTGTGATAGGGAAGAGGGATGGCACTGGCACCCTGAGTCCTTTTTATTTGTCTCTACTGCTTGCATATATTGTTCCTTAGTCTGTGCCTTACGGTCAAAAAGAACTTGTCAAATACCATTTTTATGTGATAGAGCTTCAAACCTCCAAAGTCAGCTCTCATCTCTAATCCAAGTCTTTTCTTTTTTCTAGGTTAAGTATCATCATCAGTTACTTAAACTGTACCTCATATAACATGAACTTGAGGTTGTTAAGCATTCTGGTTCTCATCAGGATGTTTTTTGGTTTATTAATTTATTTTCTAAAATATTGTACCAAAATCTACAGAAAGCATTTGCTTTATGGTCTTGTTGGGGGCAGAATATGATGTGATAATGACCTTCTTACTCTTAGATGCCATCCTTCTTACTTAATGCTATAAATTATTGCATTTCCACCCTTGCTTTAGTATCACATTATTAAGTCACACTGAGTTTGCAATTGATTAAAAATCTCAGATAGTGTCCTGTTGTCTAGCTGTTTCCCCCCAACCTAAAACTTGTGAGCATATTTTAACCCAATGAGATTAATAATGAAAAACAATTTACATAATATTTGGTCACAATAAAAAAAAAGATTCGTAAAAGGAAAAAAAATACAACCTGTTTCTCTTTACTAGGTAAGTCTTAAACAATGCTTAGTCCAATTGTAGACAAAGTAGACATTCAGTGTTATTTGAGTGAATAGAGCTATATCCATTCCACAATGCTTCTTTTCTCCCAAAAATCTTATAAAATCTTTTCCTTCAGTGCTCATATTCATCTAAAAAGTAGGTGGCATCTATTTCTGAAGGAACACAATTAGAAATGAAAGGCACTGGAAGAAGACATACATGAAGGCATTTTTAAAATTGAAAAAGACACATAATATATCTTTTATTGTGTTCAAGAGACCTTTTTTTTGCACATCTTTGTACACTGATACCAGATGGCATATTTTCCATAGATTCTCAATTCAACTTTTTTTTTTCTTTCCATTCTTGCAGGAGATTTATGTACTTAAGAAAATTGGTCTTTCTCTAGTAAAGAGGAAGCAATGTGCTTTAAAGTATATAAGTCAGACATACTTGGGCTTTCCTAAATTGCTTATGATAATACTGCTTTTATGGCACTTTTGGGAAAAGGATAAGTGTCAGACCACATTTCCAAGGTAGAGTATAGCATTGCATCAATTATTTCTTCAAATAGATCCAAAAAACCATTGTTCCCTCTTTCATAAATTAATGTTGAATGAAAGGATCTAGAAGGGGATAAAATACAATTTAGAAGAATTTTATTTCAGTTTTTTTCTTTCTACCTCACATAAAGTATCTATCAGATCATGTTTTATAAGATGTGGTACCTTACATTAAAGGTTTCCAACTGTGCATCAGCATTGAAATAGATAGTGTTGCCTTCAGAAGAAATACTTGTACTTATGATTTCACAACTCATCCTAAAATACCCTGAATGAAATAGAGAGACCGATGAAAAGCTCACTAATGCAAACTTCTGCAGTAATCAGGCCTCCTCCTCAACTTATCAATCTCTGTCTTTTTCTCCCTCTCCATTTTCATTAAACAAAAGTGAACTAGATTATACAAATTTGTAAGTATAAGGATACCTGAAAATAGGCAGGAATACTGTTGTTCATTTTTCAACTTAAGTTTAAAGCACAAATGTTTTACATTACCAGGCAAAGATGTTAAGTGCTCCATGTTCTGGCTGATGTCTTTAAAAGGATTTTTGAAAAATAAATATTAATATGAAATATCCATTTCCACACCATTTTAAGTGCACTTTATATTTTAGAAAGTTGGGGGAATCAATTCAAAGAAATGAGCAAAGATCAAGTGAAGTGGGAAACTGAATAAATTATACAAAGTTTATAGAAAGGACACTGAAGATATATGTGGATTTAGTGCTCTTTGTCATGCTGAGTAAAATTTTCATCTTTGAGATTCACTGTTTACTAGGAATGACTTTGAGCATTTCTGTGTCCTCTGCTCAGTCCAGGAAAAGTGGCTTTTCTCTGATCTTCACATGAAGGACATCGAATGTTAGTGAAAATATTCAAAGAAATTGACTAGTGTGCAATGGATTGATTCCTTAGCCAATTATCCCTGCTCCTTTTGACTTGAGGGTTACAAATGCAAGTGAAAAATCCTTCCTAAAAGACGGTGTCTTGCACTCTACCTTCTGTTGCAACAATGTCTTTTAGCCTCATTTCCTTTTTCCTCTGTAGAAAATGATTGATTGATTGCTCACAGCTTGCAGGATTCTATGCTGCCCCGGCTCCGCTGCTACTCTTCATACTTCATACAGTTTGTGAATCATTGACTTTCTGCCAGCCATTTGCCTGCCAGTACACAAACTGACATTTAATGATCTTTAGATGCAGCAATGTCACATTTATCATCCTTTATCAGTTGTGACAGACTTAAATTCAAATGTAAACATAATAGTGAGATTGAATCCAGTCCAGGCTGGGGTATACTTTTGAATGACATCTATCAACAGAGATTGATGAAAGACATGGAAAGGTAAATCATCCATTGCTTATGTAATAATTAAAATCATAAAGTTTTCCATTTTTTTTTCTTTTCTGAAGAATGGTATAAATGCCCCATCATGTTATTTTAGGATAAGAAATGAAATAGTCACAATATCATAGATTGTTAGCCGTACATCTGTAGATGTGGTGAGGGGAGTTATAGTGTGAGATGGAAACTGAAAAAATAAATATCATCCAATTCACTGGCATTAAACTGAAATAGAAAGGGATCTCTGAAGTTCATAGTAACTTAGAAAACTACAAATTAACATTATCTATGTTACACTGTATTTTTATTTTGTTAAACACATTCCAATTACATTTTGATATGTGAGTTTGATACTTTTTACTTAGTTAACCTCCTACTTTTTTTTAGATGTAGAAGCTAAGATCTAGATGGGTAAAATTAATAGTGCTAGGTCACATGGCAGCAAAATAGTCCTAGAACCCATATATTTTAGTAATCTGTGTCCATGTTACATATCTCTATGGAATGTCAGCTCCTTGTGGGCAGGGAAATTAATTTTTTTAAAAAAATATCTCCAGTACTTATCACAATGCTTTGCATATAGTGAATGCTTAATAAATATGTGCTGAGTTGAATTGATTGGAAGTACACTCAGTATGGCATGGTCAATAGGGTGACTGATTGCCTTGGACTCAGGAAAACCTGAGTTCAGTTTTCCCCTTTGACACAATATATGATCTGGACAATTCAATTTCTCTGTGCTTTTTGTAAATTACTAAGTTAAAATTATAACTGGTTTTGATGATCTACATTGGCAAGAGGAGTTCCTATATTAGCAGGTCCCCACAATGATGAAATCATAGCTCCTTCATATTGCTGTATACAATAATTAAAAGGGAATTGGGTTAGTCATTAGTCTGGGTCATGGTCCTAAATCTGATAATAAACATTAAGTATCATGAGATTGACCAAGATAAATGGATCTTTTATAGACATAAGAACATCTGTCCAGAATACCCATTAGAATTCTTCAAAAGATAACATTATAAGATGTGTAAAATAATCTTAAAATAATAAAATTAAAATAAAAGGCATACATTATTATTCAGCTCCTTCCCTTCAAATTTATAAGAATTTCTAAATATTTAGGTTATTACAGTTTCCAATTAAATTCTTAATCTTCACAGTACATAATGAAATAGAATATGAATATATGTGCATATCTATACACATGTATGTGTATATTTGCATATATATGTGTGTATATGTGTATACACACATCTATCTATCTATATACATACATACACATATATAGGTCAGAATATTATTTGACCATTGCTTTTATTTGAAAAAAATCAAAAGCAGTTTAATCTACTTTTTAATTCATACTAAAGTTTAAACAAGTAGGCAACAAGCATTTATTAAGTATTTACTTTGTGATAGTGCTGGGTATACAAATTTAGCAAAGAGAAAGTTCATGCCCCCAAGAACTTAGAGTCTAATGGGAAAGGCAACACATAAAAGAGAGTTTAAAGGGGAGGGAGGTAACATGGTAGGGGCACAATGGTGAAATCCAAAGAATCAAAAGCAAAAGTGAGAGAATAATAAAAGCTGCTGGCTTGAACCCCTCCCCCAGAGGACCAGAAGTAACTCAACAATGGGAGACTAAGACTGGAATGGCAGATGGGTATTCCAGAGCAATGAGGTGTAGGGTGGTGAGGGAAGTTCTAGGGTGAGATGGAAACTGAAGTATAGTGTGAAAGTTCTGTAAGTCAGAATCAAAGTTGGAGGAGATAGATCACCTTGAAAAACCCTATATTTGGGAAATAGTAGATTAACAAGTCAGTCAGGCTAAGAGGTAATACTCCTGTCTCAGAACCTTGTGGAATAGCCTGAGAATTTCTTATTCTATAGTTCTCAAAGGACTTTGTTGAGAGGGAGACCATGATGTAGTTTGAATCAGGAAATGTGAGTTCTAGTTAATTCTAGCTCAGTTCTGCAGTTAACCAACTCTTTGACCTTGGACAAGTCCTCTCCTTTTTCTGAGTTTAGCCTTCCTCATGTACAAAATTAAGAAATTAGATAACATGGTCTCTAAGGTCCCTTCCAGCTTGAATATTTTATTTATCTATAGATATTTTATGCTTTCCCCTCAAATGTCTCCAATCAAACTCCTGATCAAATTAATTATCAAGTTAATATTAAGTATCTGCCTATCTTAAAAGTTCTCTACTCCCACTCTCCATCCCCCAGTTTCCTGTTACTGAGGTGTTTACTTCCTCTGCCCATAGAATATCATTCTTTTTTGGGTCTCTGATCTTTTTTTTTTTCCTACCTCATTTCTGACTTTGCTTCTACCTTTAAAAAAAGACTTGAAAGAGACAGTTCCTCCCACCCCCATCTACATTTTCAGGCATGAAAGAAGTCACTGAAATTTAACTAAACATTGCCTGTTGATTTGAATTTAACCTACTCAATCTCTTTTTTTGTTGTTGTTATTTATCCTCCACTTTGAAATTCTGGGAAAACATCTATAAACACAATGCTGGCACTGTCATGGATGAGCAATGTCTTTCTCCTACTGTCTTGAAAGTGGGTCAGTGATGCTCTCTTTATAGCTAAAGAGCAAGTGCCAAAATGTTGTAATAACTAAGTAACACTCAACTAAATGTCTTGGGTATTTCTTCCATTTGTCTTAGATGACAAAAAGTATAATTTCTTGAGGATGCAGAATGCCATAGTGTGAAATGATCTAGCCCAGTGCTACATTCTCTATGATATAATGGCACAAATGAAAGAGAAAACATTATTCCTGCCCAAAGGCAGCATACCATTCAAGTGCAGAACCACACCACCAACCACGCATGTGCATACACCCTGCTCACTCATATCTGACAAAATTAGAAGTTAAGAGGGTGCATAAAAAAAGCACTAAATTATTCAGTACAATCATGACAAACAGTCCAGATAATATACAGAGAGATACATTATGATCAATATAGTAAAACAATGAAGTTTTAAATAGTGCTACACTGTTAGTTAGGCACATGCTCACAGTTGTGTTTTTTCTTTTTTTCAGCAGTGGTGACAAGGGTAATTAATGACTAATACAAAAGTATAAAACCAGTAGCAGTGAACTCAAGTAGAGTGGTAATGAGATTTCTCCCAAAGAACATTACCAAGTTACATTTTCTTCCATTGTCAACTGGTCATGAATAAATGAAAATAATTGTCAATATAATGCAAAATAAGAACAAATTATTTTGAAAGAAAGATGAAATTGAAGTCATAATTTTGGTTCTATTGCCTTCTCACCTTGTTTCTTCTCTGGTTGCTGTAAGGTCCAGAAGCCACCCCTGATGGGATAATCCTCTACCATTAGAGGTACCCAATCTTCTTGCCTTTATCCTTCTACCCATTCCCTCACAGGTCACCCAGGAGCACATCTAATATGCTTGACTGCTTATATAGGTTTTATGAGATAGAAGTTACCAACTTTATTCCTCCTGGTAAGATACTGGAGGAACAGACTTTATCACCTGCCCTTCCTATGCCCTGGAGAACCCTAGAACTAGTGATGTAACTGAAAGATCTCTGAATTTTGCTATACAATCTTTCACTACGTCTTCTTGAATTCTCAGCTTTTCTATCCTCCTTGCAGCAAACTTTCATGTGTTAATTCCTTCAACTCTGTTTTGGCTCCTTTAGGAAAAATCCTGCTTCTCCCTTTCTAACATCTTGTGTAAATACCCCTTCTCTCCTCTAAAACTGCCACCAAATTGTTGCAGGCCCTCATCATCTTACAAATGGCCTAATTCAATAGACTGATGTTCTGTCTCCTAGCCTCAAGTCTCTCATCACTTCAATCCATCTTTTACCCAGCCATAAAATTTATCTTCCTAAAATCCAGGTCTGACCATGTCACACACACAGGTGCACTGCTATACACATTCTCTCTCTGTCTCTGTCTCTGTCTCTGTCTGTCTCTGTCTCTTTCTCTCTCTGTCTCTCCATCTCTGTCTGTCTGTCCATCTCTGTCTCTATATCTCTGTCTCTGTCTCTGTCTCTCTCTGTCTCTCTCTCTCTCTCTGTCTCTGTCTCTGTCTGTCTCTGTCTCTGTCTCTGTCTCTCTGTCTCTCTTTCTGTGTCTGTCTGTCTGTCTGTCTGTCTGTCTCTCTCTCTCTCTCTCTCTCTCTCTCACTCTCTCTCTCTCTCTTTCTCTCTCTCTCTTAATCTCATTGAGTAAATTTCAATGGTTCTCTGCTCATTTCAAGATCAAGGATAAAACCTTGTTTGCTTTTCAAAGTGCTCCATAATCTAACCCAATTCTACTATTCCAATCTTCTTACACCTCATTCATCACTACTTACTTTGTGATCAAATGACACTGGTTTCCTTGTTGTTCCCCAAACATGATGCCCTATCATCCAAATAAGAGTTTTCAGTGGTTCTCCCCCATGCCTATAATATACTCATTCCTCATCTCTGCCTTGTAGTTTCCCTGGCTTCCTTCAAATCTCAGCTAGCTTCATCTTTGCTAAAAGCTTTTCTTAGTCACCTTTACACTAGTTCCTTCTCACTGAGATCACCCCCAATTTATCTGATATATTGTTTGTCTGTACATAGTATTTTGCATGTTGTCTCTTTCATTAGACTCAGAGTTCCTTGAGAATAGGGGAATTCCCCCCCCCTTTCTTTGTAACTCCAGTGTTTAGCATGTTTTGCTTATCATGGGTGCTTTATAAATGCCAGCTGGCTGACTGACTGACATGTGACTGTCTCAATTATTCCCATGATATCCCTAAGACTTAACATAGTACTTAACATTTAGTAAGAAATTACTGACTTTTCCTCATAAATTCAATTATAAAACAAAAACTACTTACCTAAAATTCATAGTTAAAGGGTATCTCAGGGGAAGTTTGGGAATTTGGTGAGCTTGTGTCTTTTGACCTATACTATACTGTAATGAGAAAGCCTGGGAATATTGTAAGTTGACAGAAATGCAGGGTTATTGATATTTAATGGATATATTGTAAGCAAATCCAGAAATAGAGTATTATAATTTGGGATAGGCCAAATGTTTTCTGGATAAAAAGGGGGAAAATCAATCAGATTATACAAATTTATTTAGACAAATGAGCAAATACACAGAGTGTTTCAGTAAAATATGAAGAGACACACTCTCTAACTTAGAACAGTAACTTCAGTATATGAATTTTTCTGGATATCTTGTTGTGACAAGTAATTGAATGCAATGTTAATTGTCTTACTTTCATAAAAGATGTCATTTTAGGCCAATGTAAATATCTTCATAACTCATGTCAAAAATTTACATTTTTCTTTATTTAATGTAGGAGTTTTGGTAAACACCTTTACTTGTACAACCTACATATGTTGTAAAATTTTCTAGTTCTTAAAATATAATCCCTCCTGCTGGATGGAAAAATTCAGTTAGTTAAATAAAAATGTGAAAAATCTAAATCTTTTGCTAGTCATCATATGTTAACCATATCCAAAACATTATTCAAGATTAAGAAAACAAAATAATGGACTGATTTCAAGCCAGTATGGCAGACTGGACAAGCATTTATTAGATGCCTAATATGTTTCAATCTCTGTAGTAAGCACTTCATAAACATGATCTCATTTGATCTTCACAATAGCCCTGGGAGATAAATGCTATTATTATTCCAATTTTACAGATGAGATAATTGAGACAATGAAAGATTAAGTGACTTTCTCAAGGTCATACATCTAGCAAATGTCTAAGGGTAGATCTAGAGCCAGGTCTTCTTGATGCCAGGCTTAACTCTTGATCCCCTGCACACTTAGTTTCCTCAATCATGTATTGGGGATAAAGCAAAAAACAGGAAGAATTGATTTCAGTAAGGATTTTTTAAGACGCATTTTTTTTTATTTTCTGATCAACATAAATTAGCATTTCCTTCTACATTTATGTGATTTCTTTCCTTCCAAAATACAGCAGCCTCAACATCTTTGTAGCAACATAGTTACTGTCCTTCCTTTGATAGTTCTGACTCTTTTTAAACATGTTTGAAATATTTCCCTAATCCCATATAAGGATATCTCAATAACCATTAGCATGAAAGTTCCTTCAGGATAGGGATTTTTTTTTTTTTTTGCTTTTGCCTTATATCTTCAGTGACTGGCATATGAAAAATTTTAATAAATCCTTGTTGAATGATTAATATATCTGAATTCATCTAAGTTTACTAATATGTGAAGATGTGCTGGACTTCATAATTTGCTTATAAAATTATTGTATTTTGTTTTTCAAAAATGAATTACCTACCTGCAAGAATCTTGAGAAATCAGCCCTATCTTCCTTTTTAAGAAACACATAAAGATGTGAAATGGGCATATGTTGCCCCCACTGGGGTTATTAGGTCTTTCAGAGCATATAAATTCACTGCAAGTTTTCACTTACTTCACTTTCTTGGTGAAATTGAGCTACAAGTGGTGGAACTGGAATTTTATCTTGACATTTTCCTTAATGTTAAGCTAGATTTGGACACAGTAGTTTAATTATTCAACTTACCAACCTAAAATCTTTCAGTAATTCTCCTCACTTTATAATCATATATTGAATGTGCTCTACATGCAGATTTTCTTTTTAAGAAGTTTCATGTTTAAACTCTTCTTTCAGGTATATTAACAGTAGTAGAAGAAGTAAATACTACACAGATTTAAAATAAAGACATGAGGATATGTTAAAGGAATGAAAAGGAGACAATCTTCTTGATGGCAAGAACACATTTATGTTTGTGTTTGTATTCCCAGTGAATAGAATAAGTAACTTTTGAAATAAATGCTTATTGAATAATCTGAGGCAAAAATTTTGGCATCCCTGTAGTTTGTCCTTGAATCTGATAATAATATAGGTAAGAATCTATCATTTTGAACATTTCTACAGTCCTTTCAATTTCACTGTTTTATTAGTATCCTTGTAAGCACTCTGTGATATGAATATGCCTGGTTATCATCATCCTAGTGACAGTGATGCAAATTTTTTTCAGTTTATGTAAATTGGAATTTTGAGTAAATACTCAGAATGTTCTTACCATTCATAACAAAAATCAACATTGAAATGGAAAAATCTTTGGCCTATATTTTGAGTTCAGTAACTCTATGGAACACTAATTATTTGAAGAATGGGCAAAGATGATAGATCAGGAGGAATCAGTCCAGCCAAGGTCTCTCAAAACTATTCCAACAAAGATTTATGTAAAGCACCAGACTGAAGAGTGATCATGAAATTCAAAGAGAAACCACAGTGAGCCGTTTTGCCATTACCTCATGATAAATAATTCCCTACATAAACAAGGGACCAAGATAGGAATTATGGATCAGGGGTGGGCTGGGAGCCTTGTTGTTTTGAACCAGCATTTGCATTATTAATTGAGGTCACAAGTAAGTGACCAGAGCAGGAATTGAGAAGGAAGTGGAGATGGAAGGAAGCCGGCCTTTAGATTTCTTCCCAGATAGATATCATTGATTCAAATCACAGGCAAGTAAACAGAATAGACACTGTTGTGGGAAAAGGGAAACAATACAAGAGCTCAGTCTATCTGAAACTGCAGAAATATTAAGACAGTTGACAGGAGCTAAACCCAGCAAATGTCTACGGGAGATGCACAAAGCACTCTACCTATAATTGTTCCAGAACTAAATGGGAGTCTGAAGCCTATAAATCTTGAAACAGGAAGACATCAGTTAAAATAAAATACTAAAATATAGTCAAAATCCTAGACAAAAATAGAAGAAAATATAGTGTCATATAAAAACAACCTGAACGAAAAGGTCAAGAACAGATAATTTTTAAATGATCTGACAATTCAAAATTTATGACAAAAAAAGAACGAAATATTTTTATAAAGGATCAAGAAAGACTAATGAAATTTGCTAAAAGAAAAAGTGAATAGAAAAAAAATATTGACAGAAACCCCAAAACAAAACCTCCCAGCTATATTATAGGTTATAAGAAAAGCTTTCCAGTTCATATAGAAAAAGCTTCATAGATGCAGAAAGAATTGTTCAACTCATAGTAAGGATCAGACAAGATTTGGCAAAATCCAACAAAAAGGAATGGTAAAATATGGTATTATTTCCCTCCTTTTTTTTTGTCTTTTTGGATGGGGAAAGGTAGGGCAATTGTGGTTAAGTAACTTTCCCAAGATCATATAGTTAGTAAATGTTGAGTGGCTGAGACCAGATTTGAACTCAGTCCTCCTGACTCCAGGGCTGGTGCTCTATTCACTGCACCACCTAGCTATCCCCAAAATTTTATATTCCTGAAGGCAAAAATAAATAAATATACACTTATAACAAAAAAGAAAGCTACCTAGCAAAACTCAGTGCAATTTTATAGAATAAAAAAATTATCCTTAAAGAAATAGAGGGCTTACAATTATTCTCAATGAAAAATTAGAAGTGAATAGTGAATTTTGAAATTTTGCAATACAATTTTGAATTTTGAAATTTTCAATTTTGAAATACAAAAAAAATGGACTCAAGAGAAATACAAAATTATAAGTATAAGTCAGCCAATGGAAGGGAGTATTGAAGAGTTTACATCATCACAAAGGTAGATAATGCAACTGGCTCTTAGAATTTAAAATTATTAGGGATGAAAGAGCAAATTAAGAGCAAAAGGAAATGCCACTGGTTTTGTTAGGTTTTGATAACCTAAGCAGAAGAAAGGATTTTTTTTTAATTAAAAGTTTATTTTTATTTTATTTTTTTCTACAGTTAAATGTCAACAAATTTTTTTCATTAAGTTTTAAAAAATTTGGAGTTCCAAATTTTTCTTCCTCCCTCCCCCTCCCCTTTTCTGAAAATGGTAGGCAGTTTGATGTACTTTATATATTTGTTATCATGTAAAAATATTTCCATATTATTCATAGTTGTGAAAAAAGAAACAAATAAAAAGAAAAAAAAACAAGAAATAATGAAGTGGAAAAAAATGCTTTCAATCTTCATTAAAAATCCATCAGTTTAACAAAGATCATAAGTAGAATGAGTTTTGGAATGTATATGTCTATATATGTATGTATATATGTATTTCTGTCACTCTGTGTGGATATGTGTATATGTATATATATATATATATATATACATATATATATGTATATATATATATATATATACATATATATATATATATATAAATGGATATATAGATATAGGTATATAGCTACAGAGAAATATACCTAAACATATATAAATTTATTGTGACCTCCTACGGGGGTTTGGGGAGAGGGGAAAAAAGAACAAAGCACAAAAGTGCACAGCACAGAACAAAAGAAAACTCACAAGGAAGCAAAGAAAAAATGGACAATTCTTAATACAAGGAGTATTATTTATCATATAGGCTTTCTTGAAACGAAAATTTATTGTTACATATTTCGAATCCTCTCTTATTTTCTGCTGTTCACATGACATGCTTTTCTTTTTGTTTCTAACTTTATATTTAAGTTCCAATATTTAAGTTTTGGTTTCTTTTCTCCATTCTGTATTTGTATTCTGGTATTTGAGTCTAAAATAAAATTAAAAAAAAAGATTCCATCACTTCTTTATCTGGATATGGATAGAATTTTCTTTCATGGAAGTCTTTGTAGTTATCTTGGATCATTATGTTGTTGGGAAGAGCTGAGTTATTCAAAACTGATCATCACGAGATATTGCAGATATGGTGTACAATGTTTTCTTGGTTCTCTCATTATACTTTGTATCAGTTCATACATGTCTTTCCAGGTTTTCTGAAATCTGCCTGTGCATCATTTCATGTTGCACAATAGTATTTCCTTCCATTCATATACCACAGCTTGTTCAGTAATTCTCAAATTGATAGGCATCTCCCCAGTTTCCAATATTTTGCCATCATAAAAATGGCTACTATAAACATTTTTGTACATGCAGGTCCCTTTCCCTTTTTTATCAGCTCCTTGGGATACATACCTAGTTGTAGCAATGCTAAATCAAAGGCTATGCACACCTTGGCTGCCCTTTGCACAGAGTTCCAAATTTCTCTCCAGAATGGTTGGATTAGGTCACAACTCCACCAGCAATGCATTTGTGTCTCAATTTTCCCACATTTTCTCTAACAGTTATCATTTTTTCATTTTTGTCATATTAGCTAATCTATTAGGTATGAGGTGGTACATCATTGTTCTTTTTATTTGCATTTCTCTAATCAAAATTGTTTCAAAGTACTTAGAAGAAAGGAAAACTAGGGGCAAAAGAATATATTAGAAAACAAAAGAAAAGGTTGGGAGAATTTTCAATTTCCATAATCAAAATTGGAACTCAGAAGACAATACAAAAATAGAGGAAGGTTTAGAGGAAGACAAACATCACTTGACCCTCATTTTGATTTGTACGAATGAGAGAAATATATTTGGGTCAATCACAATGAAAGATTAAAGGAAGAGTGGAAAGGAGTAAAATGAAGGAAAGAAGATTCAAAGAAGAATAAGTCATAAACAACAGCACCATCAATTTAAACTTAGAGAGTGGATAGGAAAAGGACTTTAAAAGGATAGAAAGAAAGAGGAAAAGCCTATCATTGAGCCATGAGTTGACAGAAGAGTGTTCAGAGAAAAATGGGAGTGATGAGGAGAAGGAAGTAAATTTCATCAAGCATAGAACATTGGTCAAAAACATTCGCCTTTCAACCACCTTCTTCTTTGTAACAAGAAGGTGGACACAAAGGGGAGAGGGAGTATAAGAGAATAGGAAAAAAGAAAATAGACAACTATAGATTAAATTATGAATGTACATAATATTAGTTGACCAATAAAACAGAAGGGGAAATAGCAGAATGGATTAGAGAGCAGAAACTACCAATATGTTGTTTGAAAAATAAAAAGTATTAGAAATATAAAAACTCGGGGGTGGACTCAAGATGGCAGTGTAAAAGCAGGAGAACTGCACAGCTCCCACCATAGCCAGCAAGCAGGAGGGTTGGGAAGGGCTCATCACAGCAGCACTGGGAGCAGAGCCCAGCCCAGCCTGAAACTGCGGGTTAGCCCCAGGCTGCCCAGGAAAAGCCTCAGATGGAGCACTCTGGAGAGTGGAGCATTGGCAGCTGTGGCAGTTTCCAGACTTATCAACCCATAAGAAACAAGGACAAAGTGAAAGGTCAGTTGAACTCAGCTAAATTTGGGGCAGAGAACTGGGTCCAGCCCTCGACCCCCAGGGCAAGAAAGCAGCAGAAGCAACGGCCCTGCAGCCACCTCCACATAGCTACTTCAGAGCTTGAGGGCTGCAGATTGCAGGGGAGCCAAGCAATAATTCAGAGGCTAAGTGCTCTTGCCTTGAGCTGTCTGGATTGGCATCATGGTCTTGGGTGGTGGTCTTGAGGTGCGTTTTCAGTGAGCCAAAGCTGGTGGGAGCTGCAGAGGCTGCACCTCCTAATAGCTCTGGCAGCTGCAAAAACCCCAGCAATTTGGGACAGAGCTCTCCCCTCTGAGAGCAGAGTTCTACTGTGGCTCAAAAATCAAATTAATTGACTGGCAACATGAGCAGGCAAAGGATGCAAATGAAGCTCAGTAATCCAACTTTAGATTCCTTTTTTGGGGACAAAAAGGATCAAAGTATGCAACAGGAAGAAGACTATACAGTCAGAACTCCTGCACCAATAGCTTCCAAGAAAAATATAAGCTGGGTACAGGCTATAGAGGAGCTTTAGAAGGATTTGGAAAACCAAATAAGAGAAGTGGAGGAAAAATTGGGAAGAGAAATGAGAATGACTCAAGAAAATCATGAAAAGAGAGTCAACAAACTGACTGAAGAAAATAACACCTTAAAAAATAGATTAACTCAAATAGCAAAAGAGGCCCAAAAAGCCGATGAGGAGAAGAATGCCTTAAAAAGTCCAATTTGCCAGATGGAAAAGGAATCTCAAAAGCTCATTAAGCTTTTTAATTCCTAAATTTAATTTAATTTTATAATTCCTTCTGAGTTAGAGTGGAGCAAATGGAAGCAAATGACTTTATGAGAAATCAAGATACTGTTAAACAGATCCAAACAAATGAAAAAATAGAAGGCAATGTGAAGTATCTCCTTGAAAAAACCACTGACCTTGAAAATAGATCCAGGAGAGACAATTTAAAAATTATTGGACCAACTGAAACCCATGATCAGAAAAAGAACCTAGAAGGCATCCTTCAAGAAATTCTCAAGGAAAATTGCCCTGATATTTTAGAACCAGAGGGCAAAATAGAACTTGAAAGAATTTACCAATCACCTCTTGAAAAAGATCCTCAAAATAAATCTCCTAGGAATGTTATAGCCAGGTTCCAGAGTTCCCAAATCAAGGAGAAAATATTGCAAGCTGTCAAGAAGAAACAATTTGAATACTGTAGAAACACAATCAGGATAATTCAGGATCTATCAGCTTCTACATTAAGGGATTAAAGGGCCTGGAATATGATATTCCAGAGATCAAGAGAGCTAGGATTAAAACTAAGAATCACCTAACCAGCAAAATTGAGTAAAATGTTTCAGGGGAAAATATGGTTATTCAATGGGATGGAGGAATTTCAAGCATTCTTGCTGAAAAAAACAGAACTGAATAGAAAATTTGACATTCAAATACAAGAATCATGAGAAGGTAAACATGGAAAAGAAATTGTAAGGAACTTATCAAAGTCGAATTATTTACATGCCAACATGGAATAATGATAATTGTAACTTATGAAACTTTTCTCAGTATGAGGATAGGTGAAGGGAATATAAATGTGTGTGTGTGTGTGTGTATATACATACACATATGTCTATATAGGAGGATGTATATATACATATATGCATATGAATACATATGTGAGTGTGTGCATATAAGTGTACATAGACAGAGGTCACAGGATCAATTTAATAGCAAGAGATTATATTTTAAAAGGTGAAATTGAGAAGTGGGAAAGAAATAGAATGAGAGGAGATAGGGAGAGACAGAATGAAGATATTCATCTCATATAGAAGAGGCAAGGGATAACTGTTACAATGGAGAGGAAGAACAGGAAGGCCAATGGGAATGGGTCAACCTTACTCTCACTGAATTTGGTTTAGGGAAGGAATGACATACACTCTAAATTGGGTATCTTGCCCTATAGGAGAAGAGGGGGAATGGGGATGAGAGGATGAACGATGGAGTGGAGTGCAGGGTTGGGGGGAGAGTTGTTAGAAGCACATACTTCTGTACAGGAACAGTGACAAAGTGCAGAATAAAACAAGGGGGGAGGATAGGAAGGAGGAAAATATAGTCAGTCTTTCACAGTATGTCCATTGTGGAAATGTTCTGCATAACTACACATGTACAGCCTGCATTGAATTGCTTGTCTTTCCTGTCTGGGTGGGAGGAAGGGAAAGAATGTAGAATTTAAAGTTCTATAATCAAATGTTAAATATATCTATCTATCTATCTATCTATCTATCTATCTATGTATATATGTATGTATGTATGTATATGTATAATTATTATTTACATGCAACTGGGAATTAAGATATACAGGCACTGGGGCAAGGACATCCATCTTGCCCTTCTGGAAAGTCAGTGGGGTGATGGGGGAGAATATAAGAGAGGGCAGATTGGGGGAGTGGATATACAGTGGGATCATTGTTTTGGGGTGTTGGGTAGGGGAAAGATGGCGAAGAAATTTGTAACTCAAAATCTTGTGGAAATGAATGATGTAAAATAAAAATAAAAGTTAATTTAAAAAAAGAAGGGAAAAATAAAATAAAAAAAATTTTCAAAAAGAAACAAAAATTCACAACCAGTTGAGATAGGGGATTGGAGCAAATATCTATGTATGCTATAGTTGAACTAAAATAAACAGTAAGGGTAGCATGAAAAAAAAATACTGGTAGTAAGACTACACCAGCTGATCTACAAAGGATCATGATGAGGCCCAATCCCACAACTTGGTCTCTCCTCCCTCTTTCTGGTACCATGGAAATCCCAGCTCATCTTTTGAAGTTTGCTCAGTCCAGTATACACAGCCAACATGCTTCTACCCTTCTCAAGAATATGAGAGCTAACTGGGGTCACACAGCTAACATCACATTGGGTGACATTTTATACTGCGAAAGATCTCTTCATAGATCCCAAAACCGAGAAAAAGGGAGACAACATTTGTGTGGGCTAGAAATAGAGCTCACAAACATCACATCCTATCCCCGCCATCATTGCAGAGCCACAGAGACATCAAGAAAAAAAATGAATCCCTGTAACTCCAACATAGCTGCTCTTTGAATTACTGGTGTCAAGCCAGAAAAGTGAAGAAGAGAGGTAGCCTGATAGAATACCAGGACATAGTGAGTGTAGGGAGGGTTTTGGGAAGGGGCAAAGTTATACTCTACTAAACTTGAGTGTAAAGTACTCAACATCCATCTCAGGTCAATTCTGTCCACATAAAATTCAGTCAGAGCATACAAATAGACTAGTGTAAGATGAACTGCTCATAGTTTGAGGAGGCTGAGATGCTTTGAGATTCAGTCCCTAAAGAAATCATCAGCGAGAAGGGAGTCAGAGGGTCAGAAAGTGAACAATAGAGAAAAATAAATCAGGGGAGGGAGACTGAAATTACAAGAGACTTTTGAAAATGGACAGGGTCTACAAAAATATAAGTTGCCCAGACTATCTGAAGAGTAAGTAAATTACTTAAACAACCCCATTTCAGAAAAAGAAATTGAACAAGCTATCAGAGAACTCCCTAGGAAAAAATCCCCAGGGCCAGATGGATTTACTGGTGAATTCTATCAAACATTTAAAGACCTATTGATCCCAATACTCAATAAACTATTTGGGAAAATTGGTGAGGAAGGAGTCCTACCAAATTCTTTTTATGACACAGATATGGTACTGATACCTAAATCAGGGAGAGACAAAACAGAAAAAGAAAATTATAGACCAATCTCCCTCATGAATATAGATGCAAAA
>CM053580.1:418178918-418210175 GCA_028627135.1 Pseudochirops cupreus | reverse complement strand
CCAAACTATTGTACAATGTGAAAGTATTTGCAGATCCTATACATGATTGCACGCCGCCATGGAGGGGGGGAGAGAGGGGAGAAAATCTGAAACTCAAGTGATTGTGGAACTGAATCTTGTAAATTAAAAGTAAATAAAAAAAAAATTAAAAAAAAAAGAAAAAGAAAATGGACAGGGTCAAGGGGGAAAATAAAATAAATGGGCAGGATAGGATGGAGGGAAATATAGTTAGTCTTTCACAACATGACTACTCTGGAAATGTTTTGCATAACAACACTTGTATAACATATATTGAATTGCTTCTCTTCCCAGTGAGAGGTGGAGTTGGGGGAGTGAGGAAGGAAGAAGGGAAAGAATCTGGAACTCAAAGATTTAAGAGCAAATGTTTAAAAAAATGTTTTATATGCAACTGACAAGATATTCAGGCCATGGGGTATAGAAATCCATCTTGCTCTAAAAGAAACTAAGGTGTTGCATGGCGGGGTATATAAGAGAGGGCAGATTGGGGAAAGGAGTATTCAGTATGCTTGCCATCTTGGGGTAGGTTGTTGGGGAGAGACAATTTGGATCTCATAATCTTGTGGAAATGAATGTTGAAAACTATAAAGAAAGAGAAAAAAAGAAAGAAAAAAGAAAGAAAGAAAGAATTATTGTATCTGAATTGATTTGTTAATATCAACCACTATATGTCTTGAAATTTGTAGACTGTATTTTTTTCTTGAGGTTCTTTATGAGCTGTTGCTGTTTTTAATTGATATTTCATTTTCTATGTTCAGAAGTTATGACTAATTCTCCTTTTTTTGTCAAGATTTGCCATCAGAGATTCAACTTTTTTCTGATTCTTCACACTATTTTTACTGCTTACATAATACATTCTACTCTCATAATTCTCATTTTCCTTTTAAACCATTCAGAATCAGAATGCTGTGTTACTATACTTTACTCAAATTCCACAGAGTCCTTCATCTCCTCAAATATTGAATCAATTCCCTTTGCTTTGTATTATTTATTTATAAATCTCTGAACTCTACTCCTCTTTGATCTGGAAGCCACATTTCCTTCTCCTGTCCATATTTTCCTTGTTGATTTATCTACTTATGCTCAATGTCTCTGAGGCTTCTTCTTGAGTTCCTTGGTAATTTCTCTTGTGTTATCCTTATAGTGTTGCCACAATGCTCAAATTATTTCTTCCTGACTGCTTGTAATGGTAATTAATTTGAATTTGAAGACCCCTTTTAGTATTGGCAAGTAAGCAGGCACTTATCACCTTGTTTCAAGTTAAACAAAGGTAGCAGGTACTTAGCACTTAGTAACTGATCAAGCCTCTGTGAAAGAAACAGAAGTTATGAACTCCTGTCTCCTCTTGCTGACATAACAGGAAGAGGTTGGCTGAAATAGGAATATAATGCTGTATGTATATAAGAAAAGCCCCAGAGAAGCATGGTCAGAATTTCTTGAGAAAAGAATCTGGTGGCAGAAGCTGAATTTCCTGAGAAATTGTGGTGGCTTCTTCTGAAGAGGAGCCCAGAGGCTCAGGATTCCAGGAGCCCAGGAGCCCAGGAAACCCTCCCAACCCCCACTCCAGGCTGGATTAGGTGATTCTGATTTTTTGAATGAGCTGCAGAAGACTGAGGAAGCATGACCAAGATGCTAATACTTTGTCTGTTTGTGGCTTGGCTGAGCCTTGAATTCTCAGGAACAGAAATTGTGAAGGATTTGAGATGGACTGGACCCCGTCAACTTCAGTGTGGAGTAGAACCTGCCTGCAGAACTGGACAAAGACTGGGAGCTCTCTGTCTCTGAATCCAGGTGACTGTTTTGTGGATTCAGGTAGGGGATGGGACCATGCAAAGGGATCCAGGGAATCTGAGAAACCACACCAAGTCAAGTCGAAAGAAGACTTTACTTGGTTACTGTATACTGACTGAGGAATTGTAAATTTATTAGTGACCTAGAGGTGGAGAGTCTGGTTACTTTCAGATGATTGTACTTAGTGATTAATGATACTTAGTAAATGATTGCTGAATAAGTGACTAATTGACTTAACTTAGTTACCCCATGAGTGGAAGACTTTGACTATTGTACTTTGAGATGATTGAATGACTGAGTAAGGAGGCAAACTTCCTTGGGGATATCAGATGATTGTTCTTTGTTCAAAATGTTGTGGCCACTATGGTGGAAACTATGTGGCCATTTTAATAATAAACTGCTGTGAATACTATATTATGATTTTCTTTGATAATTTGCAATATTGTGAATGCTGTACCTTGATTTTCTTTGAATGTTTTGCTTATATTTGTTATGGAACAAATAGAATGTTCACTATACCGTGTAATCAGAACCTCAAAAGTTGTTCACAGTAGCATTGTTCTGGAAAGCTGCTTGTGCATGGAATTACACTGCTTATAAAATTTTCTTCTTGACCTTGGAACTCTGGAATTTTGTTATAATAGTCCTAAGAATTTTCTTTCTTGTAAATTAAAAGTAAATGAGTAAATAAAAAAAATTTTAAAAAAAAGAATTTTCTTTTGGGAATCTTTCTCAAGAGGTGATTGATGAATTCTTTCAATTTCTATTTTGCACTCTGCTTCTAGAACATCAAGATAGTTTTTCTTCATAATTTCTTGAAAGATCATTCTAGGCTTTTTTTTTTCATCATGACTTTCAGGTAGTCAATAATTTTTAAATCATCTGTCCTGGATCAATTTTCCAAGTCAGTAGTTTTTCCAAAGAGATATTTTACATTACCTTCTATTATTTTTTTTTCATTCTTGTGGATCTGTTTTATCACATCTTGATTTCTAATAGTCATTAGCTTCCATTTTGTTTGATCTTATTTTGAAGGAATTATTTTTTTCAGTGAACTTTTCAAATTCCTTTTCCATCAGGCCAATTTGACTTTTTAATTCATTCTTTTCCTTATTAGCTTTTTGAACCTCTTTTGCCATTTGAGTTAGCCTTTTTAAGGTGTTATTTCTTCAGTATTTTAGGGGTGTCCTTTAGCAGACTGTTGACTCCTTTTTCATGACTTTCTCACATCACTCATTTCCCTTCTCAATTCTTCCTTTACTTCTCTTACATGATTTTCAAAATCCTTCTTGAGCTCCTCTATGGCCTGCTACCAGTTCATACTTTTCTTGAAGGATTTTAATGCAGGAGTTTGGACTTTATTATCTTCTTCTGGTTTTGTTTTGATTCTCTTTGTCACCAAAAATGATTCTATAGTCTAATTTCTCTTTTTCTACCCTTCTTGCTGGCCAAACACTTGACTTTTGAACTCCTTGCTATGATAGAACTCTGCTTCTAGAGTGGAGAGTCCTGTGTCCAAAATTTCTGTGGTTTTGCACAGCTGTTGTCAGAGTTTCTTCTAGGCACCTGCCTCATAACTGTGAGGAAGAGTCCCTCTCCACAGCCTCAGTAAGCTCTTTCAGGCCATTTCTCCTCACCTCAGGGCTGCTACCCAACACTGTGACACACATGCAAGCAGGACAAAGCAAGAGAATCCTGCCTCAGAGCCAGCAATGTGATTCCTGCAATCACTCTCTAGTTAGCCACTTGACCCCCCCCCCCCCAAAAAAAAACCCACAATCTCTGGGCCTAGAGCCCTGTAAGAAGCCACTGCTACTCCCCTTGCTACTGACCACAGTCTGGTAGCCTCCATTGTCCTGGGGGTGGGATCTGAGTGGCCTCTTCTCTCACTCAGGTTTAATAGGGTTTCCTACTGACCTTTTTCTTTGTCTTTGGCATTTATTGGTTGAGAAGTCTGGAAATTGCCACAGCTGCCAGTGATTTAGTCCCCTGAGGACTGCTCTGGACCATCTGTGTCACTAATCTGTACTGGCGTGCCCCACACGGGACTTTCCTCTGCTCCCAGACTGGTGTTACAGGCCCTTCTTGTCAGCCTGCTAGGCTGCCTTCCGCGGGGAATTTGCTTCACTCTCTCACTTTGTGAGTTCTGTGGTTCTGAAATTTGTTTAGAGTAATTTTTACAGGTATTGGACAGGCTTGGGGTGCAAGTTCAAGCAAAGTTCCTGCTTCCATTCTACTATCTTGGCTCTGCACCCCACCCCACCCCCTGCAAATACAATAAGTTCTACAGGCAATCAGGAGAAAAATCTTTAAATACAAAGGAAAGGAAATTTGGATAGCTCAGTATATGCATATACACACATACATATAGACATATACACACAAACACAAACACATTCACATACATATAATATATACAAGCATATGTATGTTCATGTCTGTGTGTGTTTGTGTGTGTATGTCTGCATGTGTGCATGTACTGGCTACATGCCTCAGTTCTCCATCCTGATCCCATGGTGAATCAGTTCAACTCCACAAAATCCTTTTCTTGAATCTCTTCCCCCTTAACCTACTTCCTATCATGCCCTGCCAAATCCTAACCTTGAATTACTGCAGCCATCCATCTCCTGTATTCCTATTCACATGCTGCTAATGTAACTGGAGTAAATCATGAAAATAATGTTGTATGACTCCCTATATATATATTTTGCATAATCTTGCCTGGACCCTATGAGAGCAAGAAACCACTCCTTTGTATACCTCTCTAATTGATTCACAGTGTTATTTATCACAATTCCTTCCCCAGCCATCAGAATTTCATTATGTTTCATTTCTCCATCTCTCAGTTGAAAACTTTGCCTTATATTTCACCAAAAAAAAGGAGGTGATTCATTGAGAACTCCCTTTTTCCCCTCCTCTTCATCTTGCATCACTCAGAAGCTTTACATTATTATTTCTCCTTTGACTCCAATATAAATGAAAAGGTGGCTCTTCCACTTGCTAAGGCAAATCCTCCTAAAAGCAAAAATGATCCAATTCCATCTGATCTTCTCCAGCAGATTTTCTTCTCTATTATCCCCACTCTCTCAATTATATTTAATCTCTCTATGTCTACTGACTGCTGAAGTCACATCAACCCTCAAAATATCTTCACTGTACCCTTCCAGCTCTCCTATCATTATCCTTCTATTTCTTGATTTTTGAGGCCTTAACCCCAAACTACATTTAAACATTGCCTCCACTTACTTTTCACTGATTCTCTTCTTACCTTTTATCATTCTGGCTTCTAACCTTACCATTAATTGAAGCTTCTTTCTCAGACTTATCAATGATCTCTTAATTTCTAAATTTAGTGGTCTTTTATCAATATTTGTCCTTCTTGACTTCCTTGTAGCTTTTGACGTTGTCAACCACCCTCTTCTTCTTGACATTCTCTTCTTCCTACATTTTCATGAAACTACTCTCTCTTAGTTTTATTAGTTTTCTGATTTCTCCTTCTCCAACTCCTTTGCTGGATCTTCATCCACATCAGATCCACTAATAGTGGGTGTCACTTAAGGTTCTGACTTGGGCCTTATTTTCTTTTCCTTCTACATAATTTCACTTTCAAATCTCATCAGCCCCCATGGATTAAATTAACATCTTTATAAAAATGTTTTATAGATCCTTCTGTTAATCTTTGACTTCTTTCCCAACCTCCAGTCTTACATCTCTAACTGCCTCTAACTCTAAAATTGATTTTCTTTTATACATCTTAAGCTCTAAAATGTCCAAAACTGAACAAATTATCTTTCCTCCAATAGCTCCCCTCTTCTAAACTCCCCTATTACTGTTGAAATTATCAGTATACTGTCAGTTATACAGACTCGCAACACATGTATCATCTATCACTCCTTACTCTTTCTTAAATGCCATTTTCCAATCAGTAGCCAAATCTTACTGTCTTTCATAATATCTTTTGCAATAACCTCCTTCTTTCCTCTGACATTTTTACCACCTGAAAGAGAGAGAAAAAAGTAGAGGGATAGGAAACACACAAAGAGTATTTTAAAAAATCAAAAGAGAACAAGAAATACCTAGGATCAGAGATTGGGCAAGAAACAGAGAAGAGGAATGCTATAGCAGAAACTGATCTTTCATTTATAGATGACAGGTTTTAAGATGACTGTCTATATTATTGCTTTACTCTTATTTGTAAAGAGGTAAGGAACAGCGGCAAAGAGAGAAGAGAATTCGAGAAGATAGTTAATTACAGAAAGATGGTGCATGCTTGGTATATGGATTAGCAATAATGATGCTGAAAGAGACTACCATTGAAACATTTTGAAAGCACACAAAAGAGAACAGAAAGAAATTCAAACCAAGGAATAGACAGGAGAGTTTTGAAAATAAGATGAAGAATTTATTATACAGTTTAAAAAAAGGAAATCATGTGAAAAGAAGAGTAATTTTCAGTGAATCATATTTTTTGTGTTCTGCTCTGCATATG
Organism: Pseudochirops cupreus; assembly: GCA_028627135.1. Taxonomy (NCBI): domain Eukaryota; kingdom Metazoa; phylum Chordata; class Mammalia; order Diprotodontia; family Pseudocheiridae; genus Pseudochirops; species Pseudochirops cupreus. The sequence goes on along the minus strand of CM053580.1, from coordinate 418,203,877 downwards.
TGAATCTTTTTAGTATTTAGTGTATACATGTAAACATCCATGCATACATACACACATACAGGAAGACAGACATAATTAAACAAAAGAGATACAAATTGAAAATTTGAAATTTGAAATGACTTAGCTAATTTGAATATATTCTATGAAGAAAGGATGGGTCCAGAACTACCTACTACTACTACTACTACTACTACTGCTGGAGTTTTGTACTGAGTATGAAAATATCAATGGGAAACAGAGCATGAGATAAAAATTATAATAATTTAAATCATTATTATAGTTTTGGCATTAAGAGAACAACTACATATACATATTTTATATTTAGACCCAATTTTCTCAAAATATATTTATTTTAACAATTAATTGTGGGTTAAAATAACTTAACTCTAATAAGTAGATTGAATAAAAACCATAGAAACAATAGACAATTTCATAACAATGAGACAACATACACACATTTTTGGGAGAGTAGTCAAAGCAGTCTTTCAGAAAAAAAGCAGTACTACTCTATTCCTCAGCCAGTACCAAGTAGTTTTGATGATTGGTGCTTTATAATACAGATTAAAATTTGTTATGGCTAGGCCACTTTCCCTAGCATTTCTTTTCATTAATTGCCTTGATATTCTGGACTCTTTGTTCTTCCAAATGAATTTTGTTACTGTTTTTTCTAGCTCTATAAAGTAATTTTTTGGTAGATTGATTGGTATGGTACTAAATATGTAATTTATTTTATGTACAATTGTCATTTTTATTATGTTAGCTCAACCCAGCCATAAGCAATTGATGTTTTTCCAATTAGTTAGATCTGATTTTATTTGTGTGATAAGTGTTTTGTAGTTGTGTTCATATAGGTACTGGGTTTATTCTGGCAGGTAGATTCCCAGATATTTTACAACGTTTATAGTAACTTTAAACGGGGTTTCTCTTACAATCTCTTGCTGTTGGACTTCATTAGAAATATAGAGGAATGCTGAGGATTTATGTGGGTTTATTTTATAACCTGCAACTTTGCTAAATTTGTTTATTGTCTCAAGAAACTTTTTACTTGATTCTCTAGGATTCTCCAAGTGTATCATCATACCATCTGCAAAGAGTGATAGCTTAGTCTCTTCTTTCCCTAATTTGATTTCTTTGATTTCTTTTTCTCCTCTAATTGCTACTGCTAACATTTCTAGTGCCAGATTGAATAAGAGGGGTGACAGTGGACATCCTTATTTCACCCCTGATCTTATTGGAAATGCTTCTAGTTTATCCCTGTTACATATGATACTTGCTAATGGCTTTAAATAACTCCATTTGTTCCTATACTTCCTAGTGTTTTTAATAGGAATGGATGTTGTATTTTGTCAAAAGCTTTTTCTGCACCTATTGAGATAATCATATGGTTTCTGCTAGTTTTATTGCTGATATATTCAATGATACTGATGGTTTTCCTAATATTGAACCATCCTTTATTCCTGAAATAAATCCAACCTGAACAAAATGTATTATTATTGTGATAAGTTGCTGTAGTCTTTTTGCTAATATTTTATTTAAAATTTTTGCATCCATATTCATGAGGGAGATTGGTCTATAATTTTCTTTCTCTATTTTGTCTTTCCCTGATTTAGGTATCAGTACCATATTTGTGTCATAAAAAGAATTTGGTAGGACTCCTTCCTCACCAATTTTCCCAAATAGTTTGTAGAGTATTGGGATCAGGTCTTTAAGTGGTCCAAAATGACATCAAATATATTAGAGAAAAGTTACTATGTGTCCAACTGTGACTGATCACACCAATATAAGTTCAAAATGCTTTACCACAGGTCAGGCACAAATAGTACACATGAACATTTGGAGTGGATTCTCTAAACGTGCATGTCTTGCACTTCTTTTGAGCTACTTCAATTCTGCTTTGGTCATAGAGCACAGCACCTTCTCTGATGTGGGCACACCATGCTGGACAGTGCTTTGTCAATTTCTCTCATGTCATACAATCAATTTCAAAGTTCTCAAAAGAGGTCTTGAGAGTATCTTTTTATCATTTCTTCTGTCATATGAGTGCTCACATATATGGATATGCATATATACATGTGTGTATGTGATTTTATCCTTACAACAACTCTGGAAAGTTGGTATAATCATTATCCTAATTTTACAAATAAGGAAACTTAGGCAACCAATGCTCATGTGACTTGGCTAGGGTCACATACCTAATAAGCATCTGTGGCTGGATTTGAACTTACTTCCCATTTCTAGGTCCAGAACTCTATCCACTGTGCCAATTAGTTCCTCTAGGCCAGTGGTTCTCAACCTGTGGGTTATGTTCAATTTGTAACAATGAAAATACATCCTGCATATTAGATAGATTCATAACAGTAGCAAAAATTACAGTTATGAAGTAGCAACAAAAATAATGTTATGGTTGAGGGTCACCACAACATGAGAAACTGTATTAAAGGGTCACAGCATTAGCAAGGTTGAGAACCACTGCTCCAGGCAGTTGTGAACAAAGAGATTTATTCTCTTAAAAAACAAATTAAAAATATTGCAAATAACTAATAATTAGAAAAATATGAATAAAGAAATCTCTGAGATTCCACTTTACACTCATCAGAGTGGCAAAAGAAAAAAAAAAAGAATCTCACAAATGTTGTGGGACTCAAGGGAAAAAGGCACACTGTTGCACTGTTGGTAGGCCTGTGGATTCATCCAACAGTTGAGGAAAACAGTTTAAAACTACGTCCTAAGACTAATGAAATTGGGCATTCAATTTGATTCATCAATTCCATTACTAAGCTTATATCATAAAGAAAAAGGAAAATATAAAATATTTTAAATTTATTCATGATAAATTTTTATATTGTCAACTGTCAGTTAAGGGAATACCTACAAGTATTGGAAATCACTGAATTGCCGAACTCATTAGGGCATATAAATGTTTTGAACTTTCATGCCAAAAGACATGACAAAAAGATGGGTTCATAACAACCTGGGATAACTTGTGTGCAGATTAAATTGAATAGAACAAAGCCAACAATTTATACAATGAAAAAAACAAAACATTTTTAAGAAAATAACTTCAAAAGACTCAAGAACTGATCAATATAACAACCAATTATGATTTCAGAGGACAGATTATAAAGGATGCTTTCTATTTGCTGACAGAGTTGTTGAAATCAAGAGTCAGAATGAGACGTATGTGTGTATGTGTGTGAGAGACCAATATTCAGATTAGTTTGCTCAACTCTGTTTATTTGTTATGAGAGCTTTATTTTTTTTTCTCCACTAATAGTTTAGAAAACAATAGGAAAGAAATGCTTATAAAGTTATAAAAATAAAATTTTAAAATGTTTATTGTATCAAACGTTTTTTCAAGGTGGAAAAGCTTAGAAAATTTCTTCCTAACTGATCCAACCATTCTGGAGAGCTATTTGGAATTAAGCCCAAAGGGCTGTAAAAATGTGCATACCCTTTGCCAGACCACTTCTAGGGCTATATCCCAAAGAAAGCATGCAAGTGAGAGAAGGACCTGTATGTACAAAAATATTTATAGCAGCTCTTTTTGTGGACACAAAGAATTGGAAATCAAGGGGATGCCCCTCAATTGGGGAATGGCTAAGCAAGTTGTGGTATGTGAATGTAATGGAATACAATTGTGCCATAAGAAACAAGGAGGAGATGGATTCTTACTAACCTGGAGAGATTTATATAAACTGATGTTGAGTGAGAGGAGCAGAACCAGGTGAATTTTGTCCACAATTATAGACACAACATATCTGTGATGACTGACTTTGATAGACTGGGCTCCTCTCAGAAATGCAAGGGGATAAGACTGCTGCAAAACTCTCATGATGGAAAGGGCTATCCACATACAGAGAAAGAATCATGGAGTCTGAATGGAGATTGAAGTAAATTACTTGCTCTATTTCTTTTTTGTTGTATTTTGTTCCTTCTTTCTTATGTTTCATTTCATTGGTTATAATTCTTCTTTACAACCTGACTATTGTTTAATGTGAAGGTAGTTGTAGAGCCTATATCCTGTTGGCTGGTGCCATGGCACTTGGGGGGAGGAAAAAGAGGGGGAGAAAATTTGTAACTGAAAAGCTTGGGGAACTAAATGTTGTAAACTAAAAGTAAAAAATCAATAAATTTTTATAAATGAAAGTTCATCCTAGAAAAACTTTTTTTAAAAAATATTTCAGTTGATAAATATTTCTTTTCTTTCACTTATACCTTTCTCCTACCCCCCCCTCCAACTCCTGATGCCTTTTCTGATATAGTCTAAAAGTTGATTAGCCCTTTGATGATGTATGCTTGTTGACCTTTTGAAGACTCAGCTTACTGTCCATGAAACATCTAAAATATTTTCAAATTAAGAGCTATTAACCCATACTTCTATATATCTTCTAATTTGATTACTTGAACCACAGTATACAATCTTAAATTTTATCTTATTAGATAGTTCATTTTGTGGGTGCATAGAGTCTTTACTTCTTTGATGCTGTCAGAAAGAGACTTCCCTAGTAGGATAGTTTTGTGAAGATATAGACTTTTCAAGTTATACCACAATTGCAAAGATATGGTTCCTACCTAGTAAGTAGGGGAATTCAGGATATCTTATTTCATTTGCAGATTTAGATGTTTATCTCTGCTCTATACCTCCTGAGGACCTCTATCTAAAGAGATTTGGACTTGTGCTCCAAAGCCCCATTATACTCAAACACATAATTTTTGTGTTGTATGAATTTTATAGAGTATCTTTCCCCCTCAATTTTTATTCTTTCTTATATTTTGCATTAATTCTCATCTTTAACTATTAAATGCTCTCATTATGCCCAAATTGCTGATTCAGGAGTAATTTTCATTTTGGTAACAAATTCTTTACTATTTTAAAATAATATTTAATTTTTATTATTTTTTTTTTTGTTGTTTGCTATCACAACATTGCCCAATTCTTGTCTTCAAATAAAATACTTAAGCTATATAGGTATATGGTTTCTTCTTAGGATTCAATTTTTTGGCCTGACTTAATTCTTGCTTATTAAACCATATGCTCCAATCCCTTGTTTCTTGTTAGCTTTTCTTCTGTCCTTTGCTTGAAGTCACTCAATCTATTGAATTAATAAGGCTTTGAGTTCTTCATACAATTTCTCTTCCTCCTCATATACTTCAAGAGATGTTGGTAAATAATATGCAATCATTTCCATAGTAATTTTTTTTGAAAATACTTATTCACAGGACAAGTTTGATATGACCAAATGTGACATAAAATTATACTTATTTTTGCCTTGAATGTATGATAAAGTTAACACCACTAACTCCTTCATTTAATTCTCCATATAAATGAAAAATAAATAAATCATTGAGATTTTATAAAAATTAAAGTTGAGGGAATAAAAACCTCTGAACACTTTAACAATTAATAATGCTATATAAAAATATGTTTTGTTATAAGGACATTGAGAGCAGAAGGCTTTTATTCCAATGTCGACCAGGAGTTGTGATTATAACATACTACTGAAAATAGCCTTAGGTTTATTATAGATGTTAACCTGACATTTCTAGAGTCATTTCCAGTAAGCATGCAATCAAACATTGCTTTATACAAACTAAATAAAAACCCTGAAATTAAAAAAAAAGCATCAATCAATATCTGCCAAGTGCGAAACACTACGACATTCTATCCCATAGCACTATATTGTATTATCACATACTGTAGAAGTTTTGTATAAAGCTAAAAGACCATTTAAATAAAATTGTATTATAATTTTATGTTTAGAATTGTCTAAATACAAATTTAGGGCTGTAATGATAACGGAATTTAAAGATCCCCTTGTATTGATTTTGTTTTCAGATTGGGTATTGAAACCCAGAGCTTCTGAGATGGACTTGTTGATGTGAAGAGAGAGGGCTGAACTAGGAGAGCTGGTGCCTTGGATTTAGAGAGAGACCCAAGCAGAGAGAAGCAGAACTTTTGGGGAGCAGCACTGTGGAGGCAGAGAGAGAGTAGAATTGACAGGGGCCAGAGTTGCTGAGAAAGAGAACTGCTAGCCAAAGTGGCACAGACTGCTAAGGCACAGTTGGAGCTGCCCAAGACTTTTGAGAGCTGCCACTCAGAGCTGCTGAGAACTAAGGAGGCATGACTGTGATGTGGCATTTTCTCTGTCTGTTTTGATGTTGTTTTTGCCAGGTTGATCTGCTGGTAACGGACGGTGCTATTGTTGCAGAGTACTGGAACCTTGCTTTTGTTTCAGAAGCCCAGAAGGAGGATTTTCTTGTTGTATGTTTACAGACATCCTGGAAGAGTGTCTTGCTGATGTTTTCAGGAGTCCTGAGACTGTTCTGCAGGCAGAGAGTGAATTTACGAGGACACTGGCTATGGCTTTGTTGAGCCTTGTCTCCCCAGGGGCTGAGATTGCTGAGAACTTGCCTTGGGTCAAAATGAAAGAAAGTCCTCTCCTTGGGTATTGAATGCTGTGAGGATATGGTAACATTGTTGTGGCTTAGGGGTAAATGGCTTTTGGGTTCTCCACTGCCCCTTTGAGAAGGTGCTTGTGGGGTAACTGATGATAATTGTAACTCAATTGTGATCCAGGGGTGGAACCCTTTGATTTTTGTGCTCTGTGACTGAACAAATGAATGTACTTTGTTTATGATTGGAAATTAATCTCCAACTGAATACAGAGCAGACTTCATGATTGACTAAATGAATGTACTACTTCGACCTTAGTACTTTGTGATTGAATTGAGGACTTATAAATTATTGAATTACACATGGTGAATGCTGTATTTTTATTTTCTCTTTTCTGTGAATTTTTTTGCCATAATTTGTCACTGAATAAATGGAGAATTCTTGGGCTGGTATTCTGCACCTTGGAAGTTGCCTTTGTTTGGCGTTCCAAGGGCTAAGAATTTATGACTGATCACAACTTTATGGATAAAGGACATCACTTAACTATCTACATTTCAAATTCTTAGATGTTGTTAAATAAGGGCCTTAAAATTTATTCAACATAAATGCTATGAGAAATAATTAACTAGTGTCGATAAACTACACTAGAAACTAAAAGTAACATTGTACAATTTTCTTTACATTTGTAACAGAGTTGTCACCTTTATGCATCTTGTGCCAGACTATAGGCCTTTTTTCAGAATAATACTTTTAAATGCATAAAATAAAATACATAGAATTACAAAGGAAAAATTATGAGGAAATACAATTACCATTTTTAAAAATAAAATTCATTGACCTGTGATTTCTTAGTTCCAAATTGCTCTCCAGAATGGTTGGATTATTTAGGATGAACTTTTCTAATCTTTTCTGCCTTGGAAACAAGGATCTAAGCCTGAGTCTTCTTAGTCATATTTTCAGTGTATGGGTAAATATATGTCAAAGAACCCCCTATCCCAAACTGTAAGACCTTGGTGTTGGCAGTACATGCAGTTTAAAAGGGCTATTATGAGACTAGACAGGTGGAGGAAATAATGATTTTACCCCTTAGAGTTGTCTCTATTTTAATTTTTCTCATTCATTCACAAATGAAATAAAAGAGGCATGTGTTTGATTTGGCCACATGAGTATGTGTTTCCCCTGACCTCTTGTTTCCTGTATGTACACCCTCTACATGTTCACTCTGTGTTAGGAGCTTTCAACCCAGAGGGAATAAGGGGGTTCAACAACTAGCCAGAAAGAGATTACAGGGGACCCTCTGATGGCACTGAATGCAGTTGATGCCAATTGACAACTCTATTGCCCACAAGTAGCTCTGGCTCTCAGTTCTGGGACAGAAAAGTGCAGTTGTGATTGGTCACAGGGGAACAGAGGCCCTGGTCATAGTTCCAAGGCAGAGAGGAGTACTGGTACTTGTGGCTAATGGACAGGGGCCTTTCCTGGGGTAAAAAAAAAAAAAATCAGACCAAAAGAGAAGTGACTATACTTCTCCCTGAATTGCCCTATCTTGGAAGTCCCAAAAACTTTCAGACTCACAGAAATAATTCTGAAAGCAGTATCATGAAAAAGAATGAAACTTGGAATAGTACCTTTCCACTCCCAGGTGATGAGAATCCAAAGAAAAATGACCAAAAAATGAACTTGACCACAAAATGCTACTATGGTGGCAGGGAAGACCAAGACATAAATTTAGAAGAAGACAACAATGTGAAAACAATTTCAGGCAAAGCCTCAAAGAAAAATGTTAATTGAATCCAAGCCCCAAAAGAATTGTAAATGTTAAAGAAAGTGATAAGCAAGGTAGAGGAAAAAATTGGGAAAAGAGATGACAGTGATGCAAAAAAAAAATATATGAAAAGAAAATTAACAACTTGATTAAAAAAAAAACAAAAATACTGAGGAAAGAACCTTAAAAAATAAAGAATTAGCCTAATGTTAAAACAAGCACAAATATCCAATTAGGAAAAAACAAACAAACCAGAATTGGCCAAATGAAAAAAGAACTCACAAAAATTCACTTGAGAAAATAATCCCTTAAAAATTATAATTGGGCAAGCGGAAACTAGTGCCTTCTTGAAACATGAGAAAACAATAAAACAAAATCAAAAGAATTTTAAAAAGAAGAAAATGTGAAATATGTGAAAAACAACTGACATGGAAAACAGATTGAAGAGAGATGATTTAAGAATTATTGGATTAAATGAAAGTCATGATAAAAAAAGGAAAAGAGCCTAGACATAATATTTCAATAAACTGCAAAGGAAAACTGCGCTGATATTAATAATCCAGATAGTAAAATAAAAATTGAAAGAATCCGCAAATCATCTCCTTAAAAAAAAAATCTAAAATGAAAACTCCCAGGAATACTATGGTCAAATTCCAGAGCTCCCAGGTCAAAGAAAAATTATTGCAGGCAGCTAGAAAGAAACCATTCAAATCTTATGGAGTCACAGTAAGGATCACACTTGAATCAGCTACTTCCATGTTGAAGGAATGGAGATCTTAGGATATGATTCTTTGGATAGCAAAGCAACTAGGATTATAATCAAAAATAACCTAACCAGCAAAATTACACATAGTCATTTAGTTGGAAATGAATATTTAATGAAATGAAGGACTTACAAGCATTATTGTTGAAAAGACTAGAATTGAATAGAAAATTTTGCATTCAAATACAAAACTCAATAAAAGCATAAAAAAGTAAACAAAGATAACAAGAGAATCAATGAAATTCAATGATTTATATTCTACATAGGAAGATGATGCATGTAACTCTTAAGAACTTTATCACTTTAGGGCAGTTAGAAGGAGTTTACTTAGAGAGAGAGCACTAGTATGAATCAATTATATTGAGACAATCTCCAAAACATTGAAAGGGTACAAAAGAGGGATGCACTGGGAGAAGGAGGAAGGAGCAGTAGAATGGGGAAATTTTCTCACATAATAGATGTGTTCAAGGAAGAGTTTTTACAGTGAAATAAAAAGTGGAGAGGGCAAGCAATGCTTTAACCTCATTCTCATTGGAATTGGTTCAAAGAGGGAAGGATAGATAGATAGATAGATAGATAGATAGATAGATAGATAGATAGATAGATAAGATGATACCCAATTGGATATAGAATCATATCTTATTCAATACAGAATGGAGAGGAAAAGAGTGAGAGATATAGGAGTAAGAAGGATAAAAGAGGTGGCAATAAGGGAGGTAGCAATCATAACTGAAACAGACTTTCAGACTTTTGAGTAGGGACAGGATGGGAGGAGAGAAAGAGAGAGAGAGAGAGAGAGAGAGAGAGACAGAAAGACAGACAGAGACAGAAAGGAGAGAGAGAGAGAGAGAGAGAAAGAGAGAGAGAGAGAGAGAAAAAAACAGAGTGGATTGAAACATATAGTTATTAATTTAAACTATGAATGAAAATGAGAGTAACTCACCTGAAAAACAGAAGTAAATAGCAGAATGGATTAGAAACCAAAATTCCACAATATGTTGCCTATAACACATATACTTTAAGCAGAAAAATACACATAGAGTTAAAATAAATGGAGGGAGCAGAATCTAATACTTTTCAGGTAAAGTAAAAAAAAGGCAGAGGTAGCAATCATGGTGATAAACAAAGCAAAAACAAAAATAAAACTAATTAATCGAGATAATCAGGGAAACTGTTTTGCTAAAATGTAGCATAGAAAATGAGATAATATGAAAATATTCTATAGTGAATTTTTCTACTTAAAGCCATATTTCTCAAATGCATAGAAGTAAGAGCCAATTCTTATTTGATCATTGTTCAAAGGATACGAACAGGAAATTTTTAGAAGAAGAAATCAAAGTTATTTATACCCATATGAACAAATACTCTAAATCAGTATTAATTTTAAAATGCAAATTAAGAAAATGTGAGGTACCACCTCACACCTAACAAAAATGACAAATGCTGGAGGGGATGAGGAAATTATGTACACTAATAATCTGCTTTGAAATTGTGAATTGGTCCAACCATTTTTGGGAACAAAATGGAATTGTGCCCAAAAGGTTTTTTAAACTGTGTATAAGTAGGTATATCACTACTAGATTTGTGCCCAAAAGATTTCAAAGAAAAAAGAAAATGGATCATATATACAAAATGATTTGTAGTATCTCTTTTTTTGGTAGCAAAGTATTAAATATTGAGGGGATGTTCATAATTTGGGAAATGACTAAACAAATTATGGCATGTGATTGTGATGGAGAACGATTCTGCTATAAGATATGACAAGGGTGGGGGTTTAGAAAAGAAAAAAACATGACTATATATATGAACTGATAAAAGATCCAGGAGATCAATATGCAATGTAAAAGCAATATTATAATGATGATCAACTTTGAAAGACTTGGCTACTTTAATCAATAAAATAATCCAAGAAAATGTCAAAGGTCTTATGATGAAATATGCTATCCATCTCCAGAGAAAGAAGTAATTAGCTCTGGGCACAAATTGAGAATAAATTTTCCACTTTATTTCATATTTTCCTTTTTATGATTGACAAATATGGAAAGATGTTTCACATGATTTCACATTCAGAATTAATTGATGTAATTTTGCTTGTCTGCTTAGTATGTGGGGGAGGATTGAGATTGAGAGAGAGAATTTGTAGCTGAAATGTAAAAAAAAAGAATGTTAAAATCAATAACTAATAAATTTTTCAAAATTTAGTTCATGTTGCATTATAGTAAAAAACTCAGTCCACTTAAATTCAATTGAACAATTAAAGATCTAAATATTATAGTAAACTTCTTCCATTTTAGAAAGACTGGTTTTGTTCTCAACTTGCTGTTTAGTACTTAATGAATTTAAAATGTGTTTTAACTGATGTATGAGAAAGCAACTGATCTCATATGTGTAAAATGCAGTACTATTCTAATAAATTATGTCTGGGAAAGAGTTTTATTAACAATCAATCATGCTAAATTTCAATCCTGAATCAAGTTTAGAAGGAGGCAGTTGGCCTCCATCACCTTCTGTCTTCCCTTTTTGTACCCCTTTGTACAACCTTCTTTACAAGTGCCCTGGAGTTTCACACCACAATGGGAGGAAAATTTTCTCAAATAACAAATTACATCAATGTTTTAAACTTCATATTAACCCCTCTTATATGTACATGTAGTTTTAAAAATGCATTTATTTAATTCTATGCAGCAGAGAATGCACTGGATAGTTAACAAGTGAGAAAGGGTACCCAAAGAAGATATCTTCTTGGTAAGGTTTGGAAAAGTTTTGAAAAGCCCTCAGGGAGCCTTGAGTCTTTTCTTTCATGCCCATGGCTTAGCAGAAATAAATATCTAAGTCAGAGAGAGTGGAATTTGCATTGTCAATAATGTGTATATTTATAAAATAATATATTACAAAGTATTGTTCATTATGCTCTTTAATGAATCCTCCTTTAATAGTTGCACAGATTGCTTGGACTTTTTCCTAGTTCTGGTCAAGAAAGAAGGATTTTTGTAGGCTTTACCACTAACTGGCTATAGAACATTTCTTTGTTATCCACACAGTGAAGTTTTTCAGTTCGAGACTCTTCACAAGAGGATTTCAATAAAGTAGCAGTTCTTAACTGCCACAAAGGGGAATACAAATAGATCTCAAGCCCAAAAATTAAAATTTGAATAAGAGAGGTAGAAGGAAAATTAGGAAAATAAATAAGAGGTATGGAAGAGAGACCCTACAGCTTGGAAAAGGAAGGGCAAAAATTGACTAAAGAAAATAATTCCTTAAAACATACAATTTGCCAAACGTAAAAAATCCACTGAAGAAAGCAAATCCTTTAAAAGTAGAATTGGCCACATGGAAAAGAAGGTACAAAAGCTCATTAAAGAAAATGATTCCTTAAAAATTAGAATTGGGCAAGTGGAGCTAATGACTTCGTGAGACACAAAATCGGTGAAACAAAAGCAAAAGAATGAGAACAAGGAAGAAAATGTGAAATACCTCATTGAAAAAACAACTTACCTGGATCTCTCAAGGAGAGATAATTTAAGAATTATTGGACTACTTGAAAATCATCATCAAAAAAAAAAGGAGCCTGGACAACATCTTTCAAGAAATTATGAAGGAAAACTGCCCTGATGTCATAGAACCAGAGGGCAAAATAGTCATTGAAAGAATTCACCAATCACCTGAAAGAGAATCCCAAAATGAAAACTCCAAGGAATATAGATACATTTGATTATAATCAGATCAAAGAGAAAATAAAGCAAGCAGTCAGAAAGAAACAATTCAAATATCAAGGAGCCACAGTCAAGATTACATAGGATTTAGAAGCTTCTATATTAAATAATCGAAGTGCTTACAACATTATATTCCAAAAGGCTAAAGAGTTTGGTAAGAATGAACTACTCAGTAAAATTGAGCATAATCTTTTAGAGAAAAGATGGAAATTCAATGAAATAGGGATCTTTCAGCCATTCCTGCTAAAAAAAAAGACCAGAACCAAAGAAAAAATTTATTTTCAAATACAAGACTCAAGATAAGCATAAAAAGGTAAACAAGAAAGAAAAAAAAAGACATTATTTAATAAAGTTAAACTGTTTACATACCTACATGGTAAGATGATACTTGTTACTCTTGACAACTATATCTTTATTAGAGTAGTTAGAAGGGATATACATAGACAGAAAGTGTGGATATAAGTTAAATTTGATGTGATGATATAAAAAAGATAAGGGGTGAAAAAACATCTGCTGGGAGAAGAAGGGAAGGCAGAATAAGGTAAATTGGATCACATGAAGAGGTGCAAAAGAACTATTACAGTAGAGGGAAAGAAAGGAGGGGGTGAGCATCATTTGAATCTTACTTTGATCAGACTTGGCTTGAAGAGGGAATAACATACACATTCAGTTGAATATAGAAGTATATCTTGCACTATAGGGAAGTTGGGAGAGAGAGGGGAAATAAAAGGGAGGGGAACTGATAGGAGAGAGGGTAAATTGAAGGTGGTGGTGCTCAGAAACAAAACACTGGTAACAAGGGAAAGGGTGAAGGGAGAGAGAAAAATACAAGGAGGGGATAGGATGGAGGGAAATACAGAATTAGTTATCATAAGTGAGAATGGGATTAACTCTGATAAAACAGAAGCAGATAGCAGAATGGATTAAGAAACAGAATTCTGCAATGTATAGTTTACTGAAAAAAATCACTTTGAAGTAGAGAGATACACACAGAATAAAGGTAAAATGCTAGAGGAGAATATGTTATGCTTCACTTAAAGTAAAAAAAAAACAGACTTAGCTATTCTGATCTCAGATAAAGCAAAAGCAAAAATAGATCTAATTAAAAGAAACAAGGAAGGAAACTACAGTTTGCTAAAAGATATCGTAGATAACGAATTAATAGCAATCCTAAACATATATGCACCAAGTAGCATAGTATCCAAATTCTTAGAGAAGTGAGTTATAGGAAGAAATAGACAGGAAAACATACTGGGAGGATGGAACTCCCCCTCCCCCTCTTAAAACTAGATGAATCTAACCATAAAATAAACAAGAACGAAGTTAATGAGATGAATAGAATTTTAGAAAATTTAGATATGATAGACTTTTCAAGAAAACTGAAAAGGGATAGAAATGAATACATCTTTTTACCAGAGTTACATGACACCTACATAAAAATTAGCCATATATTAGGGCATAAAATCTGATCTAATTCAGAAAGGCAGAAATACTAAAACCATCATTTTCAGATCACAATGCAATAAAAATTATGTGTAATAAAGGGCCATGGAAATATACACTAAAAATTAATTGAAAAATAATTAAGTGAATCCTAAAGAATAAGTGGGTCAAACAACAAATCATAGAAATTATGAATAATTTCATCAAAGAGAATGGAAATAATGCAACAAAATACTAAACCTTAATGGATGTAGACAATAGTTGTTGGGGGAAATTTTATATCTCTAAATGCTTACATGAATAAAATAGAGGAAGGGGAGATAAATGATAGACAAATTAAAGATCACCAATTAAATACCAAATTATAAATTCTGAAAATCAAAGGAAAGATTAATTAAATTGAAATTAAGAAAACTATTGAACTAATAAATAAAACTAAAAGCTGATTTTACTTAAAAAAATAAAGTAGATTAAGCTTTGGTTAACTTGATTAAAAACCCAGCAGAAGAAATCAAATTACCAGTATCAAAAGTCAGAAGGGTGAATTTACCACCAAATGAACTGGAAATTAAAGCAATATTAGAAGCTATTTTGGCCAGCAGTATGTCAATAAATCTGACAATCTAAGTGAAATGTATGAATATTTTTAAAAATAGCATAAACTGCCTAGATTAACAGAAGAAGAAACAAAATATTTAAGTAACTCCATTTCAGAAAAAAAAAATTGAACAAGTTATCAATGAACTGCATAGGAAAAAAATTCCAGGACCAGAAGGATTTACAAATAAATCCTACCAAATATTTAAAGAACAATTTATTCTAATACTGTATCAACTATTTGGAAAAATATGCAAAGGATTCCTACCAAATTCTTTTTATGATACAAATGTGTTGCTAATATGTGAATCAGGAAGAACCAAAACAGAGAAAGAAAATTATAGACCAATTTCCATAATGTTGATGTATAATTTTTAAATAAAATATTAGCAATGAGACAATACACTACGACCCGGTGGAATTTATACCAGGAATGCTGGGCTTGTTCAGTATTAGGAAAACTATCAGCATAATTGGCCATATCAATAACCAAACTTACAATATCACATGGTTATCTCCATAGATGCAGCAAAAGTTTTTGACAAAATGCAGCACCCTTTTCTATTAAAACAACAACAACAACAGCACAAGAGAACAAAGGAATGAATTAAGTTTTCTTTAAAACTACAGGTAGCATCTATCTAAAATCATCAGCAAGTGTTATCTGTAATGGGGATAAACTAGAAACTTTCCCAATGAAATCAAGGGTGAAACGAGGGTGTCCATTATCACCACTGTTATTCAATATCCTACTAGAAATGCTAGCTTTAGTGTTGAGAAAGAAATTGAAGAAGTAGAAGAAGCAATGAGGAAATAAAACTATTATTCTTTCCAAGGGATATGATGACATATTTAGAGAATTCTAGAGAATCAACTGAAATAATTAACAAATTTAGAAAAGTTGTAGAGTATAAAATAAACCCAGATAAATCTTCATCATTTCTATATATTACTAATAGAGCCCAGTAGCAAGAGACAGGAAGAGAAATTCCATTTAAAGTACTTGTAGATAGTTCAAAATATTTGGGAATCTACTTGCCAAGACAAACCCAGGAACTATATGAACACAATTACAAAACACTTTTTATACAAATATAGTCAGACTTAAATAATTGGAAAAAATATCAGTTGCTCAATGTTAGGCTGAGCTAATATAATAAAAATGATAATTCTATCTAAATTCATTTACTTAATCTGTACCATACCAATCAAACTATCAAAAAATATTTGATAGAGCTGGAAAAATAAGAATAAATTTCATCTGGAAGAACAAAAAACCCAAAATATCAAGGGAATTAATAAAGAAATACAAAGGAAGGTGGCCTAGCCGTACCAGACCTAAAACTATATTGTAAGCAGCAATCATCAAAAGTATTTGGTATTGGCTAAGAAACAGAATGGTGGATCAGTTGAATAGTTTAGGTGCATAAGATGAAATAGTCAATGACTAAAGTAATCTAGTCTTTGATAATCCCAAAGACTCCAGCTTCTGAAATAACAACTCAGTATTTGACAAAAACTGCTGGGAATCCTGGAAAACAGTATGGCAAAAAATAAGTATACACCAACACCTTATACAATATACCAAAATAATGTCAAAATGGGGAAACAATTTATACAAAAAAGATGATACTATATGAAAATTAGGAGAGAAAGAAATAATTTACATGTCAGATCTATAGAGAAGGGAAGAATTTATGACCAAACAGGATATAGAGAACATTACGGAATGCAAAATGGATAATATTGACTACTTTAAATTGAAAAGGATTTGCACAAACACGGCCAATGCAATGAAGATTAGAAGGAAAGCAGTAAGGTGGGAAACAATTTTTACTACCAGTTTTTCTGACAAAGGCCTTATTTCTAAAATACAGAGAACTGAAGGAAATTTTTAATCATACATGTAATTTCCCAGTTGATAAATGGTCAAAGGATATGAACAGGTAGTTTTCTGATGAAGAAATTAAAGCTATATATAGCTAAATTTTATAAAATGATCTAATTCACTATTAATTAGAGAAAGGCAAATCAAAACAACTTTGAGGTACCACTTGACACTCATCAGACTGGCTAATATGACATAAAAGGAAAATGATAAATGTTGGAGAAGATGTGGGAAAATTGATACACTGATGCATTGTTGGTGAAATTATGAACTGGTCCACCACTCTGGAGAGCAATTTGGAACTGTGCTTAAAGGGCTAGAAAACTGTTCATGCCCTTTGATCCAATAATACCACTACTATGTCTATATCCCAAAGAGACCATGGAAATGAGAAAGAGACCCACATGTTGTTATGGGAATCTGAAGATGTTCCCTGCCCCTAAGCCCTTTGCTAAAGTGGCTAGTGACTCTGAGAACCTTCTTGGATTTGAAAATATACTCTGCCCCCTAATAAGCTGAATGTGGTCACATGGAACCTGTGGCAGGAGGCTTGTTCTTCAGGAATACCCACTCCTTAGTACTTTGTAATTGGGCAGTGGGTTAAGAGGGCTGTGACAAGAGAAGGCTATATATACACTGATGTGAGTTTTTGCTTTGGGGCTCACTTTGAGAAGAGTTGTGTGATTTGGCCAGATGAGACTCTGGGAAGCCATTGAGTCCCCCAGCTTTGAAAAACCCAGATGTTGTTGCTTCCCTCTCTGGTAACTGAATAGGTATGGATGTAATGGTCAGACACTGGAAGCCCATCTGCTGATCTGTTTCTTTGCTTGCTTGTAACTTGTGTTTATAACTTGAGTTTGCATTCTCTGAAGTTCAGGGTGCTGACTTTTTCCCCCTGAACTAGGTAAATGATACATGTTTGATTGATTAAAGTGAGTCTGTTAACCCGTTTTGAGTTGCTTTCCTTTAGAAAAGCAGGTCTAAGAACCTGGGCTAGTAGCCACCTTGGGTATGCTAGGGTGCTTGCTGATACACATGAACAAAAATATAGCAGCTCCTTTTTGCGGTGCTAAAGAACTGGAAATTGAGGGAATGCCTATCAATTGAAGAATGGCTGAACAAGTTGTGGCACATGAATGTGATGGAAGTCCATTGATTCATAAGAAATGATGAGCAGGTGGATTTCAGGAAAACCTGGAAAAAGTTATGTGAACTGATTCTGAGGGAAGTGAGCAGAACCAGGAGAACGTTATGCACAGTAACATTTTGCAATGACCATCTCTGGTAGTCTTAGTTCTTCTTAGCAATGCAATGATCTAAAACAATTCCAAAAGATTCATTATGGAAATTGTTATCCATAGCCAGAGAATGAATTTTGGAGTCTAAATGAAGATAAGAGGATACTATTTTCTCTCTTCCTCTCTTTTTTTCATTTTCATGGTTTTTCCCTTTTGTTTTGATTCTTCTTTCACAATATGACTAATGGGGAAATATGTTTAATATGATTGCATATATAAGTCTGTATCAGATTGCTTACCATCTTATGGAGGCGGGATTAGGGGGAAGGAAGAAGAAAAATATTTGGAACTCAAAGTCTTATAAAACTGAATGTTGAAAACTAAAACAAAGAAATAAATAAAAAGAATTCTTGGAGAAATTTAAGTCCCTTCAAGGTCTAACATTCTATAGTAGATACTATCAATTTTACTGGTATGATAATATTAATTTTTAGTGGCAATGATTCAAGCATCAGTAGCAGGTCAAGGGCTATTAAATTATAAAGCTTTGCCAGTGACCCTAAAATTAATAGACACAACTCACTGCCAGCTATACCTAAGACTAAGAGTGACCTTAATAACAGTGTCTGTACCCTCAACATTCAAGAAAGTGTCATTGAAAAGTTAACAGTCAAAAACACAGAGGTCTTAGTTTTTCAGTATAGTATCCAAACCTATTCCTCCTCCTCATGTTCACTAACTAATCTTCTGTGTTCATTAGTAGAAATTATAGTTTAACCAAAGCAATCAATAAAATTAAAAAACATGGGCTAAGTGGCTATGCATTTTAATTTTATGGGAGAATCTCAAGGTGAAGCATGAAGTACTTTTTATATTTTAATAGGTCTGTGTTTTCATTGATTTGGAATCTTCATCAAGTAGTTTAGATCATACATGCCCACAGCTTGGCCTCCTTTGATGCTTTTGTACTTTTTTTCCTCTCTAAATCCTCAGCAGGAGAGCTGTATAGTGGCATGCCAATTATTCTGTAGACTCGTACACATTGCATGAATTTTGGTTAGACTATGAAGTGTGTCTGTCAGAGACCTCTCACTCTTGCTACATGATCTAGCTACCTCCTTTCTGGTCATAAAATCTTTCTGATGACATCTGTGATGACTTTTTTCCTGGACAGGGAATCTTTAGTGAATACCCTCCTTATACTATTGTGTGCACCTCCATTGATTTTCAAGGAAAATATAAATTTAATTCTTTGTAGACTGGTATAATATGACTTCCAACACTATAGCATCAACCAGAGGCTATTGGTGTTAAAAAAAAAATGATGCAGGCATTTATTACACAGAAAAATCTTGGGATAGGCCAACAATTTGTGTCATTACTCAAAAAGGAATCTGGTCTATTCTTACCCTGTCCTTCATTTTGAGGGGCAGTTCACCATCCATTCATAGTATCTGTCTAAGATGTATTGATGTACCCATTATAGAAAGAACATTAGTTCTGGAATTAGGAGACTTGCCAAGGTGGTGGCGTAGGAGCAGCAAGAAATTGCAGCTCCAACAGAGCCACATCAAATACCCAAAAAATATGACTCTAAACAAATTCTGGGGCTCCAAAATGCACACAGATATATTTTCTGCTGAAGGCAGCTCACCTCAAAGCGACCATTTCAGCTCTGAGAGCTGAAACCAGCCCAGCCTGAAACGGCGGCTTTTGCCCCAGGGGCAGCTGGACAAGATGAGCCCTGCCATGGCTGGAGCTTCAGGAGAGCGGATCTGTGGCAGCTGTGGCAGTATCCAGAATTATCAAGCCAAGAGAACAAAGGACTAAGGTTAGTGGAACTTGGCTAAAAACCAGGGAAGAAAAGGGGGCCTGGCCAAGGCACCTCCAGGGCAAAGAAGTGGGGAGTGGAGGTTCTGCACACACCTCCACGTTGCTGCTTCAGAGCTCCCAGTCTGCAGACAGAAGGGGGGCCAAGCAATTGTTCAGAGGCCAAGTGCTCTTGTGTTGAGGGGCCTGGATGCGAATAGTGGCCTTGGGGGGGTGGTCCTGGGTTTTTTTTTTTCAGTGAGCCATAGCTGAGGAGGGTCCCAGCAGCCTCCTAAAAGCTCTGGCAGCTGGGAAGACCACAGTGATTTGGGACAGAGCTGTTCCCTCTGGAAGCAGAGTTCCACAGAACTAAAAAAAAAAAATTGAATGGCGACCATGAATAAGCATAGGAAGCAAAGTAAGAACAACAACCAAACCCTAGATTCCTTCTTCGGGGAAAAGAAGGAACAAAGCAGGGAAAGGGAGGAAGACAACACAGTCAGAACTTCCAAGAAACATGAAGATTGCCAAAAAGCTAGAGACCAGCTGAAGAAAGATTTTGAAAACAAAATGAGAGAAGTGGAAGAAAAATTGGGAAGAGAAATAAGAATGATGCAAGAAAATCATGAAAAGAGAGTCAACAACCTGACTGAAGAAATTAACACCTTAAAAAATAGATTAACTCAAATGACAAAAGAGGCCCTAAAAGCCAATAAGGAGAAGAATGTCTCAAAAAGTCGACTTTGCCAGATGGAAAAAGAATCTCAAAAGCATTCTGAAGAGAATAACTCCTTCAAAATTAGAGTGGAGCAAATGGAATCAAATGACTATCAGAAATCAAGATACTATCAAACAGATTCAAACAAATGAAAAAATAGAAGGCAATGTGAAATATCTCCTTGAAAAAACCACTGACCTGGAAAACAGAATTAGGAGAGACAATCTAAAAATTATTGGACTACCTGAAAACCATGATCAAAAAAAGAACTTGGAATTAAGAGACTTTTTTTCACTTACTATGTGCAAATTTTGATGCCGCTTTCCTTATATTTATATGAGGGAGCTGGACTAGATAACTCTTCAGTCACTTCCACATTTAGATCTGTGATATTTGAAAAACAGAGAAATTTTCTGAGACTAAACTCTTGTAAGTGATTGTTTTTGTTGGTGTTCATCTGTCTTTCTTGAAAAGGACTGAAGACATCCTGAGGGTGAAGTCTTAATTTTGTGTAAATTCAAGTGAGTCAGAATTGTGCAAAGTCATCAGCCTCATTCTCTTCCCCAGAATCACCAAAGTTCAGTGGTAAGACAAAACTGAAGAAATTTGATAATGTTACAGGATGCAGTGGATGTCCATGGCATTTCTAAGTTAAGGTCTTTCATAGGCCTCAATTTGTCTGAAGCAATGAAATTATGGATTACAGTTAGGACACTATAGCATTCTGATATTTGATGACTGACATAGAATGGGTCCACAACAAATGCTTGTTGACTGATTGAAATATGAAATTAGGCCAATATCATCTTATAGGAACATCAGGATAACTCAATCAGCAATAAGGAATTCCTCTTACAGTTGCACTCTAGTTTTACTAGAGATGTCATAGAGGCAGCTAAGTAGCCCAGTGCTTGAAATAAATTTAGTCATTTCAGTAGTGTCTGAGTCTTTGTGACCCCATTTGGACTTTCTTGGCAAAGATATCAGAGTGGTTTGCCATTTCCTTCTCCAGCTCATTTTACAAATGAGGACCTAAGGCAAACAGGGTTAAGTGACTTTCACAGGGTCACAAAGCTAGTAAATGTCTGAGGCCAGATTTGAACTCATATTCTTTTTTGTTCAGATCTATGATTTCATTGCTTCAAGTACCTTCTTGTGAGGAAATTGTTTTTACTAATGAAGATGTGCAACTGTTCTTCTGCCAAGTCTTCCTGATTTCAGGTCTGGAACTCTGTCCACCATGCCACCTTATTGCCCATATATTGACTTAGAAAACCACAAATTAACATTGTCTAAGTGGTATAGTATTTTTATTTATTTTGCTAAATATTTCCAACTAAATTTTAATCTAGTTCAGAATGCATTCCCAAGGAGATGTGACCACAGTGATTTTGAAACCTCTGCTCTAGATTATAGTCCCTCCAAGGATTATTAAAGTAAATATGGCAAACACTATGGTGATCATGTGCTTTCCTGCTTTATGTTTCATTTTATATTATTAATGAATAGATCACCAATGTTATCTCTGTTACACAGGGTTATTTTTTACACCTTTAACATATGTGTGGGAAACTGTATGTGTGTGTGAGGTGGGGAAGTAGAGTTTTATATGAGCATTTTTCTCTACCAAATGTTTCTTTATACTTGACAAACATTAGGTTCTTTTCAGTTAATAATGCAACTGAAAAGATGTGGTAAACTATAGAATATTGCTATTCTCATTCCATAAGTTCATCAAAGATGCCTTTTGTGCACGTGTATCTTATTCCTTAAATATTTTGTAAAAAGAAGATGCATCATGTCAGTCATATATATTTGTTATTCTCTTGATCTTTTTGTGGGACTAAAGCGAAACTTGTGAGGCCTCAATCACCACAAAACAAACATTTGCTCCTGTACTCTCACTCTCTTTTTCAGATAGCTGGAGAATTCATTGCTCTAAATTATTTTGCCCCCACGAAAGGAAATCTTCTATTTGTTTCTTTTTTTCCTCTTTCATTACTCCCATTGCCCATAAAGCAGCATATTAAAATCAAAGTCTTGTGTAGCATAAAATTTAAAGGAAATTACATATTAGAAGTGAGAAGTGAAAAAAAAAATGGTAGTTGGAGTTAGGGGAAAATCCCCAGGGAGGAGGGAAAACTAAAATTGGAATAATCTTTTAACATAGTGGAAACTAACTTTCCAAAATAAAGTCTTCCTTAGAATTCTAGGGATTACATGTATAATAGGGGAATATGTGTTATTTGGAATTCTTCTGCATGCTTCAGCAGCTAATGGATCAAGAACTTTGTTATTTATGACATGATACATGAGAAAAGAAGAAAAGAGGGAGAGATGAAGAATCAAACCACCATCAGTTATATAATTCCTAAGAAAATCTAGAAGCTAAAAGTAAACTTAAATATGGAAGAGTAGATTTGGAGTCAGAAGACCTGGGTTCAAATTCTGACTCTACCCACTTATTAGCTGAGTGACCTTTAATAAGTCACCTAAATTGTCTGGGCATTGATAACCTCATCTGTAAAATGAGAGTGTTGACCTAGATGGCTTCTAAGGCCTCTTCTAGCTCCAAATTTAGGATTTTACAATACAGGAAAAACAATGTCTAAAAAATAAATAGTTGACATCATTTCAGTTAAAGTTTCTTCTGAGCCTTGACCATGACTGAGACGTAGAATTTATGAACCCCACAACTTGTGAACCCCAGAACTTGTGAAGTCCTGTTGCTGATGTAACAGGAAGGGGAGGAGCTAATGACCATATATAAGGAGAGGCCCAGGCTGGAGAGAGCAGAACTGAGAAGGGAGTTCTTGTGGTGTAGAAGAAGAAAACTTGTGTTATCCTGGCACTCTATGTTTGTCTGTTCTGTCTGTGTTGATGTTTGTTTGTTTTACTTTCTACAGAAGCCCTGGGACCTTATTGGAAGCCCTGAAAGAGGATTTTCTGGTTGTCAGTTTACAGAAGTCTTAGAGAAGAGTTTTGGAGGTCCTGGGACTTTAATGAAGATTTGTATTGACTTCTTGGATGGTGTTCGTGGGTCTGTGTTGATTTCTATACTGAAGATTTGTGTTGAGTTCTCAGACCTTGTTGGCGAGTCTGCATTGATTTCACAGGCAGATAGCGAATTGATGATGGTGCTGACAATGTATAGGAATGTTGTTTTGGCTCTGTTAAGATTCGTCTTCCCAGAGACAGGAACTATGAAAGATTTGAGGTGGACGAGACACTGTGACCTTAAATATGGAACAGGAACTGGATGAAGAACTAGACAAGGAGCTGGACAAGGAACTGGGAGCTGCCTGCCTTTGAACCCAGGCGACAGCTGTGTAGATTCAGGTATGAGCCATATTGTAAAATCAGAAGGAGAAGCATGGAAGCTGAGAGTCAGCCTTGAGTCAAGATGAAAAGATCTCTTCTTGGGTACCAGATGCTGACTGAAAAGATGATGATTTACTGTGGCCTAGGGGTGGAGAATTTTGACTTTTGCTCTTTGTCTCCATTAAGGAGACAAACCTCCTTAAGGATGATTGAATGAAGCACTTACTAAATGATTGAGTTACTAAATGATTGTACTTTGTTTAAAATTATGTGGTCATTTTGGTGAAAACCATGTGGCCATTTTTGATAAGTTGTTATGTCATAATGTTGTGAATGCTGTACTTTGACTTCTATTAATGTTTTGTCTTAGTTTGTTACTGAATAAATAGAGAGTTCACTATCCTATGTAATCAGAACCTTGAAGCCGTTCACAACAACAGTCCTCTGGAAAGCTGCTCATGCTTGCTTTTGTAAGCTTTTAGTCACAAAGAAGCTCAGAAGGATACATTAGCTATTTTTTCCTTGCTTTTTGATTCTAATAATAAAAAAATAAAAGTTTCTGTTTTCTTAAAATCTAGATAAAATTTTAAGAGTACTATGTATGAGATCAAGGATATATAGCTTTTCCCTTCTAGATATTTGTTTCCTTCCTTTGAGGAGCCCAGGAAGAGAGTTATGTTCAACATGTTATATTCTTTTTTGGCCAGATCTATGATTTCATTGGTGCAACTACCTATCTGTGAAGAAATTCCTTTTACTAATGAAGATCTGCAACTGTTCTTCTGCCAAGAGTACACTGGGGCCAGATTGAACCTGCTAGAAAATGCAGATTGCTTAATTTTCAGTGTGAATATTTACATGTTGGAAATTGGCAAAAGCTACAAATTGGGTTTTTATTTATTATTTTGTGGACTGCTAAAACTTAAGGAATGGAGACAAATTTAATAATGCAGACTAAACTTTAAAATGGTTTCTGTGTTTTTTGAAAGCTCGATGCTAAATATTTATCTGATTATCACTGGTTCTATAAGCAAATAGTGTTAGAGAAGGTGCAGGATTCTAACAAGTCACATGATTGCTTAGTGCCATGTAGAGAAGATGTATTACAGGAAGGATTTGAACCTTGATCTTCATGACTTCAAGAATGGCTCTTTATTATACCATGTTGATGTTCATGTTCAGCATAAAAAGTAAGATTAAAAGCCCTCCTGTAACAGCAAGCACCCTAGCATACCTAGGGCGGCTACTAGCACAGGTTCTTAGATCTGCTTTTCTAAAGGAAAGCAACTCAAAATGGGTTAACAATCTTA
>CM053580.1:418151251-418178418 GCA_028627135.1 Pseudochirops cupreus | reverse complement strand
AAAAAAAAAGCAAAACCAGACATGAAAGAGAACGATAACGAGTTTTGCTTCAGTCTCCATTTAAACTAGAGTCTTTCTAGATCTTTCTCTGAGTTTAGGTATCTCCTTCCATCCTGAGGCTTGTAGAGTTGGAACTGACATATTTCTTGACGAGAATTGAAAGTGTATTTATAGGACTCTTGAGTTAAATGATTGATTCTCCAGTACTCAGGTGGAAATAGAAGAAAAGAAGGAGCAACAGAGAGACAAAGAGAGATTCAGACAAGGAAACTGAGATAGACAGAGACTGAGACAGAAGGAAACACATGTAGAAATGGAGAGAAACAGAGAGAAGGAGAGCTTGTATTAAATGAACTCCTCAAATTTACAGAGTCGTTAGCATATCTGAGACTTGACCCTGGGTTTTCTGAATCCAACTCTAAAGGTATTATTTTTTACTTAATTTATTATAAATTTGAATTTAAACACCAAAAGTGAACATTTCCATATGTGCAGCATAACAGAAAAAAGGACTATATATGAAACCATTGAACAATACTTAAATCCCTCTCGTGAGATGTTGGAGTAGAAACAGGACTTCCTTGTGGCTCTGCCTTCCACCTCTTCCAATACCTGTAAAAAACAACTCTAAACAAATTTTAGAGCTACAGAACCCACGAAGGGACAGAGAGAAACATATCTCCCATTGAAGGAAGCCTGGCAGGATGTCAGGAAAGGGGCTATCACACCAAGTTGGGAGCTGAGCCCAGCCCCACATGAGCTGTGTGGTTGTGGCCCCAGGGCAGCCCCAACCAGCAGTGGCCAGAGCAGACTTCAGGAAAGTGAAACACCAGCACCTGTGGTGGTTTCCAGACTTCTCAACAGATAAATGGCAAAGACAGAGTAAAAGGTCAATGTGGAACTCTGTTGGAAAAGAGGTGGACTGAAGAGCATGGTCCAGGCTCTGCCCCTGGGGTGAGAAGCAGTAGAAGTGTGGATGCTGCACCATGCAGCTGCCTCAGGAGCTCCTGGCTTGCAGATTATAAAGGGACCATTCAGAGGTTAATCACTCTTGACTTAACCTACTTGGATCTGTATTGTAGTCATGGGTGGAGGTCATAGGGTGTGTGGCCAGGTGCCAGAGACTGTGGGGGCTGCTAAGAGGGCTCCCTCCTAATTGCTCTGGCAGCTGTGAAAACCCCAGTGATCTGAGAGAAAGCTGTCTCTATTCTGAAAGCAGAGTTCTACCATGACAAAGAATTCAAAGAGTAATTGACTGGTAACATGAGGAAGCAAAGGAAATGCAATCCTACCATAGATTCCTTTTTTCAGGGATAAAAAGGATCAAAACATGGAATGGGAGGAAGACAACAAAGTTGAAACTGCTGCATCAAAAGTTCCCAAGAAAAATATGAACTGGTTACAGCTCATGGAGGAGCTCAAGAAGGATTTTGAAAACCAAGTAAGAGAAGTGTAGGAAAAATTGGGAGGATAAATGAGAATGATTCAAAAAAATCAAAAAAAGTGAGTCAACAGCCTGACTGAGAAAATAACACCTTAAAAATAGATTAACTCAAATGGAAAAAGAGGCCCAAAAATCCAATGAGAAGAATGTCATAAAATGTTCAATTTTCCGGATGGAAAAGGAATTTCAAAAATTCACTGACGAGAATAATTCCTTCAAAATTAGATTGGAGCATTTGGAAGCTAATGATGCTATGAGAAATGGAGATATTATAAAACAAATTCAAACAAATGAAAAAAATAGAAGGCGATGTGAAATGTCTCACTGGAAAAACCACTGATCTGGAAAATAGACCAAGGAAAGATCATTTAAAAATTATTGGACTAATTGAAAGCCATTAAAAAAACAAAACAAAACCCTAGGCACCATCTTTCAAGAAATTATCAAGCAAAATTGCCTGATATTCTAGAAAAAGAGGACAACACAGAAATTGAAAGAATTCACCAATCACCTCTTGAAAATTATCCCAAAAAGAAAACTCCTAGGAATATCATAGCGAAATTCCAGACTGCCAAGGTCAAAGAGAAAATACTGCAAGCAGTCAGGAAGAAAAAATTTGAGTATTGTGGAAAAACAATCAGGAAAACACAAGACCTAGCAGCTTCTACATTAAGGGATCAAGGGGCTTGGAATATGAAATTCCAAAGGTCAGAGGAGCTAGGATTAAAACCAAGATTAACCTACCAAAAAAACCAAAAACCAAAAAACAAAAAAAAAAATCTGAGTATAATGCTTCAGGGGAAAATACGGGCATTCAGTGAAATAGAGAATTTTCAAGCATGCTTGATGAAAAAAAAATAGAGCTGAACAGAAAATTTAACTTTCTCTTTCTTTAAAAATTAACTTTTGAAGAGACAAAGGCAGGGCCCAGCAGGGACAGCAGCTACTCCCAGGACTACCCATGCACAGCCTGGAAATTAAAAAAACCCTATCTGAACTTCCAGAGACCAAGATGACAGACTGAATCCTGGCTGCTCCAATCCTTCCCTCTGACATGAAAAAACAGTAATTATTGCCCCAGAGGAAAATTTTAAGCAATAAAGCCTTAGAAACTCTGGGAAGCAGGCTAAAAAGACAAAGACAAAGACTCTGGAAGCCTATTACTGTGAGAGGGAGGAATCAAACACAGAAGGAGAGAGTACTGACTCCAGGCCTGCAGTTGAAGCCTTAACAGGGACTATGACCTGGTCTCAGGCACAGAAAGCATTCCTAGATGAGCTCAAAAAGAACTTTGAAATCTGGCTAAGAGAGGTAGAAGATAAAATCAACACCTCTTATAAAAACAAAATTGCAAAATTAGAAAAACATTACAATGAAGAGAACAGCTCCTTAACACATAAAATGTGTGAACTAAAAATGAAATCTGAGCATATGGAAAAGGAGCTTCAATAACTGAGGAGAATAATTTTCTAAAAACTAGAATCAACCAAATAGAAGCCAATGACACTATGAGGAACCAAGAATCAGTCAAACAAAACATCAATACTGAAAAATTAGAAAAAAGAGGTAAAATATCTCAATGGAAAAATAACTGACCTGGAAAACAGATCCAGGAGAGACAATCTGAGAATCATTGGTCCACCAGAAAATCATGATGAAAAAATGAGGCTGGACAATATCTTGCAAGAGCTGATCAAGGAAAACTGCCCTGAGATCCTAGAACCAGAGGGTAAAATAGAAATCGGGAGAATCCACCGGACACCTCCTGAAAGAGATCTCAAATTGAAAAGTCTGCAAAATGTTGTGGCCAAACTCCAGAACTATCAGGTAAAGGAGAAAATACTACAAGCGGCCAGAAAGAATCCATTCTGATATCACGGAACCACAGTGAGGAATGCAGAGGATCTGACAGCCTCAACGTTGAAAGATGGGAGGAACTGGAATATGATCTTTTGCAAGGCAAAAGAGCTTGGGCTACAAACAAGGATCACCTATCCAGTGAGACTAAGCATAATCTACCAGGCAAGGAGGTGGACATTCAGTGACATAACAGAATTCTAGGCCTTCCTGATGGAAAAGCCAGAGCTCAATGGAAAATACAACCTCCAAATATAAGACCCAGAAGAGACATAGAAAGGTAAATAAGGAAAAAAACCACACATGTAACTTGTTATTTAACAAGAGCAAATTGTTTACATCCCCATATGGAAAGCTGATACCTGTTAATATTGTGAACTCTATACCTATGGTAACATCTAAAAAGGATATAGATAGAGGGTGTGGGTATAAATTATGCAAAATGATGATAAAAATCCTTACTAAGAAACTGCAATGGAAGAAGAGGAAAGAATTAAGCAGAATATGGTAAATTATGCTATACAAAGAGTCATAAAAACAACATAGTAGAGGGAAAGAACGGAGGGAGGTGGCCATTACATGAGCTTTTCCCTCACTGGTTCTGGTGCAAGGATGGAACAACACAACCAGTTAAATATAGGACTCTATAGAGAAGAAACATAAAACTCATAATAGAGGGAAAGAGAGGAGGGAGAAGAGCACTGCATGAAATCTATTCTCATCAATCTTGGTTTGAGGAAGAAATAACATACAACATTGAGTATAAAAATCTACCACATTCTTCAGTCAGTAGCAGGGGAGGAGGGCCAAGAAAGGGGGGGGGGGAGTGTTTAGAAGGGAGGGAAGAAGTAGTAAGGGAGAATGGTAGGAAAAGGGAGGGGGCAGATAAGAAGGGAATACTGAGGGAGGTGGTGGTCAAAAGGAAAACTCTTAAGAAGGTGAAGAGAGAAGGTAAAAAATAAAAGCATAAACAGGGGAGGGAGTAGGATGGATGGAAAGACACAGATAGTAATCATAACTGTGAATGTTAATGGGATGAACTCTCCCATAAGACGGAGACAGATAGCAGAATGGATTATAAATCATAGTCCTACAATATGCTGTTTACAAGAAAGACATCCAAAACAGAGGGATACACACAGGGTAAAGGTAAAAGGCTGGAGTGAAATATATCATGCTTCAGCTAAAGTAAAAAAAATAAAAATAAAAAAGCAGCGGTAGCAACCCTTATTTCAGAAAATGCAAAAGCAAAAATTGATCTAATTAAAAGAGATAAGGCTGGAAACTATATCCTGCTAAAAGGCACCATCAAAAATGAGGCAATATCATTACTAAACATTTATGCACCAAGTGGTACAGCATCTACATTCGTAAAGGAGAAATTAAGGCAAAAATATTTATTGTAGCTCTCCTTGTGGTGGTAAAAAACTTGAAATTAAAGGGATACCCATCAACTGGGGAATAGCTAAACAAATTGTGGTATATGAATGTAATGGAATACTGTTGTGCTATAAGAAATGGGGAGGAGATGCACTTCATATTTACCCAGAGGGGCTTATACAAACTGATCCTAAGTGAAAAGAGCAGAACCAGGAAAAACTTGTACACAATATGAGACACATCGCATATGTGATGACCAACCTTGATGAACTGGACTCTTCTTAGCAAAGAACAGTTATAAGACAACTCTACAAGTCTCAGGATGGAAGGAGATATCTACATTCAGAGAAAGATCTAGAAAGAACAGAGTTTAAATGGGGATTGAAGCAATCTACATGCTATTGTTCTTTTCCATGTTTGGTTTTGTTTCCTTGTTCCCATTGTTCACTCCATTGATTATAACCCTTCTATACAACCAGACTAATGTCCAACGGGATAGTATTTGCAGATTCTATACTTGATTGCACGCTGCCATGGGTGGGTGGGAGGGGACGGAGAGGCACAGGAGAAAATTTGAAACTCAAGGGATTCTGGAATTTAATCATGTAAACTAAAAGTAAATAAACAAATCCATTAAAAAAAATTAACTTTTGTTTAATTTTAGTTTATATCGTTCATTTCCACAAGATATTAAGTTACAGATTTTCTCCCCACCTTTCCCCTATCCACCACCCCAAAACAGCGACCCCACCATATAACCCCTCCCCCAATATGGTCTCTCCAATATCCTCCCCCATCACCTCTTTGACTTTCTGGTAGGGCAAGGTAGATCTCCCTACCCCAGTGCCTGTATATCTTATTTCCCAATTGCATGTAATTAATATATATTAGAAACTGCCTGGTATTATGTGATTCTGGCTATGGTTCCTTGGGTCAGGAACTACTTTTTTTTTTTATCAGCAAATCAAACACAGTTTATTAGTTGAACTGCATTTCCATCATCACACAAACTACTTCAAAGAGCTGGGATATGGGAGAAGCGAGACCCCCTAGGCCTGGCTGGGCAGTGATCAGTCTTCCTTACCCCTACAGGCACTGAAGAGGGAAGGTGAGGTTAAATGAGGGAGGGGGAACCATCTCTCCAAGCATTCGCCACACGGCAGCCCTACAGAGCCTCACATAAATACCGACACACTTAACAAAAATAATATATCATCTTCACAAGGAATAAAAACTAATCTCAAATATATACAGCAAAGACAAGACTATGATACAGGGGCAAGGTGGTGTGGGGAGGCTCAAAGGGTGGGGGTGGTGAGGAATTGGCTGATCCATCAACTGGGATAAGGAAACCATTTTTAATGGTAGGGTGGTACCACTTACAGGAGAGACTGAGACCCATGAGAGAGGTCATAAGTTGGCAGGCTGTGGGAAGAGACAAACACCTTGGCCTGGCTAAGCAGTGAGCACCCCAAATATGAATTCTGAAAGCACAGGGAGGAAATGGGGTATGGCATGAGAGGGAAGTTAGTGCGGTGGAGTCAAGTCTTTCTCAGAACCAACCTCCCTTCCCCCCCTTCCCCTTTTCTAGTTGCCAAGCAAACAATCAGGTTCTCAGGATCTTAGAGATCAGCTGGTTGGTCTATCACCTCATTGGACAGAAGAGGCTCAGAGGACTGATTTGCTCAACATCACACAGCTCCTTAGTGGTGAAGTTGAGAACTGGACCCAGGTCTTCTCAGCACTAGGTCCAGTACTCCACTAGAACATGCCACTTTAAATGAGAGTGGTCCTGAGAGCCCCTGTAAGCACCCCCAGGTGTTGCTGGGCATCCTGGTGGCCCCCTTCACCTTTGGGTCTGAGTTCCACCTGTTTATCTGGGCATTGGTTGAAAGTGATTCAGGAGAGAGGCAGGTCCACATACTCCTGGGATCTCCAAGAACTAAGATGACTAAGGAATACAGCTGTAAACACCTCTCAGCTGCTACTTTTCCAGGGTCTCTCCTGTTTTCTCTGGGTGGGGCATGCTACTAAACAGTTTTAGGACTCAGAAATGGTGTGGAATTGACACCCATCATTCCCTTCCTTCTGCAAACCCACTAACTCCAGCAAGAAATATTGGCCCAACTGACTGGCCAAGACAGTCAAAGCCAGGGCAGGTCATTTTCCTGAGACACTTCGGGTCACCTGTTTGAGTGGATTCCTAGGCTACTTCTAAAGATGGTGGGTGGGGCAGGCTTTGGAATTACAAGAGGGAGTAGTAGGCTTGGAGAGGTGCCTGAGGCTGGCCAAACCTGGTGATCTAGAACCTGTGACAAGTAACTACAGGCCTGGCTGGGCAGGGGTTACACAGGGTTACACAAGCAAGCCACCTACCCCTGCTTTGAGCAGGAAGTTCTTAAAAGAAAATCTGTCCCTAGCAACAATGTAGAGGCCCAGATCTGAGAATATCTCTTCTTGGCCCTTCCCAATGCTAGGGTCTACAAGAGGAATAAAATTATCCATTCTCATAACACAAAAATAAAAATGGAGTTGATTTATTTTTTTTTCCTGGAAAATTCTATGGGTGTTTTTATAAGTTTTTTTGATCCTTCTTGATTTGGTCAGGTTGGGAGAAGGTCCTAGCTCTAGGAAGTCTGATGGAGGACAGAGTCCATTATTAGGCAGCCAGCACCCCTACTGTGGCGGACGTTCAAGAAGTTGCATGTTTCTGTTTTTTTATTTTTGGGGACTTAAGAGATTGAACAGAAAAAGGGCCCAAGTGTCTCAGACTGCATAATACTGGGGACCTTGGAGGTGGTTAGGGGATTGGGACCATAGGAGAAGGCCTGGTTTAGCCACAAGTGACAGACATCAGCTGCATGTAGTGGAGTTCCTCTGTGTAAGGACAGTACAGGCCAAGATGGGTTGGAGTGGGTGGATCAGAGAGGTTCCAAGGTAGATTCAGCATATGGTCACTTCTTGTTGAATAGGGACCCCAGCAGGACTACCTCAGCCACTGTCATGCCAGTCAGTAGCCATCAATTGAAGCGTTCCTGGCCCTTCCGGCTCTCTGCAGCTGCATCATTCTCATAAAGCTCCACAAAAGTGTCCAGCTCAAAGCTCTGATAAGCTTTCCTGGAGTGATGTGGAGCTGGGATGTCAGGTCACTGAAAGTCCACCGGTATTGGAGTTCAAATTCATCTCTTGCCTCCCTCAAAGCTTGCTTCACAGCAGACACCGGTATTGTCTCATGGGCATCCAGACTGCTGCTGTGTCCTGTGGCTCCACTCACTGCACAGCTGTCCACAGAGTGCCAAGAGAGGCTGCCATTCACAGTATTAGGTATCTCTTGTTCCTTCTGGGGCCTCAGTCCTAGTCTCATCTTCAAACTGACTCCAACTGTATCCTTTCTGTGAGAGGTTGTAAGAAAGAAAGTCTACCACCAGCTCCCGTTTACTGTGAGACATTTTTACATCAGGAATGGGCTGCTCCAGTTCATTGTCCAAAGCACCTACTCTCTGGGTCTGGGATCTGCTTGACAACTCTCTTCTGAAATTCAAGGCAAAAATGCTGGTTCTGAACCCGGAGAGTGAGAGAGGATTTCAGGGGGAAAAACGCAAAGACCCCATCCACCCTCCCAAGGTTCTAGGTTTTCTTACAGATCTCAGTAATTTTCCATCTATCTTTCAAGAGAAAGGGACTGAGTAAGACTGAAAATCCACACCTAGAAACTGATCCTCAGACTGGGCTTTCTGTTAATTTATCACCTCCTCTCTGAAATGCCCCTTCCACCCGCACCATGCCCCCACCCCAGGAATAACCTTCATTCAAATCAGCTGTCTGAGCCCGGATTGGGGATGCAGCTCGCATCGGCCCTCTTCCCGCCTGGCTGCAGGTTTGGAGCCCAGGAGCCGGTGCTCTCACTCCCCTTCCATCACCTGCATTCAGGAACTACTTTTTTAATGCTTGCAATACTTTTATTTTCTTTTACTAAATTGATTTTAATTATGCTATTTCTGAAAATTTTCCTTTTGGGATTCATTCAGGAGGTATTTTAACTTTACCTTTCCTTCTGGTTTTAGTAGATTGAATAACTAATCTAGAGATTACCATGTGCCAATCACTTTGCTAACAGTTTTCTTCCTCCCTCCCTCCCTCCCTCCCTTCCTTGATATATTTATAAATATGTTATTTAATCCAAAGAAGTAGCTGCTGTTATTATCCCAGGATCACAGAGTTAATAAGGGTCTAAGGCTGGATTTGAACTCAGGTCTTCCTGACTCTAGGCCCTGTGTTCTATCCACTGGGCCACCTAGCACCCTCATGATTTCTTGAAAGATAGTATCCAGGGCTTTTTTTTTTTCATGATTTTTAAAAAATTAATAATTCTTAAAAATTTCTTTGACCTGCTTTTTAGATTACTTTTTTATGTCAGATATCATACATTTTCTTTTAATGTTAACATTTTTATATTTTTCCAATGTGTCTTCTCCTCTCATGGAATTATTGACTTCTTTTCACTATATTTTGCTTTTATGGTAGTTCATTACTCAAATATGGTTTACTACTTTTTCTTCTAAGCTTTTTATTCTTCTTCCAAACCTTTCCTCCAAAGATTTTATTTAATTTTAATCTCTTCTTCATTCCTTTGAAGTATCCATCTAGTCCTTAAAACAGAAAAAAAAAAAGCATTCTTCCTTTGAGTCTGTCCTAGCAATTGTTTTGCTGTTTTGGAGTTACGCTTTCCTATGCTGGATCATAAATGCACACATGTTTATATGTGAACATATATATATACATATATATATGTATGTATATATACACACACACGTGCATATATGTATATATGTGGATATATACACACATACATATATACATACACACTCATAGATACATATATACACACTTGTGTATATGTGTGTATACATGCATGTCCATACACACAATGGTTAGGATCTCTTTTGATTTTCTAATTTCTACAGCTTTAATTCTTGAACTAGGTCTTTGTGCCACTCCTACCCCATATCTTCCATCTATGTTTTCAGATTGATTATTCAGCCCTCATTTATCTCACTCCAGATTACCTGGGTTCCTATGCTTACCTCTAACTCTGGAGGCTGAACTCCGAGGTTCTTTCATATTCAGAGCATTGAATTCTCCAGGATCTCTAGTTGTTATCTCAAGTCAAAGTGCTAGGAAAGTCAGATAACCTAGTTAGCTCTCCAGGGCATTCCAGTCCCACCATCTATGATTCTGACACCACCGTGACTTTTTGGTAGTTCTCTTCTCTTTTTGTCTCTAGATATAAGTTTCTCTAAGCATCCCAGATTATTTTCTTATGCTGATATTGACTTTACTGGTAACCCCCATCTCTATTGCATGCATGAATTGCTTTTGGTGTACTACTAGAATAGAAATCAAGTTTTCTTCTTAATCATGATTCATTCCAGTGTAAATTCCAGGGTTTTGGTATTGAAGGTATGTGGAAGCTGATTAATTCGCCTCGATTTAGCTCCGCAGTTTGACTGGAAGCCAGTGCTACTACTAAATGGTATTATCAACTTTAGATAGTTTCCTATTACTTTTTACTTGTATTTAGTATAGCTTCTGTCTCTTCCTCCTCAGCTGAGTATTCACAGAAAGCTACCTCTGTTTCTAGATGATTTATGAGTCAAAATTCTCTTTAAATTTTATTTCATGAGCTCCCACTGATGTTTTTCCTTTTAGTAGTTAACCCCAAGGCACACTGCTCAAACTAAAGAAATTTAGTAAAAAATAACAAAAGTCAAATTATATCCATGTGTTCACTATCCTAAAACTCTGTAAATGTACAATGGGAAGAGTGGACATGGATAACTCAATTGAGGAAAATGTACCAAAGAAATATGGTATTATGATGTACATATCCAAGGTCAACTTACTCCTATGATATTACAGAGCTGCCAGTATTTCCTGGTTATGTCTTGTGTCTGCACTTTGTTGTCCCATATTCCCCTAGGTCTCACTTCTTTGCTATACTTGGTCCCTAGCTATCTGGATATTTTTAGGACCATCTAATACTCTCCCCATCATGCCCTGGGGATTCTATATTTAATAACATTGTACCCAGCAGGAGAGGGATATAGCTGTTTCAGCCAGAGATTCCAGGCCCCTTATGAATAACCTCCCCTTAGCTATACTCTACCAGAGGATAATGGACACCATGAACTTAAAACTAAATTCTTCCCTTCTGTGTCCTCAGACTTATTGAGTTCTGCTTTCACCTAACTTGTGTTCAGAAACCTATTTTAGCTCTTAGATTTTATCACATTCCCAAGCCTTTGAAAATTATGCCCAGGAATCTACTTTTCTCAAAAGGGAAAGGGAATAAGTGAAAACTTGGTGAGGAAGCTAGATTTATTTTATTCCCATCATATTTCTCTCTTCTAAGGAAGTTATAAGTCTTCTAAGGGCTGTGTTGGTTAGATAAAGATGAATAGGTGTAATGCCATGCATGACCAGCTTCCCAAAAGAATGCTACTGTGAACAGCTTTTAAGATTCTGATTATACAGTATTGTGAACACTCCATTTATTCCATAACAAATCAAGGCAAACATTCCTAACAAATCACAATACAATATTCACAACATTACATCTTATCACAGAAAATCTCAGTACAGTGTTCACAATAGCTTAACATTAAAATGGCCACATAGTTTTCACCAAAGTGGTCACAGTATTTAGAACAAAGAACAAAAGAACAATCATCTGGTATTCCTAAGGTGGTTTGCCTCCTTACTCAGTCATCCAGTCATCTCAAAATACAATAGTCAGTCTTCCACTCATGGGGCAATCATAGGTTAACTTAATCAGTCACTTATTTAGCAATCAGTCACTAAGTTTTGTTAATTACTAAATGCAATTATTAGAAAATTACACAAACCCTTGAGCCCTCTGTCTCTAGTAAACTTCAATTTTATCACCACATTCAATATCCAAGGAGAGGCCTTTTCTTCATCTTTACTTGGGGTGGTCTCTCAGATTCCCTGGATCCCCTTCCATGGTTCCAGCTCCTACCTGAATCCACCAAATAGTCACCTGGATTCAGAGGCAGACAGCTCCCAGGTCCTTGTCCAGTCCTCTGGGAAGTTCCTGCTACACACTGAAGTTCACAGGGTCCAGCACGTCTCAAAAACTTCAGCAGTTCTGTTTCTGGGAACTCGAGGATCAAGAAAGCCACAAATAAACAAAGTCTTAGCATTCCTGTTATGCTTCTTCAGTCTTCCAGCAGTGCGGCTTGCCCAAGGACCCAGAGAAATCACAACCTTCCAAGTGGCCTCCTCAGCAGCAACTTTAGCCTCCACCAGATTCTGATCTTAAGGAAATCCTCTCTCAGTTCTCAGTCAGCTTCCAGATGCTCACTGAGATAAACACTCGCTCTCTTTCACCAGGAGCTAGCCAGGAGAAAAATTCTGATTTTGCCTCTCTGGGGCTTTTCTTATGCATACACACAGAGCATTGGCTTCCTGTTTCAGCCAAACCCTTCCTGTTATGTCAGCAACAGGAGACAGAGTTCACACCCTCTGCCTCTTTCAGAGTGGCTTGACTAAGGGCTAAGTACCTGCTTACTTGACATAACAAAAAGGGGTCTTCAAATTTAAATTAATTACCATTATATTCCACCCTTCCAGAATCCTTGGCCTTATAATTTCAATCAAAATGACCATGGATCCTGGATCCTGGATCAAATAGAGGCACTATACTTTGTAATCCTGCTGGCTATGCCATAATGTAACGTCATGCAGGAGCAGCTTTCCAGAAGAATGCTACCATGAAAAGCTTTTAAGGTTCTGATTACACAGTATAGTGAACACACTACTTATTCCATAACAAATCAAGGCAAACTTCACAACAAATCACAGTGTTATTTGCCTTCATCCTACCTATCCACTTCTTCCTCCTATCCCTTCCCCCAACAACAATCCAGCTCCACCACATGTAGAACCTGTTCAACCTTAGACACGTGTCTTAAGCTCACTGGCCCACAATTTCTATGTCTGTAAAATGAGCGATTCAAATTCAATAATCTTCAAAGTTATTTCAAGTTTTAAATATATGGTCCTGTTATCTTAATATTATTTATAAAGAAAGAAATCTTTCAAAAGGTAATATGAAGAATTTCAACAATAATTTTGTTTACACACCAGGGTACTATATTCCCTCCTTCAGTATATCTCTCTTTTTTTTTTTGTAAGGGGGAGGGCAGGGCATTTGGGGTTAAGTGACTTGCCCAAGGTCACAAGGCTAGTAACTGTTAAGTGTCTGAGGCCAGATTTGAACTCAGATCCTCCTGACTCCAGGGCTGGTGCTCCATTCACTGCAGTACCTAGCTGCCTCCCTTCAATATATCTTTATTCATTTTCATGTATATGGCCATATTGACAGGTAAGGTAGAACAGTGGATAGAGTGCTAGGCCTGGAGTATGGAAGACTCATCTTTCTGTGTTCAAACCTGGCCTCAAATATTTACTAGTTATGTGACTGTGGTTTCACTTAGTCCTGTTTTCCTCAGCTTTCTCATCTGTTAAATGATCTGGAGAAGAAAGTGGCAAACCACTCCAGTATCTTTGCAAAGAAAAACCCAAATAAGGTCAGAAAGATTTCGACAGGACAGAAAAATGACTCAACAACAACAATAACTTGGATATAATGTGTAAAGTAAGGGATTGGACCTGAATTATGTAACTATAGGGTACCCAAACAATTTATAATACATAGCAAATATATGTTATTTTCATCAGTGGAAATTGTACTTGAGTCACAGCATCCCTAAACTGATGATAAATGATATGTTAATAGTGTATAAATGCTTTTAAATAACTTTTCACATTTCATCTCATTTGATCTACATGAGCATGACAACTATTTAAAATAGATATAATCATTATAATTTTATATATGAGGAAACAGAGTCAAGTTGGTTTAATGACTTGCTTAAGGTTACACAGAAAATAGTCAACAAAAAGACATTTGATAAGCATTAACTATGTTCTAGATTTTTGGTTGAGGGCTGGGAATATAATGAAAAAGAGAAACTCATCTCAAGAAGCTTACATTTTATCAGGAAAAACAACATGTATGCATATGTAAATATTTATGTAATGTAATATGTGTGCATATATATGTATGCATATAATATAATATTTTTCTTGTATATGCATGTATCCATACATACACATGGAATTATACCATGTGTGTATACATGTTCTTTTTCTTGTTAAAATGCTAACTTCTTTATATCAGAGAGTATCACTTTTGCATTGTATCCCTAGAACTTAGCACAATATCTACATCACAATTTCACACTATATCATAATATTTTAAACTATATTACATATAAGTCTGACAAGGTAACCTTGTACTGGCAGTTGTGATGGAAAATCACGTTGACTGAGGTATAAAGAAATTCTTCCTGTAGAAGTGATATTTGAAGTGAATCCTTAAAGGAGAAAAATACTAAAAAGCAGTAGAAGAATGGAGAAACAAAATTACACAGATGGAGAAAGCCAATGCAAAGACATAGAAATGGGATATTGAGCACTCCATGAGAGAAACAGCAAGTAAACCAGTTTGATTTAACTCTAGTGTGAATGGAGGAGAAATATTTATGGCAAGTCTGGAAAAGCAGGAAGTAGGGAGATCACTTTAAAGGACCTTTAAATGCAAAAGAGTTGAGTTTGTAGTTCATCCTAGACAAAGTAGCAAATAGTGGAATAAACTGGATAAGGGAAGACAAGCAAAATTTGCACTTCAGGAAAACCACTTTTGTTGCTATGGGCAGTCTTGTATGAATTAGAGAGGGAAAGACTTGAGGTAGAGTCTGTCATAGTAGTACAAGTAATGGATAATGAATAATTGAAATAGGCTGGTGGCTTTATGAGTAGAAAGAAGAGAAGAAATGTTAGAGATTTTGTGAAGATTAAAACGATAAATTTTGGCAAGAAATTGTATGTGTGATGAAAAAAAAGAGCAGTAGAGGGTGATACCAAGACTAGAGCGTGGATGACTAGAAAGATAGTGTTGTTTTAGATAGTGATAAGGAAATTTTGAAGAAGGAAAGATTTAGGTCAGAGGTAGATGTCCTCTCAGCTCCTAGCATTACCATTCCAAAACCTTCTTAAATTTACCCCTAAGTTCACTGACTTTTTATATCTCCTATTACTATTCTTTGTACCACCATTCTTCTAGTCAATCTGGTTCAATTTGTTGTAATCTTTGACTCTTTGCTGTTACTCATCCCACGTATCTACTCAGTTTCAATTTTTGTCATTGTTATCTCCATGATATCTTCCATATATTCCCTTTTCTTCACTCACCAAGGCACAACTCTAGGTTGGGGTCTCATCATCTCTCACCAGAACTATTTTAATAATCTCTTATTTGGTTTCACTGTCTGAGTATAAACATCAAGGTCTCAGTTTCAAAGAATAATCATTGAAATCTAAGTGGGAATCTGAGTTTCTCCAAAGTGTGAATGCAGAATAATCAAAACCTTGGGACAAATACAGATAATAACCCAATAAAAGAAATGGGGGGAAAATGTCAGTCAGATGGGGTAGGAGAAGAACCAACAGAGAACGATAGAGGTAAGATATGAACCTGGGTTTTCCTTAATTAAGATCTAAGACCTTATCCATTCTACCATATTACCTTTCTAAATACCTCAGTGTGGTCATGGCCTGGGTCTAAAATAGACTTGTTGAATGTAGATTATCTAGAAATAAAAAAAAAAAAAAAAACAAAGTCTAACAGAAAGTTGGGTTGAGTTTGGAAAAATGACTCAATGTCAGTGGAAATGCAAGTTAGTGTTATGCCTTCTAGGAAATACTTTCAGACATAGACCTGCATATTTTAATATCTGTCAACTAGGGGACACTTTTTAGGTTATACTTCTAAACAGAAGCAGCTACTTAAAGCTTAAGGGTTTGCAACATACAGTGTTTGTAAAATGTATGTATTGAACCTTTAATGCATTATTTCAGAAGAGGGAATAAATACAACTGCAGTATTCAGATCTTCATTCCTCTGAACACTATTACTTTCAAAATGTAGAATAATCCACATTACAATCTCTTCATGTGATGGCCCGGTGTGGTACCTGCATCAGCATTGCTGCTGGCCTTAGACATATTTTTGGCAAGAAATTCAGGAAAGGTAGTAAATGTCCCTAGGTAGAATAGTATTACAATGAAAAACAAATTAAAAAATCCACCCACAACCTTGATCTTCATACATCAAAGAACTGACACATGATAATACAGAGCTTGAGAGTATACAGTATGAGGAAATGAAATAGCTGACCTCAGCAGATGACCCTATTCCGTAGGATTGGTGTTAGAAAAGCACTGCCACCCAAGGGAGCTAAATGTTCTTTACTCATTGAAAGGCAAAGGAGATGCAAACTGTGAGGTGAGAAGTCTAGTCTGGAGATTCATTCCAGGTTAAATTTCCTGTTTAGGTGTGCCTGCTAGTTAGTTAGTATCAGCTGCCTCAGAGTTTGTTCTAAGAAAAGACAAATGAAATAAGGTTGTCTCCACATTGTAAATTTCTCTCAAGCTGGTGACATGCACTGCATGGAGTTTTAATCTAGAACTGAACTACCCTAAGAGAGCCAGTCCAGAACTGGCTCCATTTGGGAATTGGGGTCCCCAGTCTATATATATTCTCAACAGACATTGATATGAACCCATCATTATTTTACCTCCCCACAGAGAAAATCTTTCTTCTATCAGACCTCCCCCTAACCCCTAACTATACCAGACCACTCCTAGCCTTGAACTATCTAGGCAGAAGAATCTGTCTCTACCCAAGCCTGAGCAGAAGAAAATAGAGCTTCCATATCTTTGATTAAATCAATTCAGGATTGCTATGGGGTTTGATCCGGATAAAATTCAATGTAATCTCACTATCAGTAATCCTTCAGAAGAGGAATGGTAGGGGGCTAGGGAAGCTCTGAGTCTTCAAGATAATGATTACTAAGAAAAATCTTTGTTTTCACATTAGAAAGAATAACAAGGAGCAGACTTGAATCTTCGTACAGCAGACAGCAGACACTAAACTTGTTTTGAAAATTTTACTTTCCCAGGAAAACAAACTTGCTATTACTATAGCTGAACTTTTGAAGATGGCGTGTCTATCAATCTATTATTGGTTGTCACCAGCCAACATGCAATTCAGCTGGTCTCTGACAGAGCCAAACTTGATTTGGTTAGCTGGACAAGCAGAGGGACCATTACCTTTATGGTACAGAACAAGGTTCTGAACATAATGAATGTGGTAATTAGGGGAGAACTTGAGGAAGGAGGCAAAGGCAGAACACAGATTGCAAAGTGACAATGACAATTCAAGTGGAACAAACAGCGATCTCTAAGGCATTACAGTTCCTGCTAGTCTGGATGAAGTTCTTGACTCAAAAAAAAAAAAAAAAGGAAATGTAGCTTAATCCCCTGAGTACTGACACCTCAAATTCCCTCTGCTTTTGAAATGCATTAGGTCACATGTGTGACTGGCTGGAGTTTCTAGAGAATCCTCTGAATGAAAGGCATGTGTTTGGAAGGCTTTTGCTTTGATTTTTCTGCAGATTTGATGATAGCTTTTTTTGCATACTTCAATTCCAAGAGTTTTTTTTTCCAAGGTTTTCACTGCTTTTGAACAGTTTTTTTTAACTTGAGAAAAAATTTTGATGCCTAATGAGAATAATCTTAAATGTGTGAATCAGCTGTTTGGTCCAGTCAGCAGCTATTCACATTCAGTGCTACAGACTCTGCCCCAGAAGCAATGGATTCACAGGAGGAGTTCAGCTGGGACACAGCAGCTCAACAACACTTTTATCTCTCAAGGTTTTTTTTTTTTGTTGTTGTTGTTGTTGTACTGGTACTTGTTTTGAACCTTTACGTTTCTTCCCACTGTTGTTACATTTAGTAAATCATAATAACTGAGAAAGTTTGGGAAACTGTCTGCTATGACTGGTATAGTTCTCTCCCTTTCTGCCTCAATATTTCACTACTGAATTTTTTTTTAAGTCTGTAGGAAAAAAACAAACAAACATTTTTGATAC
Source organism: Pseudochirops cupreus (assembly GCA_028627135.1). Classification (NCBI taxonomy): domain Eukaryota; kingdom Metazoa; phylum Chordata; class Mammalia; order Diprotodontia; family Pseudocheiridae; genus Pseudochirops; species Pseudochirops cupreus. Next base: position 418,160,658 of record CM053580.1, on the reverse strand, counting down.
TTTTTTTTTTGGTGGCAACCTCAGTGACTGGTTTCCATATAAATACATAAATGAAGCTCACAGTTTAATGTTTTTGGATGGTGAGGGCATTGCTATAGAAACCACTGGGGAGGCTAGTTTCTCTAGCATTGAAGATTGACATCTGCTATAATTGAACCCAGGTGTTCCTGATTCTAAGGTTAACTCTCTATCATACAACTGTGTGTATCCAACTCAAATAGAAACCCAGATTACCAGTTATAACATAAAGATCCCCATGGGCTTCATATTGTCTTGCTTTTAAAATGGAATATTATTCAAATTGTATTGTATTTTCATTTATTTAGTTAAATATTTCCCAATTACATTTTAATTTTGGTCAATCTGTACTCCAGAGTATTGACCCTATTGACCTATAGAAAGTGCATTTTACACCTTTGCAGTTCAACAGCTTGCTTCTCATACCTTCAAATACACTTTGAAAAAGTAACCACATTTTGCAGAAATATTTATAAATGGCTAATAATTCTATTCTGGATGATTTTCTGATCATTATGACCTTTAATTGCAATACTCTTTTTTAACCCAGAGATGTTCTTGGGTTAGTGATATGAATGGAATTATTCTACTTAGCATACAGCCTTCCACATGTTAGGCATTTGAGAAATGGTTGCTGAATGGAGTGGAATTGAAGTCCTTTATAATTGGTGCTCCTCCCTACCTCACCTCTTCTCTTTTACAAAGGTAAGTAGGAGAGTACTGGTAAATGTTTAACAATTTAATAACTACACACCTTTAAATTTTATCTGCAATGTTAATCTTTTCTCTCCTTTTCTTAAGTCTAGCCAATCAACAAAACATTAAATCAAGCCCTAATTTGTAGCCTTGTAGATTTCTGAGGTGTTAAGGTTCACACTGAAAATTTAACAGTCAGCTCTCAGAAATCTGTATGAATTGCCTCCAACACATCTCTGGTTGTATTCTTTAAGTAACCATTCCTATGCTGTCTCTCAACAGAAATTGCTCTTTAGTGCCAACCAGGTCCAAATCCAACCCTCTTTGCAAACCCCTTGTTTGAAAACATGAAGCTTTTCTTTAAGGGTCATGTCAGAATTTAGGCGAAAATTTATTCATTGTTTTTGTCCTGTTTTGCTTTTCATATCTATATGTAAATATTTTCATACTTTGTATTAGAAATATATTTCCCATCCTTCTGAGTAGACTGGCATATTTTACTTTTGTCAAGTCCTGAAATAAATCAAAGCCATGACTTACTGTAATGATTGCTATCTTTTGTTTTGTCATACATTCTACCCTGATCCATAGACCTGACAAGTCAGATATTCCATGTTCCCCCAATCTGCTTGGTTTATTCCAAACTCACTATCTATCCATCTATCTACATTTCCCCCTTTCATTTGTTGTAAGGGGACGTAATGCAGGTCAGTGGTGACTTCACACAGAACAGAGTCCAGCACTGGCAACATAGGGGAACAATGCAAACTGCAAGGAGACACAATATAACCAGAGAAGAGGCAATGTGTACAACCAGACCTATTATTTCACTGGTGTGAAAAAACTATTTTTGGCAATCACTAGATCCTGAGATATAGAAAACTAGATCAAGGGAAATTTGGAGGATGGTGTCATTAAGACATCACTAGACGCCTAAGTAAAACTTGAATATGCTTCATGTCTCTACTTCAATTCTTTCCAAAAAAAAAAAAGTATGGCAGTTATCTGAACACACTGTATAAGTCTGCTGAGTTATTGGTTCTCATCAAAATCTGATTGATAATCCTGTAAGTGATAGAGCCTACTAATGTACATTGATAGACAAAGGAGAGTTAATTATTTCAATATTATTGTACTTGAAGGTGAAATGAGTACTTTTTACTGAAATTTATATAGTCATTTTCAGAGGTGAATAATAGTTACTGTATCAGATTTCTTGATGAAAATGATATAATCAAACTTAATGCACATTAAAATATGGGATGCTTATTGTTCTAGTAATATCCCAATTTTATAGGTGGAATAGACCTTACAGGTCACCAAGTCAAGAGCTTTCATTTTTTTAATTAGTCATTTAACAATGAGGTATTAAGTACTGACTATGTGGCAAGCACTGTGTTAGGGAAACATTGTAGATAAAAAGGCAAACAAACATCAAATAGACTTTGTACTCAATGAATTTAAATAATGAAGAAAACAAAATGTAAGTAAACATAGATCTTGAGGGGCTTTTAATATCAAACAGAGGAATTTATGTATTGTTTTCTGATTCTCTTATACTTTTTCTTTTCTTTTTTTGTTTCTTTGTTTCTCTGTTTCTTCTTTCTTTGTTTCTCTCTCTCTCTTTCTTTCTATTTATTTGTTTGGCTACTTTTGTTTACAGGATTCAGTTCCACAATCCCTTGAGTTTAAAATTTTCTCCCCTCCTCCACCCCAAGGTAGCATGAAATCAAGTATAGAATCTGCATATACTTTCACATTAGACATTAGTCTTGTTGTAAAGAAAGGTCATAACCAATGGAATGAACAATGGGACAGAAGAAATAAAACCAAACATGAAAAAGAAAGAGAGCAGGTAGTTTGCTTCATTCTGAATTTAAACTCTGTTCTTTCTAGATCTTTCTCGGAATGTAGACATCTCTTTCCATCCTGAGTCTTATGGAATTGTGTTTAAACTTGCATTGTTAAGAAAGAGTCCAGTCTATCAAAGCTAGTTGTCACACATATGTTTTGTCTGTAAATGTGTACAAATTTTTCCTGGTTCTGCTCTTCTCACTTATCATCAGTTTATACAAGCCTCCCCTGGTAAATGTGAAATCCATCTACTCCTCATTTCTTATAGCACAATAATATTCCATTACATTAATAAACTACACATTGTTTAGTCATCCCCCAGTTGATGGACATCCCCTTAATTTCCAATTTTTTGCCACCACAAAAAGAGCTGCAATAAATATTTTTTTTACATACGGGTCTTCCTCCCACTTCTATGATCTTTATGGGATACAACCCTAGAAGTGATAATACTAGATCAAAGGATATGCAATTATGTAGAGCCCTTTGAGAATAGTTCCAGATTGCTCTCCAGAATGGTTGAATCAGTTCACAACATCACCAACAACGCATTTATGTTCCAATTTTTCCACATGCTCTCCAGCATTTCTCACTTTCCTGTTTTGTCATCTTAGCCAATCTGACAGGTGAGATGTGGTACCTCAAAGTAGTTTTGATTTGCATTTCTCAAATTAAGAGTGATTTGGAGCATTTTTTCATATGCTTATAGATATCTATAATTTCTACCTCCGAAAATTGCCTGTTCATGTCCTTTGACCATTTATCAATTGGGGAATGACTTGTATTCTTCTAGATTTGAGTCAATTCCCTCTAAATTTTAGAAATGAGGCCTTTATCCAAGACACTGATTATAAAAATTCTTTCCCAATTTCCCACTTCCCTTTTAATCTTGGTTACATTGGCTTTGTTTGTACAGAAACTTTTCAATTTAATGTAATGAAGATTATCCATTTTGTATTTTATAATGCTCTCTAACTCTTGCTTGGACATAAAGTCTTCCCTTCTCCATAAATCTGACAGGTAAACTATTCCTTGCTTTCCCAGATTGCTTACAGTATTAGCCTTTATACCTAGATCATGCACTCATTTCAACTTGATCTTGGTATACAGAGTTAGATAATGGTCTATGCCCAGTTTCTTCCATGCTGTATTCCAGTTTTCCCAGCAGTTGTTGTCTAATAGTGAGTTCTTATCCCCCAAATTGGGATCTTTGGGTTTATCAAATAGTAGATTACTTCAGTCATTGACTACAGAGTCTTGTGTACACAATCTATTCCATTGATCGGGTACTCTATTCCTCAGCCAGTACCACATAGTTTTGTTGACTGCTAATTTATAAAACAAATTGAACTCTGGTACAGCTAGGCCACTTTACCTAGCATTTCTTTTCATTAATGCCCTTGATATTCTAGACCTTTTGCTCTTCCAAATGAATTTTATTACTATTTTTTCTATCTCTAGAAAGTAATTTTTTGGTAGATTGATTGGTAAGGCACTAAATGTGTAATTTATTTTATGTAAAATTGTCATTTTTATTATGTTAGCTCAACCCAGCCATGAGCAATTGATATTTTTTTCCAATTAGTTAGAACTGACTTTATTTGTGTGCAAAGTGTTTTGTAGTTGTGTTCATATAAGTCCTTTGTTTGTTTTGGCAGGTACATTCCCAAACATTTTATAATGTCTACAGTAACTTTAAATGGAGTTTATCTTACTATCTCTTGCTGTTGGACTTTGTTGGAAATATATAGGTATGCTGAAGATTTATGTGATTTTATTTTATATCCTGCAACTCTGCCAAATTTATTTATTGTCTCAAGAAGTTTTTTATTTGAATCTCTAGGATTCTCCAAGTATATCATCATATCATCTGCAAAGAGTGATAGCTTAGTCTCTTCTTTGCCTAATTTGATTCCTTTGATTTCTTTTTCTTTTCTGATTGCTACAGCTAACATTTCTAGTACCAGATTGAATAAGAGGGGTGATAGTGGACATAGTTGTTTCACCCCTGATCTTCCTGGAAATGTTTCTAGTTCATCCCCATTACATGTAATACTTGCTGATGGCTTTAAATAGATGCTACCTATTATTCTAAGGAAAACTTCATTTGTTCCTATACTTCCTAGTGTTTTTAATAGGAATGGATGTTGTATTTTGTCAAAAACTTTTTCTGCATCTATTGAGATAATCATATGGTTTCTGCTAGTTTTATTGTTGATATGAGCTATGATACTGATGATTTTCCTAATATTGAAACATCCTTGCATTCCTGGGATAATTTAGAATTTATCTACCTGGTCAAAATGTATTATTCTTATGATAAATTGTGGTAGTCTTTTTGCAAATATTTTATTCAAAATTTTTGCATCTATATTCATGGGGGAGGTGGGTCTATAATTTTCTTTCTTTGTTCTGTCTGTTCCTGATTTAGGTATCAGTACCGTATTTTAAAATCTTCAGATTAGTTCACTTATACCCACACCCTCTATCTATGTACATCCCTTTTAAATGTCAAAATACTTATACAAATTTCAATATTGACAGGTATCCACTTCTCATATAGGGATGTAAACGGTTTGCTGTTATTGAGTCCCAAGTTATGTGCATGTGTGAGTATCTGTGTATGTGAATGTGTGAGTGTGTGTTTTCCTTGTTTACCTTTTTATGTCTTTCTTGGATCTTGTAAGTGGAGATTGAATTTTCCACTGAGCTCTGGTTTTTTATCAGGGAAGTCTGGAAGCCTTTTATTTCATTAAATGACCATCTCCTTGCCTGAAAGATTATGCTCAGTTTTGCTGGGTAGTTGATCCTTGGTTGCAGTCCTAGCTCTTTTGCCTTATGAAATATCAAATTCCAGTCCTTCTGATGTTTTAGTGTAGAACTGCTAAGTCCTGTGTAATACTGGCTGTACTTCCATGATATTTGAATCATTTCTTTTTACCTGCTTGCAGTATTTTCTCCTTAACCTTGTAGCTCTGTAATTTGGCTACTATATTTCTTGGAATTTTCAATTTGGGATCTCTTTCAGGAGGACATGGGTTAATTCTTTCAATAACTATTTTACCCTCTGATTCTAGCACCTCAGAACAGTTTTCTTTGACAGTCTCTTGGAGGCTGTTGTCTAGGCTTCTTTGCTCATCATGGCTTTCTGGTAGACCAATAATTCTTAGGTTATCTCTCCTGGATATATTCTCCACATCAGCTGTTTTTCCAGTGAGATATTTTACACTTTCTTCTAATTTTTCAGTCTTTATGTTTGCCTAACTCTTGATGCATCATAGGGCCCTTAGATTCAATTTGACTGATTCCAATTTTCAGTGAATTATTTTCCTCAATCAGTTTTTGAAACTCCTTTTCCATATGTTCAGTTTTCATTTTTAGTTAGATATTTTCTCCAGTTAGATTTTGAACCTCCCAACATAGTTCTCCAATTATACTTTTTAAGGATTTATTTTCTTCAGTGAGATTTTTTTTTCCAGTTTGGTCACTATAGATTTAAATTTATCTCCTCTCTGATTTTTTTTTAAAATCTTTCTTGAGGTCCTCCAAGAATGCTTTTTGGGCTTGAGACCAATTCATCTCTCCTTCTGTGGTCTCTAGTGTGAGAATAGAGTCCATGTTGTCCTCTGAATTTGATTGTTCTTGCTCATTATAGAAGGATTGTCTGGTTCTAGATCTCACAGATTCCTTCTTCCTCATTGTGATTGCCTATGTCCTGAATTTTTAGAGTGGATATCTGCTTCTGGGGTGCAGATGTATTGCACTTCTCAGGCTGGGAGGTAGGGATTTGGTTGTTATCTTCATGAACTTTAGCCTCTGAGTATCTAGACCAGTGGTTCTCAACCTCTGTAATGCCACAACCCTTTAATACACATATGTGGGCATATCTGCATGTGGGTAGACCCGCCTGGAGACAGATAGAGGAGTGGTGTCTCGGTTTCTAAGACCTTTGGAAATATGTGTTTTCCGAAGGTCTTAGGCGACACCTGTGAAAGGGTTGTTTGACTCCCAAAGGGGTTGTGACACACGGGTTGAGAATCACTGATCTAGACTGAGGCCAAGGTGAGGATTCTCAATGTTTCTCCTGAGTTAACTTGTTGCTAACAGAATTACCTACTGGGGAGAGTTGTCTGGCTGCTTCAGGTTGCTACATCTGTGTCTCTGGGCTACAGCTTGGGCAGGCTCAGTAGCTAGAGGCTGGCAGGGCTGGTGTCTGCAGATTCCCCTGGTGGTGCTAAGTGAGGCACAACTGGGCTTGTGTTATTAGTGCTTCCTGGCTCCACTCCCCTGGGCTTAGACTCTGTACTGCCTCACTTCCCCCTTCCTCAGTGACTCCTAAGCTTGAAGCTGTTTCCACTTATTCAGAATTTTACTCTTGGTGGGACATTTATCTCTGGATTTTCTGCATCAGGGAAGGGGAATCAAAGCAACTAGGTTTATTCTGCCATTTTGAGTCCTTGAAGTTCAGGTTTGTGATTTTTAAACATCCAGGCTGAGGGCTGGTAGCCCCAGAAGAAACTGCTGTCCCTTCTGCAGGCCCTCTGTTTTCCCTTACACAGCTCCAATGATCCTCTGTCCTGCTTTAAGACAGCTGAGAATCACCCTTGGGGTGGGTGAGTCCACTGGCTGAAGCTCCTTCTCACTCTTCTGTAGTCTGCTCTCAGAACCATGCTGGTGTAGCCCCTGTGTGCTCTGTGTTCCCCCTGCCCAGACTTACATGGGCACTTTCCTGGGGTGGGAATCTGCTATGCTCTGTCTCCCAATGCGTTCTATCACTCTAAAATCCATTCAAATTCACTTTTTAAAGTTTTAGCAACAGAATTCTTGGAGGATGTTAGGAAAGTAACTGCTTCCTTTCTGCCATCTTAGGTAAACCTTCAGGAGTTTATATTTTAAAGAAAATAAGGAACTGGTAGAACTTTTTGAGCAGAGAAGTAATGAGGTTAGACTTGTGCTGTAGGAATCCCTGTTTCAATTTTATCAGATCTCAACTACTTTGGAAACTATAGTTACATTTTATTTTAATGTTTAACATATTTAAGGCAACTAAGTCTATATTTCTATGTAATGAGTTCTTTAGGAAAAACAAAACAATGTTTTGTATTTATGCATGATGTATATATATATATATATATATATATGTACATATATATATATGCATGTATGTATGTATGTATGCATGTATGTATGTATGTGTGGGGATCCCTGCTGTCCCACAGCAGGGCTGAAAAGAGTGACCTACCCAGAGCCTCTGTGTGTGCATGTGTGTGTGTGTATGTGTGTGTGTGTGAGAGAGAGACAGAGAGAGAGAGAAAGAAAGAGAGAGAGAGAGAGAGAGAGAGAGAGAGAGAGAGAAAACACACAAAAGAGAGTGGACTCTGAGAGTGGTGGAAAATAGAACCATCTTTATTATCTATTATTATATAAGTATATTACAGGGTGTTCCACCACTGTCTGCCCCTTTCTTTTGTTTTTGAAGGAACTTTACCAAAGGGAGGATAACGGATTATATCCATCCCCTGTTTCACAAAGTTTTTTTATCCTCTGATCATATTCATTTTGGAAGAAAGAGATTCTTCAGAAATTAAATCTTTTACCTGTAATAAGTTCAGATACTACTTATCTCATACGTTGAGATCAAAACAGCAATATCCGTTCCATTTTATGTTGACTTAGCTATAAATTGTTGTGGAAATGAAGGTTTCAGTGGGCCTCCTAAAAAGCATACTAAGGATTGAAAAGAAATTTTAAAAGTATATTCCCTGTAAACAAAAGAGTTTTAAGATTCATAAAAGATCACCAAACTGCTATGAAGAAAATCAATGGAAAAGTTGTAATTAATTCTTTTTTTAACTTCTTTTTTATTTTATTTTAGTTTACATCATTCATTTCTATGTAATTTTGAGTTGCAAATTTTCTCCCCATCTTTCCCCTACCCACCTCCCTGAAACAGCCATCCCAGTGTATCCTCCCACCCCCAATCTATTCTCTCCTATGACTTCCCCCCTCACCCCTCTGTCTTTTCAGTAGGGCAAGATGGATCTCCCAATGTCTGGGTATCTCAAGTTCCAGTTGGATATAGTTAATAATAATAATAATAATAATGATTGTTCATATATATATATATATATATATATATATATATATAAATACATATATATTTTTAACATTTGTTTATAGAACTTTAGATTCTAGATTCTTTCTCTTTCTCCCTCATCACCCATACCCACTGGAGGGACAAGCAATCAAATACAGGCTGAACATGTGTAATTATGCAGAACCTTTCCACAGTGAGCATATTGTGAGAGTCTGATTACATGTCCCGTCTTCCTATCCTGCCCCCCCCATCCTCTCTCTACCCTGTCCCTGTCCCTCTACCAAAGTGTGAACTTTCATCGGCCCTCCCCTCCATCATCCTACCTCTCATCCCCCTTCCCCGTACTCTCCTATGTGGCAAGATGCCCAGTTTAGAGATTATGTCATTCCTTCCCTAAGCCAAATTCCGTGAGAGTAAGATTGACTCTTTCCTTTTTGCCTTCCTGTTCTCCCCCTCTATTGTAACAATTATCTCTTGCCTCTTCCATGAGATGCTCAACCCCATTCTGACTCTCCCTGTCTCCTGTCAATCTAATCCTCTCTCGCCTCCAAATTTCACCATTTGGAATATTATCCCTTCCTAATCAATTGATCTCTCTGTGGATTCATTTATACATATACTCAGATATGTGCTTGTATGCATATGTAAACCCTCTTACATAAATTTATGTGTATATATATATATATATGTATATATACATTTGTATTCCCTTCCCTATCCTCATACTGAGAAAAGTTTCATC
>CM053580.1:418130840-418150751 GCA_028627135.1 Pseudochirops cupreus | reverse complement strand
CCACATGTGCTAACTTCATCACTACTGGGTTGGCTTTGACTTTCTGGTTTTGGGACTCAGTTTTCTGGTATATAAATGAATGCACTATCTATATTTCTTATGTAGAGAGCCTGTTCCATTTTGTGATTAATAACTATATCAGCATATTTATAGTTACTGTAGGCATTGTGAATACTGCATTGCTGATACATTACCCCTCTGAACTTCCATTCCTTGTTCCTAGTTCAGGGGCAAACAGACAAACTCTTAAACACCCAATGACCTTTTAACCCGTCAACTTTGGAAAAGAGCCTTGGTTCCACTAAACTCCATTTGAACCCCTTGCTTATTCTAGCATTGCCCCTTCCTCTAATCTCTCCCCATTATGGTATTGACCTTCAACTCAAGTGGTCCTGTATTTTTTCTAAACCAGAAGTCAACAGTCAGTTTAACTGTTTGTGTCCTAGATGCCTCAGTAGAGTAAATTCCACAGTGCATTCTACCAAGGTTAGAAAAATTTGACTTCTGGAAATTTCTAGTGTTCTCTTGTTTCTAGCTTCACATTAACCAGAGTTCTAATCAACACTTAATAACCTGAAATTTAAGGATCTAGAAACCTAGCCCAAGCCCATTTTCCATCATAATATATGCATTTGAAGATATATTTAACTTATCTCTTATTAAGCTATTTGTCACTGGTTTTGTAGAGTTTGGAATTAGAAGGGACTTTATAGATCATCTAATAATTTTTTTTTATGAATTGAACTCTTAAAAGGAGGAGAATCTTAATGAGTGTCACAAAGATCATTTGTAGAAGAGCTAGGATTCAAAACTAGGTCTTCTGACTAGCACAGAGATTTTTTAAATTATGTCATAATATACAGTAGTAGTATCATATAAAATTACTTACCTAACAAATTAAAATAATATTAATGCATGCAATTATGATAGACTATTTCTGAAATACTTTTTAAAATTAAAATGTAATAATATGCTTATTTAGATTTTCTATAAATTTTATAAATGCCATTCTTAAGAGTAAAAAGCAAATAAATGGATCTCTTGGACCAGATACATCACTCTATCCCATTGATGCTCAAAATTGGAACTCAGGCTTGACACCAATTCATGTTTAATCAGACAATAAGAAGATAGTCATTTCTGGTATTTGTCTCCTACACAACCATGCCTACTCTCTTCTCCCAACATGCCTCCATCCCTGCTTCCTCCACTGTGAAAGCTCCCAAAGGGTGAGGAAATTGGCAACCTTTGAAAGAAGATGGAGTGACAGCATCAAGAACACACATACAGTGGTGAAGAAGGACTTCTTCCACTGAGACTGGAACAGGAGAAGAGAAAATGGGACAGCATTAAGGTGATTATCACATTCCTGTCCAGCAGAGCTGCATTGAAAAGAAGACAATATTTTTCTACGTAAAAAATAAATAGATAAATGAAGTGAAGGACTCTGCTGAAAAGGATGGAGGAAACTGAAAAAAAAAGTTTTAGAACAGATCAGGACTCAAGAAAGTCCAATATGAAAAGAATCGACGGCAATAAAAGTATTGTTTCACAACAGTCAGGTAAAAATGAGATTATATAACACAATTTTATAGAAAACTGAGTCAGAACACCTAAATAATTTTTTCACCAACCCTGTTCACTAACATGAATAGGAGAGGGGAAGTTGAATAATGGGAGTAATCCAGGAGTCATGTTTGGAAATAGGATGAACAGTGGTATAGCACAGAGGAAAGACATTCAAACTTCTTGCTCAGTTTTTTTTATTCTTGGGTTTTTGTTTATTTGTTTGTTTGTATTTTGCCTTTATTTCAAGGTTCTTCACAATTTGGAACCATTCTATTCTTTGATTCTATAACTATCTTTTGATCCTTTTCATGTAGTATGTACCTCAGCATATCCTATTAACCAAAAAAATTACACTATTAGATCTTCCTTGTAATTTTCCTGTTTAATTAGTTTTTTTAATCTTAATGTTACACCAAATAAAATCAACATTTCCAAATAAAGAGCATAAGAGAAGATGATTTTGGCATGAGACTGTGGGTCTCTATCATATTTAGTTTGTTTTTATTTTAAATATATTCTCAGTTCAACACATAACTTTCAAACTGTCTGTGATTCTGTTCTCTTCTGTGTACCCTTTAAAAGAAGTTTCAGTGACTCTTCTTTCTTTTGTCGATATCCTATCCCCATTTCACCTTTCCCAGCTAGCCCTTCAGTAAGTTTAAATTTGCTTTAAGTTCTTATAACAGACATTTATGGTCAAACAGCTTCCTTCTTTTCCTATTTTGTCATTTTATAATATTGTAATCAGTGATAAAATTCACTTGTAAATCCATGTGGCCTTGAGAATTGTCTTCCCCTCTTCAAAGTTAATTTTATTATTAGATTTCTCTTTCTAATATTGGTTAGTTTAAATATTCTAGTTCTTTGGTTAATCTAGCTGTTTGTGTTTTGTCTAAATATCCATCCATTTAATCTAATTTATCTGTTTTGTTTTCATGTATGTGGGCAGTGTAATTTCTGACACATCCCTTTATTTTAACTTTAAATGTGAATTTTTTTGCTTCTTTGGTAATTATTTTTGTTTTACTGTTCTTTTTATAAAATTAAACTAAATGTTTATAAATTTTGTCAATCTCTTGTCAGTCTTGTCAGTCTCTTGTCAGTCCTTTTTCAGTCTCCTCATTACTTTTTATTCTTCCTTCCTTCCTTTCTTTCTTCCTTCTTCCTTTTTTTCTACTTCATACTCCTTTCTTTGTTGAAGGAGATTGTTTTGCTTATAACCATTCCTTCTAGTAGTCTCCCATACCTCTTAAAACCCATGCTTTTTTCTTTCTTTCTTTTTTTGTTTGGTTTGTTTTTGTTTTACTTCTTCCTGTCTGCTCCTCAATCCCTGTTGAGATTAATGTATTTCTATAGTAATGTCTTTGCATGTGTGGTTGTAATGGGCATGATAGGTGCAGGTTGGGCAAGGGGACTATGTTCCAACTTTTTGTATCCATTTCAAATGAAAGTGATGTTTGTAGAATGAACCCTCCCTCCCTCCCCCAGGTTCATCTTGTGCACACATATTGTGTATAACAGTAAATTATTTACCCTTCCTTCCCCTTTCCTTTCTAGCATATCAACCAAATTCCTCCCTCTCCTAAGAGTAGAAGTAGAATTAGAACCACCTTCTGTTTATTGGCCTGTCTTACTTATAAATTTCTAAAAGCTAAGAGTTCTTGGATGACACTTGTTCTTTGCTTTATTACAATTTAAATAGTTTGTCATTATATACTCCAATGGTTCTTAACTGTTTTGTATGTCATGGACTCCTTTGGCAGTTTGATGAATACTTTGGACCTCTTTGCCCAATAATATTTTAAAAGAATTAAAATATATAGAATTACAAATGAAAGCAATTGTATTGACATAGAGTTATTGATGTAATTAGAAAGAAGTTCATGGAACCCAGGAAAAGGCCCCTAAATATGATCTTCCATAAAATCATCTCCTAGTGTTATTTATCTGTTCAGTGGGTCCTTTACTTTACATTTTATTCATCTTTCTTTGGATTTTCAGGATTTCCATTTTGATGTTTAATTGAGTATTTTAATTTGTATTTTTGGAGTTATTTTAGTTGTTTGTCTAATTCATTTATCTGCTCCTTTTTCCATTTTTATTGATGCACACATTTAGAGAAATAAAATTCCTCATAACTACTCCTTAGGATAAATTCCAAAAAATGTGGGAAGTTGTCCCATTGTTCTCACTCTCTTTAATGAAATTATTGATTGTTTCTATGATTTGTTCTTTGACTCACTGATTCTTTAGGATTAGATTATTTAGTGTTCAATTAGTTTTTAATTTATATTTCTATAACTTTATTGAAAGAAATTTTTGTTGCATTATGGTCTTAAAAGGGTGCATTTAATATGTCTGTTTTTCTGCATTCGGTTGGGAGGTTATTATGATCTACTAAATTGTTAATTTGTGAAGGGATTACGTATAGCTCAGAAAAAAAAAATGTGTACTCCTTTCTATTCCCACTCAATTTTCTCCAGAGGTCTATCATATCTAACCTTTCTAAAATTCTATTTATTTCCTTAACTTCTTTTTTATTAATTTTATGATTAGATTTATATATCTCTTAGAGGGGAAGGTTGAGGTCTCCCACTTGAACAGTTTTGATGTCTTGGATTGCATGTTCCAATTGATTTAACACATTTATCTTTCTATTTCTCCCTTGTCATCTACATTTTCATTTCATAGCATGCAGTGCTGGCCTATTTATTAGAAGTGTTTGAACATTCTCTAGTTAATTTTTTTTTTCTTTCCAGGATTATACTTTTTAGTTAAATAGCTTATTCTTGTTTATTTGCTTTTATCTTTTTCCTGTTAGAATATTGTATTCCATGTTTTAATCTCTCTGCGGCAACTATTAAGTATTTTTTTCCTTTTTCCCTTATTAATTAATTAATTTATTGTTTTTAGTTTTCCACATTCATTTCCATGAGACTTTGAGTTACAAATTTTCTTCCCATCTCTCCTCTCCCCCTCCCCCAAGATGGCACATATTATGATTACCTCTTTCCCCATCCATCCTCACTTTTATAACCACTCCTGACCCACTCTTATTTCCTTCCCCCTTACTTTCTTGTAGGGTAAGATAGATTTCTGTACCCCATTGCCTGTATATCTTATTTCCCAATTGCATGGAAAAACAATTTTTAACATTCATTTTTAAAGCTTTGTGTTTCAAATTCTCTCCCTTCTTCCCTTCCTTCCCATCCTCGTTGAGAAGACAATCAATTCAATATAGGTTAGACTTTTGTAGTTTTGCAAAACACTTCCATAATAGTCATGTTCTGAAAAACTGTTTCCCTCTTTCCTATCCCACTCTCCATTTATCCTATTTTCTTTTTTTTTTACTCTGTCCCTTTTCAAAAGTGTTTGCTTCTGACTACACCCTCCCCAATTTGCCCTCCCTTCTATCATCCTCCCTCCTTATCCCTTTGCCCCTTACTTCTCTTTACAATGATACCCAATTGAATGTGTATGTTATTCTGCCCTTAAGTCAAATTCAATGAGAGTAAGTCTTACTCACTCCCTCTCACCTGCCCCTCTTCCCCCTACATTGTGAAACATTTTTCTTGCCCATTTTATGTGAGACAATTTAACCAAACCTTTCTCTACCTTTCTCTTTCTCCCAATATATTCCTCTCTCATCCCTTAATTATATTTTAGATATGATCCTTACATATTTGAATCACTCTGTGCCATCTACCTAGCTATTTATACATAATTTTATCTATTTCCTCCAACTATGCTAATACTGAGAAAGGTTTCATGAGTTACAAATATCATCTTTCTTTTTTTTGAGTTTTAAATAAAATTTAATATTTAAAACAATTCTTTACAGATACAAATGGCACCTCCAAGATGTTCCATTCTGTGAATCCTTTCAGAAGCTCAAGGCTCAGCTCCATTTAACAATAGAAAAATGATAATGGAATCATTAATTTTTAGTAAATATGGCCCAAATTTTTAAAGTGCAAAATCTAATTTTCTCTCAACCTAACCAAAAGGCTACTTCTGTTAGAAAGTTAGAAAAGAAATATGGCAAAATGTCATACAAAAAGATCAATTCTGATCATATGATAACATCCTCAAGTAAACAAATTTAACTGAATCACCTTGTTCTTTCCAATATTATATGTGTGTGTGTGTGTGTATGTGTGTGTGTGTGTGTGTGTATGTATGTATGTATGTATTTGTACATCTATTATAGAACATCCATCATACAAAATATCATCTTTCTATGTAGGAATGTAAACAGTTTAACTCTAATTAGCCCCTTATGATTTCTCTTTCCTGTTTACCTTTTCATGTTGATTCTTGTATTTCAAAGTCAAATTTTCTGTTCAGCTCTGGTCTTTTCAGCAAAAATGCTGGTTAGTCTTCTATTTCATTGAATGCCCATTGATTCCCCTCAAGTATTATCCTCAGTTTTTTCTGGGTAGGTGATTCTTGGTTTTAGTCTTAGCTCTTCTGATCTCCAGAATCTCATGTTCAATCCCTTCATGTAGAAGCTGATAGATCTTGTATTTTCAAAATACTCAAGTTGTTTCTTTCTGAATGTTTGCAATATTTTCTCCTTGACCTAGGAACTCTAGAATTTGGCTACAGTATTCCTAGGAATTTAAATTTTGGGATGTCTTTCAAGAGGTGATCAGTAGATTCTTCCAATTTCTATTTTATCCTCTGATTCTGGAATATCAGGGCAGTTTTACTTTAAAAATTTTTTGGAAGATGATGTCCAGTGCTTTTCTTTTCTTTTTTTTGATGATGGCTTTCAGATAGTACAATAATTTTTAAATTATCTCACCTGGATCTATTTTCCAGGTCACTTGTTTTTGCAATGTGATACTTCACATTGTCTTCTATTTTTTTTTCATTCATTTGGATCTGTTTTATAATGGCTTGATTTTTCATGAAGTCATTAGCTTCCATTTGCTCCCTTCTAATTTTTAAGGAATTATTTTCTTCAGTGAACTTTAGGACGTTCTTTTCCATTTGGCCAATTCTACTTTTTAAGGTATTCTTCTCCTCATTGGCTTTTTGGACCTCTTTTGCCATTTGAATTAGTCTATTTTTAAGGTGTTATTTTTGGAGGTCTCCTTTAGCAGTATGTTGACTTGTTTTTCATGATTTTCTTGCATTACTCTCATTTCTTTTACCAATTTTTCCTCTGCTTCACTTACTTGATTTTCAAAATCCTTTTTGAACTCTTCAGTAGGTAGTGGCCAATTCATATTTATTTTTTTCTTGAAGGCTTTTGATGTAGGAGTTTTGACTTTGCTGTCTTTTTCTGGTTGCATGTTTTAAACTTCTTTGTCACCAAAGTAAGTTTCTGTAGTCTGATTTTTACTCTGCTTGTTCATCTTCCCAGCTTAATGCTTAACTTTCTAACTCTTTTTCAAGATATGACTCTACTTCCAGTGGGGGTGGGGGTTGATATAATATGCTAGGCTACAATGGTTTTGTATTAGCCTCTCGATCCACCACTGTCTGTGATCCCAGAGCTCTGGAAGCACCCCTTGCTGCTGCTGTTTCCACCACCACTGCCATCTCCACTGCCTTAGGGCTAGTGCCTGACCCCAGCCAGACTCTCTCATCTAGGTCTGATAGTTTTCCCACTGACATTCTGTTCTGTATTTGGTGTTTGTAGGTTGAGAAGTTTGGACATCACCACAGCTGCCAGTTATTCAGTCCTCTGAGACCTGTTCTGGCCCTATTTGTGTCAGTATGGCCCATCTTGGACAATGTGCTGCTCCCAGATTGGTGTGATATACCCTTCCTGTCAACCTTCCAGGTTGATTTAGACTGGAATTTTGTTTCACTCTGTCATTTTGTGTGTTCTATAGCTCTATAATTTATTTTAAAGTCATTTTATAGGTGTTTTGAGGGGTTTGGGGCAGATCTCAAGCAAATCTCTGCTTTTATTTTGCCTTCTTGGCTCTACCCCCTACTAATTGTGTGTGTGTGTGTGTGTGTGTGTGTGTGTGTGTGTGTGTGTGTGAGATACTAATTGTGATTCCAAGATACTTGAAACTTTTCTTTTTGGGTGCTTACATTATTTTTTTTTTCAACTGGTAGCTCTGAGATCTAACCATGACTTTCTCCTCAATTTTCATTTTTTAGGTTTCTTTCAAAAGGTGCTTGGAATATTCTTTTTTTTTTTCACTTTACTGTCTGGTTAAAATAGATCTCAATTTTTACTTATGATTTCTTGAAATATACTCTCCCATTTGCTTTTTGTTGTGGTTTTCAGGTATATGAAAAAGATTTTCTCTCTTTGAACTGTTTTCAAAATTAGTTGTTTTTTTAATATCATGTACCTTACATTTTCTACTTTTAAATCTTTAATATTTACCTTTATATTCTAAGTTATGAATTCTCCTTGCTGTTGTGTCCTCACTAGTTGCAGTTTCTTTTAACACAACATTTTGTATCTCTCCTTTCATTTGTTTCAGACACTCTTGTGGTTCTTATAACCAACTTTTGTTTTTTTCCTTCTGAGACTCTATATGATCTTGTGGAATTGCTCTTTTCTTGTGAGTTTAATTCTCCAGCTTTTCACAGTTTAAGGCTCTTCTTCATTATATTAGATTTTTCTTCTATTTATTCATTTCTCCAGTCTGTTTCTCAATTAAAGCTTTGTGTTTGTGTCATGGAACATTACCTCCAATATAGTTGGAGAGTGTATACAGGTCTGCTTAGTGTTGTATGCACTGGCTAAGATGAGACACTACTTCTGTAGGATTCCCATGATTTTTGGTGAGATTGCTAGTGGAATGAATTAGGTTGTGGCCTTGGCATCTTCTCTGTCTCTTTATAGCAAAACTCTGAATTTGGATTCGTCTGTCCCTGTGTTAGTCTGACAGATTCAAGCCAGTTATTGCTAAAGGTATTGGAAACTGACCTTCTTCAAGACCCTGAGAGATTTTCTTCTCAGCTACTGCCCTGACCATTTCTTCTTCTGTGGCTCAAGTGCCTGGGTTCTGTGCTGTGCTTCCAAGATGCCTTGGTGTTATTCTGTCTTTGTCCCCTGCAATATGTTAGGCATATTGCATGGTAAGTGATCTTCCCTGTCTTGTCTTGTGAGGTAGCTTGCCTAGACACTGAATTGTCAAAGCCCTTACAGTGTTTTGGTTTCTAACTGGCTGGAGATTTCTTTTTCAAGCTTGAATGAGATTCTGGGAGTCATTTTGTAGAATTTTAAATGAAATAAAATGCTTATAACCATTTTGTTTGTTTCTTTTTTTCTTTATGATTTTTCCTTCTGATGATCTTTTAGATATTTACTGGAGCATTAGTAGGATATCTGGGCTTCTCTAGCTCCTAACATGCTCTCACAATGCTAGGTTCTTTGAAGTTTCTTACATTTGAAGTTTGTTTTAATTTCTTACTCTACCCTTTGTACCTGGGATTTGCCTCCATTCGTCTCCATTTCTCCTTTTAGTTCAAGTTCAATGAGACCTTTTCTGATGAACTGCATCCTTTAGACACCATTAGGCACTTTTTTTCTGCTTCTCTCAGAAATATAATATTTATTTTAGGGATACAATTATTTATAGATGTTACATGATTCTTCTCTAGATTATGAATTCCATGAGTGCAAGGCCTATAACACATAAGGCAAAGGATCTTACTCAGTGCTTAGCACAGTGCGCTACAAATAATTAGCAGGTAGTAAATATTTGTTGAGTGTGAATTTGACATGAATATGTCAATATTAAATATTGGTTGAATCAATATAAAAATTCAAAATCCAGCTGCATAAGGGCTGGAAATACAGGTGAATTTCAATGCACGTGTTTGTTCATAAATGGTGTCTAATGGTTTAATAATATACAATAATAATGAGTAGCATGAAGGACTAGAATGTATTTGGTAGTACTTTTCCTATGACAAACGTAACTTGTTCAGTTCATTCTTCTCCTGGGTAAGTGGGATTACTTTACATGCCTCCTTGCTCCGGAGGTCGTTGTGCGGAATAATGAGACAGTCTTGCCAAAAATGCCATGAATACCTTGCAAAAACTACTGGATAATGGATGTTTGTGAGTTCCAGAGACTCTTTGCAGGACCAATGCAACAATGCATCAAAAAATGTTGCCACTGAATCACTGCCTAGGAGGTTGTTCTGTCAAAGGAAAAGGCCCACAAAAAAATTCTATCCCATTCTTAAAGCTATTTATAGCATCTATTCACAGCATGCTTCACAAATAACATACATTTCTATTGTTGAAAAATACAGTTGAAATACAAAAACCTTTTTCTTAATACTATGCTTCTTGCCTTCTTCATCCTAATATCCTTTACGTCTCATGAAAAATACCTTTTTCTTGTGTCTTCTTTTTTTTTAAGTTTGAAGAGTTAAAAAAGTACTTGGCTTTTGTTTGCCAAAAAAAAAATGGTTAGAAATAGAGAAAAGTAGCAGTAGAAAGTAGTTGGCAATAAACAAGATAAATAAACATTTATTTAGCACCTAATACATGCCAGACACTGTGCTAAGTGTTGGGGTTACAAATACAAAAAGGGAAAGATAGTCCTTGCCTTCAAGGAGCTTACAGTCTAATGTGAGATGACTAAATACAAAAGGAAGCTGAAAAGGAGACTTGTAGAGAGATGATTTTGTGAAAGAAGGTGGTGGAGAATTCAGTTTGAGAAATCCCAAGACAGCAGCAAAGTGAGAAACAATAATACAAATTAGGGAGTAGAAATGCCTCTGATAAATTTGTATGAAATATGCTTTTTAAAGGCTTCTTGATTTTTCATATTTTAAGTTACTAAGTAAAGTTAATTTTAATGAAAATATATGAAGTGTATCATTCTATATAAAATGTTGTTACATTTTTATTGTGTATTTTTAAATGACTTTCACATAGGAAAAAGTAAAACAGTATAATATATGAAGGGTAGGGAAAGAATACACATTTATAATTAGAAGGTATATCCAAAGTCACTAAGTCAAACTCATAGCATAAAAATTAATCTTCGCCACAATATCCCTGATAAGTGGTTATCTAGCTAAAATTGAATATTTCCATTTTCAGGAGGCAACTAGGTGACATAGTAGATATGATGTTGGACTTAAAAACCAGTAAGCCTAAATTTTAATTCTACCTCTGGCACTTATGGCCTATGATATTCAGCAAGTTACTCCTACTCTCTTACTCTCAGTTTTCTCCTCTGTAAAATAGGGACAATAATAATACCTACTTCATAGGTTTGTTGTGAGGATCAAGTAATATAATCTAGGCAAAATGCTTTGCAAGTTTTATAGCCTTATAAAATGAGCCTTTTCAGCCCTTATTTTTGAATAGCCCTATGAAAATCAACTTATGTTCATCAAAAAGCTATACCCTGTACAACTTTCACACATTTTTCTTAGTTCTTTCCTTGAAAATATCATCTTGCCATTTGATTTGGCTCACCATTATTATTACATTTTATTCTAATATTTAATATAACTATTTGGGTAGATATCACATCTATTCCTACTAAACTTTAATCCCCTCAAGGGAAGGACTTTTGTTTTTTAATGTTCATTTTTTAGTCTCAATCTTCTAATAGAAAACTAGGCATGTGGTATACTTTTCGTTATATTTTCAGGTTGTCCCTTCTGTTTCCTTTTCTGTAAAATACTAAGTAACTGCAGAGTCACATAACTATAAATCACTGGAGTTGGAAGAAGTAGATTCACAGAATCTTTACATTGGAAGGGATCTAAGTGACAATCTAGTCCAGATCATACTATAATTATAGCCCCTTCTACAATATCCTTGAATAACTGTCACCCAACATATACTTGATGATTTCTGGGAAGGGTGAAAATCCCTTCCTCCAAAGGCACAATATTATGTTTTTGGATAACTTTAAATCTTAGAAAAATTTGCCATTACCTCAAGTATAAAACTGCTGCTTTGTAATGTTCATTCATTGCTTCTAATTTTGCCTTCAGAGGTCAAGAAGAACAAATCTAATCAATCTTCAAGGTTACATTAGTAACCTTGTCAAATATTTTGAGACAGTTATCATCTTCCCCTTAGATATTGTTTCCTAGATTCAATGTCCCTCATTCCTTCAAACAATCAGAACATGAACATGAGACACTTAAATCCTTTTGTTTCCCTCTTTGAAATATTACCCATTAAGAGACCTAAACCCAGTCCTTGAAGGACTGTCTCCTACAGAGTTCATAGTACAACCCAAGACTGAATTAGCTTAAGTGACTGCTTTACTGTACTTCTGAATCCTTAGTCTCTTAGACATTCTCCATTTTCATCAAAATAGTTTTTCCCCCGTTTGTGTCTTCTAAATTTCATTCATTTTAAAAAATATTTATTTAATATTAGTTTTAAGCATTCAGTTTTTTAAGGTTTCAAATTCTATGTGTTCCCCTCTCCCTTCCCTCCCTGCTTCCAAAGGCAACATGCAATTTGGTATAGGCTATACCTGTACAACCATATTAAACATATTTCCATGTTACTCATACTGTGAAAGAATCAGAACAAAAGAAGGAAACCATGAGAAAGAAAACAAAGAGAGAAAAAATAGTGTGTTTTGATCTACATTCAGATTCCATAGTTCTTTCTCTGGATGTGGAACACAAGTCTTTTAGAATTAACTTAGAACATTGCATTGCTGGGAAGAACTAAGTCTATCAAGATTGATCATCATACAATGTTGCTGTTACTGCATACAGTATTCTTCTGGTTCTACTCAGTTTACTCAGCATCAGTTCATGGAAATCTTCCCAGGTTTTTCTGAAGTCTTCCTGCTCATCGCTTCTTATGGAATAATAGTATTCCATTACATTCATATACCACTACTTGTTCAGCCATTAACCAAGTGATGGCCATACCCTCAATTTCCAGTTCTTTGCCACCACAAAAAGAGCTGCTATAAATATTTTTGTACATGTGGGTCTTTTTCCCCATTTTTATGATCCCTTTGGGATACATACCTGGTAGTGCTATTGCTGTATCAAATGGTATGCACAGCTTTATAGTCCTTTGGGCATAGTGCCAAATTGTTCTCTGGAATGGTTGGATTCATTCACAACTCCACCAATAATGTATTTCTAAATTTCATTCTTAGGAGCTTTCCATCCCTTTTAAGCTAATTCCCCTGGATCTAAAGAATTTTGGCTCTTGGATTCATCATGATATCCTCAACTATTCCTTCTGTCAACTGTAGGGGAGAATGGTTCCTTTCTCTTAAAGAGTTATATAGCTACTTGGCTAATAATCCTGGTTATTATATATAATAAACATTATAGATATACAATTTTCTGGTTAATAATCATTTCAGAAATGGATTTTGGATGACATAATATCATTAAGGTAATTCTAGTAAACACTTGCAATTCTACTGCATCAAGTTCTTTGACTTCCTTGCTTGACCATATCTTCTCCATTAACAATGCTTTTTGTTCTCCCTTCTTTTTATCTAGCTTGTTCTTTTACAATGAGGTATGCCATGGCAAAACCATTTTCTGGTCATGTACCTTAGCCTACCAGTTCTTTGCAGTATCTATAATATCAAGTATTCCTCTTCCTAAACTGCTCTAAAATTCTTAGTGCAATTTTAAGCATGAGCCAATTTTAAGCATGAGCCATCAATAATTTTCTGATTGCTTATATTGTATTCTCTCTCTTATCCTCTCTGTTACAGGAATTGAAAAGAGAACTGGAGAAAGTAGTCATGCATCATTCTCATTTCCCTTCCCATTCATTCCAGATCCATGAAAAGAGTTTAGTGGAAAAGTGTAGTCAAAACTATTAAAGGAAAGATGAAGCATGAAAAATAGATTTGTCCATTAATTGATTATTTGTAATCCTAACTAAAATTTACCATGTAAGTGTCATATTTCAGTTAAGTGATGAGGTCAACCACCCCATGACATAGTTGAAGAGTTAGAGGAAAAAAAAGTCAAGGCAATGAGCATAAACAGCTTTTTGGGGGAGTATGAGAAAGAGAAAAATTACATAGGATAATACGTTGAGGGGATGATCAGGTCTAATGTGTTTCTGTTAGTGAGGATGGGGTGACAATGGGTATTGAACACATTAGGAAACAATAGAGAAGGAAAAAAATTGGTAGGCATGAGAGCTTGAAGATTAGCTAGAGAGTGGGAATAATTACAATTTCAGTCTACTGGAAAAGATAGGAAGAGATGGAATCAAGGATATATTTGGAGAAAGTAGCCTTGGCAAGGAGAAGGGCTATATTATTGTCAGAGATGCATAGAGTGGGGAGGAAAAGAGACTAAGAGAGGAAGGGAAGGGGGTTTGAAATGAAGAAAAGGGAAGATGATATTCATTGTGACCGACCTCAATTTTCTCAATAAAATAATGTTTTGTATTGTTTTGTTTTCCATGATAACATTATTATATATTTATTTATTTTAGCTACTGATTTAAATCTTTTATTTATTTTTAGTTTTCAACATTCATTTCCACAAGATATTGAGTTACAGATTTTCTCCCTGTTTTTCCCATACCCCCACCACTCCAAGATAGTGATCCTCCTGATTACACCTTCCCCCCAATCTGCTATCTCTTATCTCCTCCCCAAATTCCTCTAACTTTCTAGTAGGACAAGATGGATTTCTATACCACAGTGCCTGTATATCTTATCGCTGAGTTGCATGGAAAAACAATTTTTTTTTAACATTTGTTTTTAAAACTTTGATTTCCATATTCTTTCCCTTCTTCCCTCCTCACCCATTCCCACTGGGAATACAAGCAATTCAATATAGATTGTACATGTGTAATTGCACAAAACATTTTGATAGTAGCTATATTGTGAAAGAGTAACTATATTTCCTTCCATCCTGTCCTGCCCCCCACTTATTCTCTTTTCTTCTTTGACCCTGTCCCTTTTCAAAAGTGTTTACTTCTAACTACCCTCTCTCCCAATCTTCCCTCCCTTCTATCATACCCCTTCTAATCCCTTCCCACTACTGTCCTGTAGGGTAAGACACCCAATTGAATGTGTATATTATTCCCTCCTTAAGAAAAATTCAGTGAGAGTAAGGATGATCCATTCCCTTTCACCTTCTTGCTCTTCCCCTCCATTGTAGCAGTTTTCTCTTGCCTCTTTTATATGAAATAATTTGCCCTATTTTATATTTCCTTTTCTCCTTCTCCCAATATATTCCTCTCTCACATCTTAATTTTAATTTTTAGATATCATCCCATCATATTCAAGTTAGACTGTGCCCTCTCTCTATGTGTATATATATATCTATATCTATCTATCTATCTATCTATCTATCTATATATATATATGTATATATACAGACACATATATATTTATGCACACATACACCTTCCTATACATATATATGTGTGTATACAAATATACACACATATATATTCTCTTCAACTATCCTCTTATGGAGAAAAAATTGTGTGTTACAATTATCATTTTTCCATGTAAGAATGTAAAAAGTTCAAGTTGATTAATTTCCTTGTGATTTCATTTTCTTATTTACCTTCTCATGCTTCTCTTGCTTCTTGTATTTGAAAGTCAAATTTTCTGTTCAGCTCTGTTTTTCCCATAAAGAATACTTGAAAGTTCTCTATTTCATTGAATGACCATATTTCCCCCCAAAACATTATATTCAGTTATGCTGGGGAGGAGATTCTTGGTTTTAATCCGAGCTCCTTTGGCCTCCAGAATATCATATTCCAAGCCCTTCAATCTCTTAGTGTACAATCTGCTAGATCTTGTGTTATCCTGATTGTATTTCCTTAACACTCAAATAGTTTCTTCCTGAAAGCTTGTAATATTTTCTTTTTGACCTGAGAAATCTGAAATTTGGCAATAATATCCCTAGGAGTTCTCTTTTTGGATCTTTTTTCAAGAGGTGCTCAGTGAATTCTTTCCTTTTCTATTTTGCCCTCTGGCTCTAGAATATCAGGGCAATTTTCCTTGAGAATTTCTAGGTTCTTTTTTGAACATGGCTTTCAGATAGTCCAATAAATTTTAAATTGTCTCTCCTAGATCTATTTTCCAGGACAGTGGTTTTTTCAATGAGATATTTCACACTGTCTTCTATTTTTTCATTTGTTTGGATCTGTTTTATACTATATTGATTTCTCATAAAGTCATAAACTTCCATTTGCTCCAACCTAATTTTGAAGGAATTATTCTCTTCAATGAGTTTTTGAAATTCCTTTTTCCATCTGGCCAATTTGTCTTTTAAAGGTATTCTTCTCCTCATGGGTTCTTGGGCCTCTTTTGCCATCTGAGTTAGTCTATTTTATAAGGTGTTATTTTCTTCAGTAAG
This sequence comes from Pseudochirops cupreus, assembly GCA_028627135.1. NCBI lineage: Eukaryota > Metazoa > Chordata > Mammalia > Diprotodontia > Pseudocheiridae > Pseudochirops > Pseudochirops cupreus. The sequence continues at coordinate 418,134,896 of CM053580.1, read as the reverse complement.
ACTGCTGACTCTCTTTTCATGATTTTCTTGCATCATTCTCATTTCTCTTCCCAATTTTTCCTCCACTTCTCTTACATAATTTTCAAAATCCTTCTTCGACTCCTCCATGGCTTGTGACCAGTTTCTATTTTTCTTGAAAGGTTTTGATGCTGTAGTATTAACTTTGTTGTCTTCTTCTGGTCCCTTGTTTTGATCCTTTCTGTCCCCAAAAAAGGATTCTCTGGTCTGATTGTGCTTCCTCTGTTTGCTCATCTTACCTACCAATTACTTGACTTTTGAGTTCTTTGCCATGGTAAAACTCTGCGTTTAGAGTGGAGAAAGCTGTGTCCCAAATCACAAATATTGTCAGAGCTATGAGGAGACCATCCTCTCTACAGCCACCACAAGCTCTGGCACACTGGAATTCCTTACCCCAAGACCACCACCCAAGACTACAAACCAGATCCAAGGAAATCAAAGCAAGAGTGATTACCTTCTGAATGGTCACTTGGTCCCCCTATGATCTATAGACCAGGATTTCTGGAGACAGGCACTCAGCAGCAGCTGCAGCCACCACACCACCCTCACCACCTCTGACACCAAGGGCAGAGGCTGGACCACTCTCTTCTCTTCCCCTGGATCAATAGAGCTCCCCACTGACCTTTTACTTTCTCTTTGGCATTTATGGTTTGAGGAGTCTGGAAACTGCCACAGTTGCTGGTGGTTCACTCTCCTGAAGTCTGCTCAGGTTGGCCCAGGCTGCAAACCTAGTCTGGCACAGCTCATGTGGGCCTGTGATTGGCTCCAAGCCAAGTGTGGTAGACCCTTCCTGTAGGCCTTCCAGACTGCCTTCAGTGGAAGATTTGTTTCTCTCTGTCACTTAGTGGGTTCTATGGCTCTAAAATTTGTTTAGAGTCATATTTTACAGGTATTGGAGGTGGTTGGAGCCAGATCTTAAGCAAGTTCCTGCCTTCACTCCACAATCTTATCTCTGCCCCAACCACATTCAAAAATAATGGTTCTTAAAAATTATATTTTATTTTTTAAAATTCCAAACAAATATATAAACTTTGAATAATTATAGAATAATTTTTAAAGAGAGGTATATCAAGGCATCTGTTGAGTTGCAGTTGAAGCTGTTTCTGTTTTCAACTACTTGAATAAGTATTGTTTCTTGAGCCTTCATCACACTGGTTTTTTTTTTTCCATCCCAGGGGGACTCTTGACACATGCAACTTGTCTGTGACTGAAACAATCTGTCAATGACTCATCAGGCTTTTTGCAAACACACTTATTGTGGAAAAGAAAAGAAAAATACTCAGGTTGTGTTCCTGAAGTTTGTCTGGGAAACTGGCTTAATTTGGCCATTGATTTTGAGCTTTTCCTAATAATATTTGGAAAGTAAATATGGTCAGAACACAAAGAATCATCACCACTGATCAGTGTTTGAGCATTTGGAAATCTGCTTAAGCATGCTCTCAGATTTCCTGATGTAGAACTAATCTTTTATCAACCACTTACCATATATGTCAGGCCTTGTGTTAAGTACAGGGAATAGAAAGAAAGGCAAAATACAATCCCTGCCATCAAGTAACTTACAATCTAATAGGTGAGGATAACAAACAAAAGGAAACTGAAAATCATATTTGGGTGATGGTGTGTGGCACTAGTGGCATAATGGAGAATTCCAGAGGAGTGCAACCAAGTGGGAAAGTAAATTGGTAGACCTGGAAAGTAAATTGGTAGACCTGGAGACTCTCTTTAAATTGAAGTTCTGGGAATAAAGAAATCTGCCTTTCATTCAGCAGCAGATGATACTGGTGAGGTGTGAGTTCCAGAATGGATATAATCTTGCAGGATAAAGAGATTGTTAGGGAATGATGGAAAAGTCTAAAGGAATGTAGTCAAATGGGAAATTATTTTATCTATTTTTGGTAACGAGTCAGTATGGTGTAGAGGATAGAGCAGTGACCTTGGAACCTAGGAAAAATCAGACAAAGAAACCTGAATTCAAGTGCTACTCATGACACATACTGGCTGTGACCTTGGGCAAATCACAAATATTTTCACTTGCAGAAATATTAACCCTATATGTTAAGGGAGTTTCCTCATGTAGTAGTTCCCCATAATATCAGTGATATCAAAGGTACAGTTCCTGTATTTTTTGTTTGCTTATCCTGTATTTTTATTTACTTATGTTAATAGCTATTTTATTAGGATGTGAGCTCAAGGTGGCAGAGCCAAGATGGCTGAGTAAAAGCAGGGAATTGCTTGAGCTCTCCTCTAAACCCCTCCAAATAAATGTAAAAAACGACTCTAAAATTCTAGACCAAAGGACAGAGTGAAACAAATTTCCAGCCCAAGACAACCTGGAGGGTCAACAGGAAAGGTCTGTTGCATCCATCTGAGGGAGGAGCTCGATCCAGTGCAAAACATACCAGCACAGACCAGGCCCCAGCAAACCTGGAGCAGGCCTCCAGGGATGGAATCACTGGCACCTATGGTAGTTTCCGGACTTTTCATTGCACAAACACCGAAGACAACTTAGAAGGTCATTAGGAAAGGTCTGTGGAACCTGATTGAGAAAGGAGTGTGTGATTGGCCCCAGCCACAGGGAGCAACAGTGCTGCTTCTCCTTCCACAGCTCTTGGCCCACAGAAAGTGATCCAAGAGCTGATCAGAGATGGATTACAGGGATCTCTTTGCTGGTGCTGGGACAGGATTCTCTTGCTTTGCCTCTGCTTCAATCTGGGTCTCAGTCCTGGGGGGTGGACCTGAGGTAAGGTGGATTGTTGGTGTGGAGAATTATCTGATAGGCAGTAAAGAGGGAATCTTCCTCAGAGTTCCAAGGCAAAAAAGAGTGCTTAGGGGTCACTCACAAGCCAGGAAAAGAGTAAACACTTCTCCTTTGATCATACCACCTTGGAAGAACTGGAAATTTACAGGTCCCTAAAAATATCTCTGAAAACAGCTGCAAAAACCACTAAAGCTTGGGACAGTAGACCCTCCACAGTGGAATTAGAGTCCTAACCTAACAAAGAATTGAACAGTGAAGCAATTGGCTGGGAAAATGAGCAAACAGCTGAAAAACTCTCAGACTACAGAACCTTACTATGCTGACAAAGAAGATTAAAGCAACTAACCAGAAGAAGACAACAAAGACAAAGTTCCTATATCAAAAATCTCCAAGAAAATAGAATTAGTCTCAAGTCATGGAAGAGCTCAAAAAGGATTCTGAAATCAAGTAAATGATGTAAAGGAAAAATTAGGAAGATAAATGAGAGTAATCTAAGAAAATCATAAAAAATTTGTAAACAGTTTGCTGTTTACAACTGTAAAACTGTTTAAAACTGTAAACAGTTTGCTAAAATACTGAAGATAATAGCATGTTAAAAATATGCTAATTTGATTGGCAAAAGATATCCAAAAAACCAAGGAGGAGAAGAATACCTTAAAAAGTAGAAAGATCCAAATGGAAAAGGAGGTCCAAAAGCTCACTGAAGAAAATAATTCCTTCAAAATTAGAATGCAGCAAATGGAAACTAATGCCTCTATGAGAAATCAAGAAATTATAAATCAAAATCAAAAGAATGAAAAAGTAGAAGACAATGTGAAATATTTGGCAGAAGGATAAGAGAAGGGGATTGTAATAGTAATCAGTTTAGCAGAATACTTAGCACTTAGTACTAAGTGCTAAGTGTAGAAGGTGCAAACTCTGTCCCACTGCTGAGAAGACATGAACTCCCCTGTTGATGCGGAAGAAGGGGATTGGCTGAGGTGTGTACATAAGCAAGAATTCCAGAGACAGACAGACGGAATTGGAACTCTCCTCCTGCTGAAGGAAGAATTGTGGAGACTGAAGCCAGCTGAGAGAGAGGAAGAGAGAGGGAGAGTTTCTCTCCCAGCATCTGGAAACTGAGAACTGAGATGGAGTTTTCCTGAGACCAGAATCTGATGAGGGCCGCCTGGAAGGCTGAGAGGGCTTGCCTGAAGAAGCACAACCAGGATAAGACTTTGTTTGTTCGTGGCTTGGCTGATCCTTGAGTTCCAGGCAAGAGAAGTGGTGAAGAGTTTGAG
>CM053580.1:418108028-418130340 GCA_028627135.1 Pseudochirops cupreus | reverse complement strand
GTACCATGTGTTGCTAACAAAAAGTATATTCATCTCTGTTTCCATTTAGTTTTCTCCAAAGGTCTGTCATTTCTAACTTTTCTAATATTCTACTTACTTCCTTAGTTCCTTTTCTTTTCTTTTCTTTTTTTTTATTTATCAATTTCTGAGAGGGGACTATTAAGGGGGCAGTTTTTCTCTCTATTTCATCCTTGATCTCATTTACCTTCTCTTTTAAGAATTTGGATGCTCTACTATTTGGGACATATACATTTAGTAGTTCATTACTTATGATATCTTTTAGCAAGATGTAGTTTCCTTCCTTATTTATATTAATTCAGTCTATTTCTTGCCTTTGCTTCATCTGAGATCAGTTTTGCTATTTTCTTAACTTCTGCTGAAGCATAATAGATTCTGCTACACCCCCTTGCCTTTACTCTATATGTGTCTATCTGCTTCAAGTGTGTTTCTTTTAAAGAACATACTGTAGGATTCTGGTTTTTGATCCATTGTGATCTCCACTTCTGCTTTATGTGAGAATTCATCTCCTTGACATTCACAGTTATAACTAAAAACTGTGTATTTCTCTTCATCCTATTTTTCCTTCTGTTTGTCCTCTCTCCTTCCAACATTTCACTCTTCAACCATGTTTTGCTGTGTTCTACTGACATCCCTGATCTTCCCTCTCTTCTATCATACATTCTCTCCCCTCCCCTTAATATCCTTTCCTCCTATTTTCTTGTTGGGTAAGATAGATTTCTGTTTTCAGCTGATTGTGTACACTATTCCTTCTTTGAGCCAATGTTATTGAGAGTAAGATTCAAGCAATGCACATCAGCCACCATCCCATCTTTTCTCCCAGTGTAATAGGTTTTTCCCACCTCTTCATGTGAAATAATTCATCACAATCTACCTTTCCCTGCATTCTGCACCCAGTGTATTCTTCTTGGGGGCAGAGCCAAGTTGGCAGAGTGAATGCAGGAACTTATCTGAACTGCTCCAAGAATTCTGTCTGTAACCTATAAAAAGTGAATCTGAACAGACTTTAGAGTGGCAGAATCTATTGGGAGATGGAATATGGCAGATTCACAGTCCAGGAAGGTGTGCATTTGCAACTGGGCAGGGGGAATACAGAATGTGTAGGAGGTTGCACCAGCATAGACCAGATACCAAATCACAGCAGAGCCAGAGTGAGCCCCAGAGGCAAAACTACCCACCACAAGAACAATTCACAGATCTCTCACCTCAGGACAGAGGATCTGTCAGAGCTAGGTAAGAGCCAAACATAGGACCCATAGTAGCAAAAGCAGCTTCTCCTGGTACAATCAACCCACAGCCTGGAAGTTAAAATCTCAAAGCCAATGTAACCAAGATTAAGAGGCAAGTGGGAAATTGGGAAAGAATTTTTACAACCAGTGTCTCTGATAAAGTTCTCATTTCTAAAATATACAGGGAATTGAGTCAAATCTATAAGAATACAAGTCATTCCCCAATTGACAAATGAGCAAAGGATATGAATAATTTTCAGTGGTAGAAATTAAAGATACCTATAAACATATGAAAAAATGCTCTAAATCACTATTGATTTGAGAAATGCAAATCAAAATAACTTTGAAATACCATATCTCACCAGTCAGATTGGCTAAGATGACAAAGCTGGAAAATGAGAAATGCTGGAGAGGGTATGAAAAAATTGGAACACTAATGAATTGTCAGTGGAATTGTGAACTGATTCAACCATTCTGGAGAGCAATCTGGAACTATGCAGAAATGGCTTTAAATAATTGCATGCCCTTTGACCCAGTAATACCACTTCTAGGGTTGTATCCCAAAGAGATCATAGAAGTGGGAGGAAGACCCACATGTACAAAAAATATTTATTACAGCTCTCTTTGTGGTGGAAAAAAAATGGAAATTAAGGGGATGCCCATCAATTGGGGAATGGCTAAACAAGTTGTGGTATATGAATGTAATGGAATTCCATTGTGTTATAAGAAATAAGGAGCAGGTAGACTTCATATTTACCTAGAGAGGCTTATACAAACTGATGCTAAGTGAGAACAGCAGAAACAGGAGAAATTTGTACACAGTGACAGACACAATCTTTGATAAACTGGACTCTTCTCAGCAACCCAAGGTTGTAAGACAACTCTAAAAGACTCAAGATGGAAGGAGATGTCTACATTCAGAGAAAGATCTAGAAATAACAGAGTTTAAATGCAGACTGAAGCAAACTACATGCTCTCCTTCTTTTCCATGTTAGGTTTTGTTTCCTCTTTCCCATTGTTCATTCCATCAATTACAACCCTTCCATACAACCAGACTAATGTCCAATGTGAAAATATTTGCAGATCCTATACTTGATTGCATGCAACTATGGCAGGGGAGGAAGGGGAGAAAATTTGAAACTCAAAGGATCATGGAACTGAATCTTGTAAACTAAAAGTAAAGAAAGAAATCAATTTTAAAAAATAAAAAAAAAATAAATCATTTATCCAAACTTCCAGGAACCAACATAATGGATTAAACTCTAGCTGTTCTAATTCCCTTTCTCTTACCCTGCAAACCCAGAGATTATTGCCCTAGTTTAAAATCCTGAAATAACGGAACCAAGGGCAGGCCTGGGAGTGGTAGAAGAAGGTTGTGATTGAGGCTCTGCCAAGCCTGAAGTGAAGGGTGGGAGGTGTCCCAACAAGCCCCATCTCAGTGCACCAACAGAAGATTCTTAAAACCCTTGGTGATGGAGCCAGCAAGCACTAACACCAGAAGGCCAGGTGTGCTTTAGCATAACCAGGAGGATCAACAGACACCAGCACAACTTGGACACCAGCTACTGAGCCTGTCTGAGCTCTGGCCTTGGGGCACAGAGGCAGATCCAGACCACCCCTCCCCCTTACCTTACTCTGTGAGCCTCATGGTAACCCAGGGGAAATACTGAAAGTCATGGCCTTGGAATGAGTCTAGACACCAAGAGGCTACAGCACACAGAGTCAACAATGAGATCTCTAACTCCTAGCTTGAGAAGCATTGGTTAGTGCCCTCTGTACCCCAGAAGCAGAAATCCACTTTAAAAGCCAGGGAACAGGCAATCACAATGGGTGAGAAGCAAGTTGGAAAAGCAAAACCAGAGATGATTGAATCCTATTTTTGCAAACAAGAAGAACCAAATTCACAAGGGGATATCATTGACTCTATACCCACACCTGAGACCACAGAATGAAATATCAATTGGTCTCAATCCCAGAAAGCATTCTTGGAAGAGATCAGGGAGGATTTTAAAAGCCAAATTAGACAGATATAAGATAAATTGACCAATTCTTTCAAAATTGCAATTGCCAAATTGGAGAAAAATCTCACTGAAGAGAACAAATCCTTAAAAAGTAAAATTTGTGATTTGGGAAGGGAGGTTCAAAATTCAACTGGAGAAAACACCTCCCTAAAAATGGAATCTGAACATATGGAAAAAGAGTTTCAAAAGGTAACTGAGAAAAATAATTTGGGAAAAATTAAAATCAGTCAAATCAAAGCTAATCTCTTTGTGATGCATCGAGTCAGTCAAACAAAACCTAACGATTGAAAAATTAGAAGAATATGTAGAATCTCTCATGGGAAAAACAACTTAACTGGAGAACAGGTCCAGGAGAGATAATCTAAGAATTAGTGGTCTACTGCAAAGCCATGATAAATAAAAAATCTGGACAACATCCTCCAAGAAATTATAAAAGAAAACGGCTGTGAGGTCCTAGAACCAGAGAGCAAAATTGTTATCAAAAGAATTCACCAGACACCTCCCAAAAGAAATCCCAAATTGAAAATTCCAAGAAATAGTGTAGCCAAATTCCTGAATTATCAGTTTAAGAAGAAAAGCAGTCAGAAAGAAAGAATTCAGATATCATGGAGCTACAATTACGATCACCCAGGACTTAGCAGCTTCTACATTAGAAGATTGGAGGGGTTGGAATATGACATTTCATAAGGCAAAAGAGCATGGACTGCAACCAAGGATCAACTATCCAGCAAAGCTGAGCACAATATTTCAGGCAAGGAGATGATCATTCAATGAAATAAGGGACTTCCCGACCTTCCTGATGAAAAAAGCCAGAGCTCTATGGGAAATTTGATTTCCAAATACAAGACTCAAGAGAGACATAAAAAGTTAAACAAGAAAAACACACACACACACACACACACACACACACACAACTTGTGATTCAATAAGAAGAAACTGTTTACATACCTATATGCGATGCTGATAGCTGTCAATATTGAGAATTATATAATTATCATGACATTTACAAAGGGATATACATAGAAGGTGTGGGTATAAATTAAGTAATATGATGACAAAAAGCCTTATTAAGGGGTGCAAAGGGATTGTAATAGTAGAAAAGGAAAGGAAGAGGCAGAAGAGGGTAAATTATGTCACACAAAGAGGCATTAAAACATACTATAGTAGAGGGAAAGAAGGGAGGGAAATGAATGCTATATAACCTTTATTCTCATTTGTTTTGGTTCAAGGATGGAATAACACAATCAGTTAAGCACAGGATTCTAATGTGAAGAGTCACAAAAAACTCATTATTTTAGAAGGAAAAGAGGGAGGAAAGGAGCACGGTATGAAATTACTCTCATTGGATTGTGCTCAAGGAGGGAATAACATACTATGTTAAGTATATAAATCTATGGTGCCCTACAAGCAGTAGGAGGGAAAAAGGGGGGAAAGGTAGATGGTTAGAAGGGAGGGAAGAAGTAGTAAGGGTGAAGGGTAGGTAAAGAGAGGTGGGTGCGTAGTGGAGGAATACTGAGGGAGGTGGTGATCAAAAGGAAAACTCTTAAGGAGAGGAGGAGAGAAGAGAGAAATAAATGTATAAACAGGGGAGGGAATAGGATGTAGAGAAAGACACAGATAGTAATCATAACTGTGAATGGGATGAACTCTCTCATAAAATGGAGGCAGATAGCAGAATGGATTAAAAACCATAATCCTACAATACACTGTCTACATGAAACACTTTTGAAACATGAGGACACACACTGGGTAAAGATAAAAGTCTGGAGTAGAATATATTATCCTTCACTCAAAGTAAAAAAAAAAATCAGGGATAGCAAACCTTGATCTCAGATAAAGCAAAAGCAAAAATAGATCTAATGAAAAGAGATACGGAAGGAAACTATATCCTGCTAAAAGGCACCATCAAAAATGAAGAAATATTATTACTAAACATATATGCACCAAGCAGTATAGCAGGCACGTTCTGAGAAGAGAAGTTAAGTGAGTTAGAGGAAGAAACAGATAACAAAACTATACTAGTGGGGAACCTCAATCTCTCCTTCTCTGAACTTGATAAATCTAATCTCAAAATAAACAATAAAGAAGTTAAGGAGGTGAATATAATTTTGGAGAAGGTAGATATGATAGACCTCTGGAGAAAACTGAATGGGAATAAAAAGGAATATACCTTCTTCTCAGTGATACATGGCACACATACAAAAATTCACCATGCACTAGGTCATAAAAGCCTCACAATCCTGTGCAGAGAAGCAGAAATATTAAATGCATCCTTTTCATATCAAGGTGCAATAAAAATTATATGTAATAAAGGACCATGGAAAGATAGATTAAAAACTAATAGGAAAATAAATAATTTAATGCTAAGGATTGAGTGGATCAAACAAGAAATTATAGAAACAATCAGCAACTTCATTCAAAAGAAAGACAATAATGGGACAATATACCAAACTTGTGGGATGCAGCAAAAACAGTTCTTAGAGGAAATTTTATATTTCTGAATGCATACATGAATAATATAGAGGAAATGTAGGTCAATAAATTGGGCATGCAACTGAAAAATCTAGAAAAAGAACAAATTGAAAATCCCCAATTAAATACTAAAATAGAAATAATGAAAAACAATGGCAAGATTAATAACATTGAAATTAAGAAAACTATTCAATTAATAAATAAGAGGTGATATTATGAAAAAAAACAATAAAATTGATAGACCTTTAGTAAGTATAACATATTTAAAAAAAACAAATTGCAAATATCAAAAATGAAAAGGGTGAATCTATCTGCAGTGAAGAGGAAATTAAAGCAATAATTAGGAATTATTTTGTCTGATTGCATGCCCATAAATCTGACAATCTTAGTGAAATGGATAAATATATTTACAAAAATATAAATCGCCTACATTAACAGAAGAAATAAATTGCCACTTCAGAAAAAGAAAATGAAAAGGCCATCATTGAATTCCCTAGGAAAAAATCTCCTGGGATAGATGGATTTAAGAGCAAATTCTATCAAACATTTACAAAACAATTGATCCCCATACTTTACAAAGTATTTGGGAAAATTGGAGAAAAAAGAGTCCTACAAAATCCTTTTTATGACAAAAATTTGGTACCAATACCTAAATCAGGAAGAGACAAAATGGAGAAAGAAAATTAAAGATGAATTTGCCTCCTTAATATAGATATAGATTTTTTAATGAAAAATTAGCAAAAAACTACAGCAACTTATCACAAGAATACTACACTTTCATCAGGTAGGATTTATTCCAGGAATTCAAGGATGGTACAATAATAGGAAAAATTATCAGTATAATCAATCATATGGGAGAAACCATATCATTATCACAATAGAAACAGACAAGGATTTTGACAAAATGCAACACCCATTCTTATTAAAAAACACTAATAAGTACAGGAATAAATGGAGCTTTCCTTTAAATAATAAGTAGCATCTATCTAAAACCATCAAAAAGTATTACATGCAACAGAGATAAGCTAGACACATTTCCAAGAAGATCAGGGGTGAAACAAGGATGTCCACTATCACCCCTCTTATTCAATTTGGTGCTAGAAATGTTAACAGTAGCAATTTGAGAAGAAAATGAAATCAAAGGAATCGAATTAGGCAAATAAGAGACTAAGCTACTAGTCTTTGCAGATTATATGATGAGATACTGAGAGAATCCTAGAGAATCAAACAAAAAGCTACTTGGGATAATAAATAAATTTAGCAAAGTTTCAAGATATAAAGCAAACCCACATAAATCCTCAGCATTCCTACATGTTTCTAACGAAATCCAACAACAAGAGATGGCAAGAGAAGTTCCATTTAAAGTTATTGTAGATACCATAAAATATTTAGGAATCTAACTGCCAAAACAAACCCAGGGACTATATGAACACAATTACAAAACATTTTTGAGACAAATAAAGACGGATATAAATAATTGGAAAAATATCAGTTGCTTGTGGCTAGGTCAAGCTAATATAATAAAAATGACAATTTAACCTAAATGACTTTATGTATTTAGTGCAATACCAATCAATCTACCAAAAATTATTTTATAGAGTTAGAAAAAAATAGTAGCAAAATTCATTTGGAAGAAAAAAAAAGTCCAGAATATCAAGAGAATTAATGAAAAGAAATGCTAGGGAAGGTGACCTAGCCATACTAGCTTTCAATCTGTATTATAAAGTAGCAGTCATCAGAACTACTTGGTACTGGCTGAGGAATCGAGGAGTGAATCAGTTGAACAAATTATGTCCAAGAGATACAGCAGTCAATGACTACAGTAATCTACTGTTTTAAAAATCCAAAGACCTCAGTTTTGGGGATAAGAACTCACTCTTTGACAAAAACTGCTGGGAAAACTGCAATGTAGTACAGCAGAAACTGGGTGTAGAGCAATATCTTATAGCAAATTCCAAAATTAAATCTAGATGAGTGCATGATCTAGGTTTAAAGGCTGATACTGTAAGGAATTTGGGAGAGCGTAGAATAGTTTATCTCTCATAATCATGGAAAAAGGAAAACTTTATGACTAAACAAGAGTTAAAATTATGAAATACAAAATGGATAATTTTGATTACATTAAATTGAAAAGTTTCTGTATGAATAAAGTCAATGTAATCAAAATTAAGAGGGAAGTGGAAAATTGAGAAAGAATTTTTACAACCAGCATTTCTGATAAAGGCCCTGAGACATCAGGGCAGTTTTCCTTTATAATTTTTTGAAATAATTTGGAATTTTTTTCATGGCTTTCAGGTAGTCTGCTAAGTCTCAAGTTATCTCTCCTTGATCTATTTTCCAGGTTAGTTATATTTTTTTTTTCTAATGCTATACTCCTTATTTCTCTTTATTTTTTCATTCTTTCAGTTTAGTCTTATTGTTCCTTGATGTCTCATGGAATCATTAACTTCTTCTTCCCCAATTCTAGTTTTTAAGTGATCACTTTTCTCAGTGAATTTTTGTACCTTTACCCCTCATTTTGGGCAATTCTTCTTCTTAGGGAGGTAATTTCTAGAGTAAATTTTTGTTGATCTTTTAATATTAAGCAAATTCTACTTTTAAGGTGTTCATTTCTTCAATATTTGTTGTTCCTGTTCTATCAAACTGTTACTTCCCTTTTCATAATCACCTTACATCGCTTTCATTTCTTTTTCCACTTTTCCCTCCTCTCTTCTCCTTATTTTTTTTTTAAATCTTCTGTTAGATTTGGGTCCAATTGGCATTTTTTTAAAGACATTTCTTGTAGTTGTCTTTACTTAACATTATTGTCTTCTTATTAGTTTGTGTCTTGATCCCCTTGCTTTCACAGTGGCTTTTTATTTATATTTTTAGTTTTTTAAATTAAATTTTATGTTTATTTTTAGTGTACCTCATTCATTTCCACAAGATTTTGAGTTACAAATTTTCTCCCCATTTTTACCCTAGCCTCCACCCCACCCCTCCCCCAATCTGGTATATCTTATTTCTCAGTTGAATATAAAGAATAATAATAATAATAATTTTATACATTTGATTTTCCAACTTTTAATTCCAGATTCTTTCCCTTCCTCCCTTGTCACCCACCCTTACTGGGAAGATAAGCAGTTCAATATAGGTTGTGCATGTGTAGTTACATAAATATTTCCATAGTGGATATATTGTGAAAGACTGACTATATTTTCCTCCATCTTATCTGGCCTGCCCCACTTACTCTAGTTTCTCCTCTGATGATGTACCTTTTCAAAAATGTTTGCTTGCTACTACTCTCTCCCCAAGTCTGCCCTCCCATCTATCATCCTCCCTGCCTTATGTTCTTACCCCTTTACTTTCCTGTAGGGTAAGATATGAAATTGAGTGTATATTATACCCCCCATAAGCCAAATCCTGTGAGAGTAAGGTTCACTCATTCCCTCTCACCTCTCCCCTCTCCCCTTCCATTTCCCTCCATTGGGAAACCTTTTTCTTGCCTCTTTTATGTGAGATTATTTACCCCATTCTACATCTCCCTTTCTCCTCCTCCCAATATATTCCTCTCTCACTCATTAGTTTTATTTATAGTCGTTATCCCTTCATATTCAATTCATTCTCTCTCTGTCTCTCTCTCTCTCTCTGTCTCTCTCTCTCTCTCTGTCTCTCTGTCTCTCTCTCTCTCTCTCTGTCTACCTACCTACCTACCTATCTGTTTTGTCAAACTATCCTAATACTGAGAAAGGTGTCTTTCCTTGTAGGAATGTAAACAGTCCCTTATGATTTCTCTTTTCTGTTTGCCTTTCATGCTTTTCTTCATTCTTGTATTTGAAAGTGAATTTTCCTATTGAACTCTGGTCTTTTCATGAAGAATATTTGGAAGTTTTCTTTTTCATTGAATGTCCCCTTTTTTCTTCTGATGTGTTATACTCAGTTTTGCTGGGTAGGTGATTCTTATTTTTAATACTAGCTCCTTTGAGCTCTGGAATATCATATTCCAGGCCCTCCAGTCTCTTAATATAGATTGTATTTCCACAATATTCAAATTATATCTTTTTGGCTGCTTTTAATATTTTCTCCTCAACCTTGGAACTCTGCAATTTGGCTACAATATATTCCTAAGAATTTTCTTTTTGGAATCTCTTTCATGAGGTCATCAGTGAATTCTTACAATTTCTCTTTTACCCTCTGCTTCTAGAATATCAGTACAATTTTCCTTGATAATTTCTTGAAAGATGATGTCTAGGATATTTTTTTGATAATGACTTTAAGGTAGTCCAATAATTTTAAATTATCTCTCCTGCATCTATTTTCCAGGTCAGTGGTTTTTCCAATATTTCATTTTATCTTCTATTTTTTTTTCAATCTTTTCGTTCTGTTTTATAAGTTCTTGATTTCTCATAAAGTCATTAGCTTTCATTTGCTTCATTCTAGTTTTTAAGGAATTAGTATCTTCAGCGAACTTTTGGAAATCCATTTTCATTTGGCCAATTCTGCTTTTTAAGGCATTTTTTTCCTCATTGGCTTTTTGGATCTATTTTGTTATTTGAATTAGTCTATTTTTTTTTTAAGGTGTTATTTTCTTCAGTAGTTTTTTGGGTCTCCTTTAACAGGCTGTTGGCTTGTTTTTCATGATTTTCTTACATCACTCTCATTCCTCTTCCCATTTTTTCCTCTATTTTTCTTACTTTATTTTCAAAATCCTTTTTGAGCTCTTCTATGGCCTGTAACTAATTGATATTTTTCGTGGAGGTTTTTCATGTAGGAGCTTTGACTTTGTTTTCCTCTAGTTGTATTTTTTAAATCTTCTTTATCACCAAAGTAAGATTCTATAGCTTTTTTAAATACTCCTTCTTCATCTTCCCTATCAAGTACTTGAGTTTCTAACTCTCTGTCAAGGCAGGACTCTTGCTTCAGTGAGTGTTAAAGGAGATGAATTGTCCCAACCTTCTCAAATTTTGTATTAGCCAGTGGATCGCTCACCATATGTGGACCCAGAGTTCCAGAAGCAGCCACTGCTGCTTCTGAGACTGCTGCTGCTGTTCCTGCTGGTGCTTCTGCCACTGCTGCTACCCTGGCATTGTGAACAGACCACACAATCCTATTTCAACCAGGTTCCACAGAATTCTCTTCCTGACATTTCACACTTTTCTCTGAGTTTGTGGGTTAAGAAGTCTGGAAGTCTGGAAGTTGCTATACCTGCTAGCAATTCAGTCTCATGAGGCCTGCTCATCTGTCCCCCACTCCCTCTGCAACACAACCCATGTCAAACAGTGCTCTGCTCCCAAGCAAGTGCAATATACCCTTCTTGTTGGTCTTCCAGGCTGTTGGGCTGGAGATGGGTTTCACTGTGTCATTTTGTAGGTTATAGAGCTCTAGAATTTGTATAGAGTCATTTTTTGCAGGTATTTGGAGGGGTTTAGGGGTGAGCTCAAGCATGTTCCTGCTTTTCCTCCATCATCACGACCCTACCACCCAAAGTCAGCTTGCACATTTTTAAAGCCCTTTGGTCATAGTTCCAAATTGATCTCCTGAATGGTTGAATCAACTCACAGCTCAAGCAACAATGAATTAGTGTTCCAACATTCCCACATCCTCTCCAATATTTATCATTTTTCTGTTTTGCCATATTAGCCAATCTGATAGGTGTTAAGGGGTTAGCATTCCCTTTGACCCTGGAATTGTAACCAGGTCACTTGCTCTCCTAAAGTCACAAGCAATAGAGTTATATTTTGTCTTGGAACTATGACCAAGACCCCTGCTCCCTTGTAACTAAACAGAAGCAGTTTTCTTTGCCCTGAAACTAGAATCCAGAAGTATATTTGAACAAAATAGTTCTTATCAGAACCAGCTGCACCCAGTGTTAGCAATGGGTCCCTTGCAATCACCTTTTAATCAATTGTTTGACCGCCTTACTATTTTTGGTCTAAGTGCTCCTTAAGATGCTGCTTCTATAACCTCTACTACCTCTAAGACCTACCACTGGTACTGTCACAACTCAGACTGTTCTCCACCCTGGTGTTTCAAAACTGTAATGCCATCCTCTTAAATTGCCTTAGGCTAGATAAATATCTCATCTCACCCTTTTGTTCACTCAGCCACTACTGAATTCAATTTGAGTCACTATTTAAAGTTGTTTGGAGGGGAATGTTGGAAGAGTTCGGCTGGGTTGCTTCCTCTCCTTTACTATTTTTCTTTATTTTTTTTATCCCAACCCTTGTAACATATCTAAACAAGTTTTTCTTGTTTTCTACATTAAACACAGTTAATCTTTCTATAACATAGTTTTCTTAAGGAGATTCATGATAGCATAATTTTTGAAGTGCTGCCCTTGCAATAGTAGTAATTTAAAAAAAACATGTGTTAAAATTCCATCTCCAGTACTTACTAGCTGTGTGACCTGGAGCAAGAAAATCCACCTCATCAGACTCTCATTTTTTTTCTTTGTGAGCTGCAGCTGCAATTATCTAACCTGCAGGATTGTTAAAAGGTTCAAATGAGATAATATATGTAAAGGTGTTTGCAAACTTAAGGCATTATATAAATGTCAATTGCAAATCTTAAATTATCTTAGAAACTAAATAAATGAGTACAATGTCAATTTTATAGGTGATAATGACTAAATCATGTCAATGATATTATTTAAATGTTTCGAACACCTACCACTACCATTACCACACACACACACACACACACACACACACACACACACACACACACATGTTGTAAGATGTTCATTCTTCTAGGAGACAATAATTAGGAGCTTGATATTTTTGCAAAGGTTTTCTGTGAACAATACTTTCCAAATGCAAAGGGTGTTGAATTTTAGTCTAGCCTTCAGCTAAGCCACCAATGCCTTTCAAGATAAGTATCTTCTCCTCTGAGAGCTTGGCCCTCAATCCAGCACATAAAACAACTGGCAATCACATAGCTGATCCAAAAAGCCTCTGATGTCAAAAGGATGGAGCCTAAAACAAATCCATCATGGGAGTGTGCTTATTTTCCAATATTCTATCCTGTCATGTGAAATGAATGTGCCCATAGGAAGCTGACATATCACTGAACTTGATGTTCTCCCCAAAATGCTAGAATTATAATTCAGTAAAATGCTAGCCAAGAACATGCATAAGTGGGGACTTCTTTCAGACCTTGCAAATTTCTTCACATGGAGAAATGGAAGGTTTAAAAATAAATATCACATTTATCTGTCTGTTCCTTGTCCACTAAGATAAAGTGATGAGATCACTGCAGTGACCAATCGTCTTTCAGTAATCTCTGAAGGTTTGTGGCAGTATGAATATGAAGGGTCAAGCAGAGATCAAGTTGTGAAGAAATGGATGTTTGTGTTCCCTAAGAACCTCTCCTCATCATATTGTACCAGGCTTCTCAAGTTTTGTATCAGTCACTGGATCTCCCACTATATGTGAACCCAGAGTTCCAGAAGCAGGCACTGCTGCTGCCACTGCTGCTGCTGTTCCTACTGCTACTGTTCCTCATCATATTCACACTGCCCAGGAAACAGTCTATACTGGGCCAAATTATATAATGAATGGGATGCTGAATCTAGAATCTGGATGAACTAAATTTTAATTGTGGCTCATATATTTAATATCTGGGTAATTTTGGATCCAGGAGTTATTTTATATCATAAAGATATTGTAAGGATCAATGAAATTATATATGTAAAATACTTGAAAACATTAAATACTATATAAACATATGCTATTTTTATTCAATTTCATCCTCTTTAATGATGCTTAATTCTCCAGTGTCTTGTTTTCTTCAATACATGATCTCTAATTTTGAAAGGATAAACTAGGTGTCCTGACAAATCCACATTGTTTGGGAAAGGAAAACTGCCTACCTGCATTGGTGTGGGGAATTTCCTCATCTGGGAAGTTCCCTATACCAATGAAGCACAGTTCTACTCCCTGTCCCTAATATTTCATACATGTCCCTGCCCCCTTCCCCTGATTTATCCATATTATTTATACTTAGTCACAAATGAATTATAGTTTTCAATTATATTAGCACACTGGTATTAAAGAATTTCTATTTTGAAAATACATATAATATTTCCTTGAAAACATTTCAACAAATAGTTATTCTTTCTCTGTCTCCTGGTTTTATTTTTCTCTCTGTCTCCATCTTTCTGTTTCAACATTTTTCCTTTCTCTCTCTATCTTTTTTCTCTCTCTCACCCGCTCTGGAACATTTCCAACAATGGAAGTACTAGCTCCCAAAATGTATCATTGAGAAGCTATTAGTACTGCTACACTGGCCTACAACCCAAGGTGGCTTTGGATGGATATGGTTAATGTAGCTTTTTTAAGATGATTATCCTCTCATCTGGGCTAATTTGTCCCTCATGAGGTCCTTTGCTAAAGCATTCCTGTGTAGCACTCCTAGACTCCAGATTGTCTGTCTCTGAGGAAACAGTGATCTTTGGATTGGTCAGAATTTGAAGCAAGCATCTCAAAGTAAAGTGGTCACTGGATAAATGACTTCACCAGTCCACAAAGGAGCTGAATTTTTAGAGTACTCCTGGAGGCCATGGTACCACCCAAATGATCCTTTCAAACACTGTAATTTGACACAGTTCATTTCTTTACACAGTTTTAGAGCATCCTTATTTAGCCATACTAGTAAGTCAGCTGAAAGAACTCCAGGTGGCAAATCCTGGACAATTCTGTTTATATAAATAAATGCCAGTAAGGAATTTTCCCATTTGAGAAACAAGATACTTAATTGTCCCTATCCCTTCAGTGGTAAAAAAAAAAAAAAGAAAAGAAAAAGAAAAATAATAAACTATCAGTTAAGTATTTAATCACATTGAAAACCTTTACTTTTGATTGGAAAATCAAATCAATCATTTTATTAACACATATTTATTAAATGCAATCTACGTGCTAAGCACAGTTACAGTTATTGGCACTACAATGACAAAAAGGAAATAGCCTCTGACTTCAAGGAACTTGCATTCTATTGGAAGAGGCAGCATATACATACAGATATATGTGCATATAGTTTTTCAAGGAGTTGGGGGAAAGACATTAGTATCTGTTTGGAGTGGCATTAAGGAAAACATTTAGAAAGTGATGCTTGTACTGAACTCTGAAAGAAATTTGTGATTCTGAAAAGCAGAGTTGAAGAGGCATCAGGGACAACTTGTACAAAAGCATATAATGCTTTTCTACCTACATATATTGAGTACATATATTTCTTTTTGGTAACTAATATTTTATTTTTTTTCTACTTACATATAAAGATAGTTTTGAACATTCCATTTTTTATAAAATCTTGATTTTCAAATTTTTTCTTCTTCCCTTCCATACCCAAGATTGCAAGCAATCTGATATAAGTTATATGTGTACAATCATGTAAACATATTTCCACATTGGTCATGTTGTGTAAGAAGAAACAGAACAAAAGTTAAAAGCCACCAAAAAACAACAAAAAAGTGAAAATAGTGTGCTTTAATCTTCATTTAGACTCGATAGTTATTTCTCTGGATATGGATAGCATTTTCTAGTCGCGAGTCTTTTGGAATTGTCTTGGATCATTATATTGCTGAGAGGAGCTAAGTCCATAACTGTTGATCATTGCACAAGGTTGCTGCTCCTGTGTGCAATGTTCTCCTGGTTCTGCTCACTTCTGAATACATATCTTTGAATGGATACTACTACATCAGTGAGAGAGTTCTACCTACCAACACTTTTCTCATTCTAGGCAAAATATATATTTTGTGACAATGGTCTTCTTTTGATAATGCCCCACAACTTTGTTCTCTGTCCTAAAAGAATTATTCTGATGGTTCAAGCATCAAACCAAAAAGGAGCAGAAGACTGTATGATAGTAGCATAAGTATGAAAGAACTAGAAGAGATCATGGTGGTAGCTTCTGAGGTTCATTCCTGTTCAACCAATGGAAATGTTCCCCCAGGACAACCTGCATACATTCTATCCCGCACTCTCTATACCTAACTCTGGTAAGTGATATAATTTTGGGGAGGCAAGACCTTTCAGCACCTCTCAAATTGCAATGTGCTGGCAATTATCTATTTTTCTTATGCATAAAGATAACCTTATATTTTACTTTATTTATATTATACGGTGCTTGAGAAATAAAACAAGCATTACCATTACATGGTAGAATAGAAAAAAATACAATTGTTGTATATGAAAATGTCAACATATTATTTGGATATAGAATGAAATGGAGATAATTCAAGAGTAGTAACTGAAACCTGCCACTCAAAGAGACTTGCATAAGCTGTACAGGAAAGAGATTGCTCTAAAGGAAAGATAGTTGCAATTTTGTCTTTAATACTTTCTCAACTCATTTATTTCCTAGCATATTTATCTGAATGCACCTACTCAGCTTATTTATTTAACAGATCTAATTCAGAAAAAAAAGTGTTTTTATTTAAAAAAAGGTTCATCTTATTCACTTTATACAAAGGTGACTAATAAGAATTAAAGGTGAGAGAAAAGGCAGATGTCAATTGATATGGCTTTGTAGGAGGGTGTATGGTGTGAATACAATGCTAATGAAATCCTTGTGAGCTACTAAAGAAAAGGATTCATTCTTCTCTCCTCAAAACAACAACAATATTTATAATACGGTGGAAAGAACATGTATTGAATAAAAATTCTCTACCCCTATACCTTCTGTTTCAGTCACCACGTGAGACTGGAATGAAATGACAAAAATATTTCCACACATAAAAATGAATATAAGTTGGTATTATTAGTATTTAGCTAGTTGGAATATTGTAGCCTATGATTATGAGCTTTATTGTATTTTTCCATATGTTGTTCTTTTATTTTCCCTCCCTAATTGCATTTTAAGTTCTTCCAAGAGAAATAGACATATCTTCTTTTTTTTTCATGCCATCCATATGCCATAGCTGGATATGTAGCAGATACTGAAACATCTATGATTTCATTTGAGGATAAATATAATTTATTATTAAATTAAATCAAACTCCCTGTCCCCCTTCCCAACCTCTGTAGCACAGTTCAGGAGAATTTTGGTTTTAGGCAGGAGAAAGTCAGGCAATTAGCCAGTCGACACGAATTTATCTAATATCTAATTATTGCCAATCACTTATGCCAAGCCACAGAGATGTAAACAAAAGAAGAAACACAAACATGTCATGGTAGAATGGCTATGCATGGAACTAATGTGTCAGAGATAGCTAGCAGCAGGCATGTAAGTTTATTATATATTTTGATGATGATATAAACCAAGAATGGCATTAGCCACTTGAGAACTCAATAATCAAAGAGCTTTGTTTGAAGAAATATTAGTTATATTGTCACAGACATTTTCTGAGTGATTATGGCCCAGTTTCTTATCCGTTTTGCTTTCTTTTATATATCTATATCTATATCTATCTATCTATCTATCTATCTATCTATCTATCTATCTATATCTCTCTCTATATATATATACATATATATGGTAGAATGATACCCTCACTACTTGACTTATAGAGGTTGTGTGAGAAAAAATGCTTGACAAATTGTAAGACCATCATATGCTGGTAAATTTTTAACAACTAACTCTTGGAAAAAACAAAAATTCTCTATGGACAACATAATTTTAATTTTAATTGCTTTATTGACATTTTACCCATTACTTTCTTAAGTCTAGACAATCAACAAAACAATAAATCAAGCATTTATTTGTGACATTTCCTGATTTGTCAGGTATATATATGCTCAGCAAATTTAGTAATTGATTCTCAAGAGCTTGAAAGAACTAGCTACAGACCACCATCTCTCATATACCTTTGCTTGACATTGTATAAAGGTGTGTTATTACTATCATCATCATTACTATTATTTTTATTATTTTTTCTAGCTCTATCTACTAATTACAAAATAACTGTCAGTAAGGTAATATTCAGTCAAATCTGTTATTTGTATAGGTAGACATCCTCCTCCAAGAAAAGGCACAAAATAACTTAAAACAAACAAAAAGTCCCAAGAGATTATTCAACAGAATTAATCTGTCTTTAAAATAAATATTTTTTCTAAATTATTTTATAGGCACATGTAGGACTATATGGATTACTAATTTCCTCTAAGGTTTTAAAAATGATTACTAAACTTAAAAAAATGTTAATTTAAGCAATTCTGTCTAATATGAGACTTGCTTGCTTGTTTTTTTCCTCTTCCATAACTTCACCATGGAATCTATCATTTCTAAACTTTTCAACCATACTCCAATGTTTCAGAAAGTCTATCACTTCATTGTGAGCTCTCCTTTCTGTCTAAAAAATCTTAAGTTCCTTCGTTACTTGAGGAAGGGTCTTCATCAAAATACTGCATGTTCATAGACAGAAGTAGTGCAGCGAGGTGGCACAGTAGAGTGTCAGGTTTGAAGTGAGGAAGACTCATATTTCTCAGTTCAAATCTGACCTCAGACAATTACTAGCCATGAAACCTTGAGCAAGTCACTTAACCTTGTTTGCCTTCATTCTGCATTTGTAAAATTAACTGAAGAAAGAAATGGTAAACCACTCCAGTATCTTTGCCAAGGGAAACTCAGAAGGGGTCACTAAGAATAAGAAATCATTGAAATGACTGAACCACAAGAACAAAATTGCCAGAAGGAACCCCAGACACAATCGAGTGAAAATCTCTCCTTTTAGTAATTATGAAACTCTAACCCGGAGATTAATGAATTGCCTGAGGTCTTAGAAGTAAGTAGTGGTAGAGCCAATAGTTGAACACAGATCTTCTAACTTCAAATGAACAAAACACTTTCAACTGCACCACATAAGTCGTGCTAGGGAAAACAACACCGACAACCGCAATAAAAACAACAGCAAAAACAACAAGAGCAACAATGTCTTTATTTGTTGTCTGATCTTCCAGAGATACTCCTTGAGCAAGACTCCATTTTCCATTGATAACGTTTTTCTAGAACCTCTATTTTGTAGAAGGGACCAGATTGGTCATCCTTTATTCTCTAATTACCACTGTCATGTGTCATACACATAAATTCACAACCAGATGTTTCGGTTCTCTTTTATGCGTTGTCATCCCTCATTTGAAAATGAACTTCTTTGCCAAAGGGTTGTAAGAATGTTCATACCCTTTGACCCAGTGATACCACTTCTAGGTCTTTATCCCAAAGAGATCCAAGAAATGGGAAAAAGGATTCACATGTAGAAAAAAAAATTATAGCAGCTCCTTTTGTGGTGGTCAAGAATTGGAAATTGAAGGGATGAACATCAATTAGGGAATGACTGAACAAATTATGGTATATGAATGTAATGGAATACTATTATGCTGTAAAAAATGATGAGCAGGCAGACTTCAGAAAAAATCTAGAAGGATTTTAATGAACTAATGCTGACTGAAGTGAGCAGAACCAGGAAAATATTGTACAGTAACAGCCACAATAAGTGATGACTAATTTTGATAGACTTATCTCTCCTTAGGAATTCAAGGATCCAAGGCAATACCACAGGACCCATGATGGAAAATTGTGTCCACATCAAGAAAAAGAACTAGGGAGTCTGAATGCAGATTGAAGCATATTACTTTCTCTCTCTCTTTTTCTTCTTCTTTTGTTTGTTTCTTCTTTCACATGTTTTCTCCCATGGTTCTAATTCTTCTTTACAACATGACTAATGTCAAAATAGATTCAATATGAATGTATATGAAGAGTCTAAATAAAAGTATATGCTGTCTTGGAGTGTAGGGGAGGGGAGAGATTGGGAGTAAATTTGGAAGTAAAAAATCTTATGGAAGTGACTATTGAAAACTAAAAATGAATAAATTAACAAAAATTTTTTAAAAAGAAAATAAGCTTCTAGAGTCAGGGATTTCCCAGCGCCCCCCCCCCCCCGCCCCTTGCATGTGTATTTCCAGTGCTCAAGCTAGTACTTAAGACTTAGTATTCATTAAATAATTGCTTGTTTTCATGACTTTACTTAAGCATATCTTTAGGATCATCCTCAGAGCCTTCTGACCTTTTTTACAGGACCTAACACAGCTGTCAATCCATGGATATAGATTTTTAGAAGTGAGGATCGCTCATACTATAATGAGGTATAACAGAACTTTAGTATAAGCCACTAGTCATCAAGTCCCCAAATAACTAAAAAATAAAAAAAGGAGCCAATTAAGCAAGCAAAGAAGCTAGTAAGCAAAGATTTATTTAGCACCTAACATGTGCTAAAGTTTCATCTAAGAGTTATGATGAGAGGATAATAGTTCTGATCTGAATCAAAGATGATGAGTTTTATCATAGACACTTTGACTTCAATATAGAACTTTGACATATTCAATTCTAAAAATAAAATTTGGAACACACATAGTACTCTTGGTGATCCAAAGCATCTCTTTGACATATTATACTAGTGATATGGCTGCAAACCAGGAAATATCATGAAATCATAAGAATCAAAATTTTAGCTAATGCAAAGGGAAAAGGAAAGACACATGGCCAGAATAGGTGGCTTTAAAATGGAAGTAGTACCAGGTACCTAATTTAATATCCATGTAACCTCTACTAGTTTACTAATTTGGATTAGATTTCCTCCTTTTGACTTTCTAATGGAAAATCAGATGCTTCTTTCCATGATATGTTCAAGGGTCCTGGCTGGTATCTTTCTCTGGCTCCTAGACTTCCTTTAATGTCACTCCTTTTTTTCAGAGTGTGGCAAATGGTATGTGTGTGTGTGTCTGTGTGTCTGTGTAGTGAGGAAAAAGAGAAGCTTTCTATATCTTCAACCCTTATAAGTTCCCCCTCTAGTTGTTAGTTATTTGGGTTAAAAATATATGGCAAGCTGTATATTCTTACACTAAGTATGACAGGAGTTTTCAAGGAGAGTGCTTCAGAATATCAACCTCCTGCAAAGGAGATAAGATATTTGAATTCTTCAGAAAGCATTTCACTGGAGTGCAGACTTCAAGTCAGAGAAAGTATTTGTTTTAGGCAGAATTAGCTTTAGGTAATTCCAAATTCAAGGGTTTCTAATATTAAGACCAAGACACAATTCTAGGTGCAGTTGACTCCATCTACGAAGAAGATACTGAATCTCATATATCTCACATAGTATCCTGCCTGGAGAAGCCAGTGAATTACATAGGTAGTATAGAGAGGGGATTTCTAAACCTTGCAAGAGATCTTGGGGTTTATGGTCTAGATTTCTTTCTTAAGGACCATGCCTTAAACCTAAATCACTCTGGTTGTCACTGATTGGCCAAAAATAGGTCCCAATCCAAGTCCTGATTGGTCATTGTTTGCACCCTGATGGCTCAGAATGAGTGTAAAAAGCTATTGTTTCTTTTTGGGGCAGAACCCCTGAGGGTCTCCCCCCTCCCAGATTGATTTTGCTGTTGTTATTGTAGGTAAAAGAGGCCATTGTTTACCTCATATATACCTAGTCTTACGTCGGGGGCCATGTCAATGGTTAGTTCTGAGGGGGTTGCCATGGATGTAAATCCAGGCCAAGGACCCCTTTAAGCCTCTTTGCACCCACCTAGACTCAGTATCTCAGGAAATTGACTCATCTCCCACCTTCTAACCCCCCAACCTTCTACCCACACACCATGCAAGGGAGGCTTGGAACATTCTGACTGTCCCTGAAACCCTGGCTGATTGAGTGACATAGATAAAGTGGTGAAACATGAGATAAGTAAGCAGGGAAGTGTCCCAAGGGAATGGCCTCCTAAAGGTTGCAAGTTAGGTGCCTCATGTAGAAAATAACGTGAAGTTTTCCATGAAAAATATGATGTAAGTGTTTTAGCTATAGTGTATAAACCTGAACCTTCAGGTGCTTATTTGAGATTTTCTTGGTATGCAATAAATGTATGAACAGTATCTCTGCGTGGCCACATACTCATTATTCATGTTAGTTGATGCTGCAAGTGCAGGTTACAGTCTTAATCACTGAATGGGCATTGCCTAAGTCAAACTGAGACCTCAGAAAGACCTTAGCTTAAAAATATCAATGTCTCCCACTGCATCCAGAGGCATCTCCAGTCATCCTATATCCTGCCGCTGGACCCAGATGGCTCAGGAAGAGAAAATGAGCCTGGTAATTTTACATAGTCCTCCTTCACTTAAATATAATTCACTTATAAGTCATGGCATCACCTTCCTAATGTCATGGTCCTCTTTAAGAGTGAAGGAAAAATAATAGCATGTAATGATGATAGGAATTTGAAGATCTTCCCTCCCCCTTAATAGGCCAAATATGATTGCATAGAGCCTGTGGTGGGAGGAGCCTGCTGAAAGAGAGCAAAAGGAAGGGCAGAAAAAGGAGCAGGATAACCAGCCAGAACTTCTGGGAGCAAACAGAGTGGAGGCTAAGCAGTTAGTGTGAGTGAGAGAAGGGCATTTTTGTTTAAGAGGGCGTGTTTTGATTTGAAGGTCTAATGGAATGCCTTAGAATGTTGGTATTGGCTACATTGGTTATTTGTGAGATGAAAGAGTTCAGAGTATGAATCTAAGGTCAGAAAAGGTCTTTATTCTTTCTCATGAGAAAGGACTCTACCACCTATTGCCTATATGGAGGCAGGAAGAGAGCAACAGGTAGAAGCCAGTCCATGGTTATACAAT
>CM053580.1:418092186-418107528 GCA_028627135.1 Pseudochirops cupreus | reverse complement strand
GGGAGGGTCTCCATTGCTCTAAGTCCCAGATTGCTTGAAGGTCAGGTGACCTAACCCTAGGCCTAGTGAATACTGAAGCCATTCTAGATTTGATTTTTCAGAATGGGGAAACTTCACTATAAATTATCCCTCACAGTTATGTGTACCAACTTCTTGGTTGCTATGATGGATTTGGCTTTCTGGCTTTTGGATTGAACTTTCTGGTAATTGAATAAATAATATTTTGGTTCTGTCTCCCATGTGGAGATTCTGTTACATTTTGTGATTCACAACTACAGCCATATATTCATAGCCATTGTGGGTTCTGTGACTATCACATTGGCATTATACAACAACAGCTTAAAAAGTATGTTCACCTTCAAGGTAGGATCTAATGGACTATTTGTGTAATTATTTTACTCCCTTGGGCTCCTGAAAGTCCCTTGTAGTTTATTTGTCTATAGGATGAAATAAAGTCTGTGTCATACCCTATACCAATAATACTGTATACTAGGGGAATTGAGGACCATATAACTCACCTCTGGGGACAGTCAGACCCAAAGTCTATGTAACCTGTAATAGAATTTTTTAAAAGCACTTCCAGGTAACAACAAAGAGCCAAAAGGAGAAACTGACCTCTTGACTTTAGAGATCATACATAATCCATAAGAATCTGAGAGTAGAAGTGTCTAAGCCATAGGATACATATGTAGAATTAAAATGCCCAGGGAGAGATCTCCTTCCTCTGATTAGAAGGCTAGAGATCAGGTTCTTGCTCACTAAAAAAAATGAAACTTACACATATGCACCACTTGAAAGCCTCCTTTCCCTCTAGAGAAGATGGGGATTTGGGAACAGTGTCCTTAAGCTTCCATTTCTGACTGAAACAATAAAGTACAGTGTGTTAGGCATATCCTTTATGAAGAACTTATGGAAAGACTTGGAGTATAAATATCAAGGTCAAAAAAATGACTGATTAGATTGTTATTGGCCCTCAGGAGATGTACTGTCCTCATTAATGAGATCATAGAACCATTCAAGTTTTAAAAAAACCGTAAAGCAAATCATGAAATCCTCAAAAAAAGGAGTTCCTGACTGAAAATAGACTTAAACTAATTCCACTCATACTTCTTACCATGTCTAAAGGCATATTTACAATTAATTTTCTTTTCAGTTCTAAGAGCATGATAATTGAGAAAAATGCTATCAGCTTGTCAGAGTTGATTTTCTTTTACAACTATTTTCAAGTTCTGTAAGATAAATGCAGGATAAAAGCATCCTTAAAAGCATTTCATTTCATTTTAATCATTGACTAATTTAGAGTCAGTATATGTTATTTTCTCTTAAGGTCACAACTTGTATAACTTTCAGACAAAGTCAAAAAAGAAATGTATTCATTCCTAAAATTTAACGTACCCAGGAGCAAACCCTTGAAATTATAATTTGAATAATAGAAGCCATTGATTACATTTATCAATCATACTGTAGTAGCAAAGAGATGATATTTAGTTATGTATGCATCAAATTGTCAGGAAAAAGACTATTATGTGTCCCATATCATTGCCCTAAGAAGCTGACCAAAAGATTTGCACAAGATACTGATAATTTTAGGAAAATAGCCCTGGTCTAGAAGTATGCCACTGAGGTATCTGTTAACAAAAAAGTATCACATCTCCCACTGATGGGTCATCACACTTATCTAACGTTCCTTCCTACTGAATACCAAGAAACACTTTACTTCAAGAACAATGTTGCCATTCTTGCTTCTCCAAAACTATACTAATTGTCATCTCCAAACTTACTTTCCCTTTCTCTCTTGCAGTAGCAGCTAGCTGCTATTGTGGTTAAAGCACTGGCCTTAAAGTCATGGAAGATTAAAGTTCATATCCAGACTTATATACTTCTTAGCTATGTGATGTTGGACAAGTCACTTAACCTCTCTCTGTCTCAATGCCTTCATTTGCAAAATTGGGATAAATATAGCACTTACCTCCTTCTGCTTTAGACACTTGTTGGATGTGTGATCTTAGGCAAGTCCCTTTATCTACCTCAGTTTTCTCAACTCTAAAATAGGAATAATTATAATAACACCTACATCACAGAGCTGTTGTGAAGGTCAAATGGGATAACATTTGCAAAGTGCTTAGTACAATGCCTGGCACATAGTATGTAGCATATAAATGTTAGCTGCTATTATTATTAATATTATTCAACTGCTAACTCTTATTATTATGGCAATGATTCCCAGATCTATCTACCTATCTACCTACCTACCTACCTACCTATCTACCTACCTATCTACCTACCTGTCTATCTATCTATCTATCTATCTATCTATCTATCTATCTATCTATCTATTTATCTATCTAGATATAATCATATAGATATATATCCCAGTGTTTCTCCTCAATCTCAGTCCTATTTCATCAACTGCCTTTTAGATATTTTGAACTGGATACCCTATAGGCCACTCAAATTCAATTTATGAGAATCAGAAATCATCTTTACTCCTAAATACATGTTTCTTGCTACTTATTACTGTTGAAGACATAGTCATCTTCTCAGGTATTCAGGTTTACAAACTTGGTATTATCATCAACTACTCATTCTTACTAACTTTGTAAATACCATTAGTTGCCAATCTGGTCATTTCTACCTTCACAATATCTCATTTATATACACCCTTCTCAGTACTTACATATATTCTAATTTAGGCATTCATAAGCCCTTTCTTAGTTATTTCAATAGCCTTGTAATTGACTTAGGTCTCTCACCCACTCCACAAACTCCTATGGCCTAGAGTAACCTCTATCATTGAATATCAAGTCCTCTGTTTGGCAAGTCAAAAAGCATTTATTAAATGTCTAGTATGGGTCAGGCAATAGATAGACACAAAAAGAAAGACAGTCTTTGACGTCAAGGAGCTTACATTCCCATGGAAGAAGAAAATATCCTGGAGTAAGCAGAGGGAGGTACCTGTTCAGGGGCATGCTGTCAATGTCTGAAAAGTTTGAAGTAGAACTGGGAGGAGAATGAACTCCTCCACAAATGGAGACACCAGCAGTAACTCACCAATTGGAAATGAGTTTGTCGTGGTTCTTTAAGGGCAGAGATTACCTTTTTCCTCCATTTGTCTGCTTACTACTTAGCATGGTGAGTGACACATAGCATAAAAAAATGTTTAGTAATTGATTGACCTGATATTTCAGACTGAGAAAGGCACATGGAGTGAATGAATGAGGCATGCTGGAAAAATTTAGAAAATCAGAAGTAAAGCGGGGGGTGGGGAGCACGGAGAGAGGATGATTGAGCAGCCTAGTCCATGCTTTCTATTTTCCTGATATTCTTATACTTCTCCATACACTTGTCCCTCCACATGAACTCTAAGATCCATATAGATGGTAACGAATCTATCTATCTATCTATCTATCTATCTATCTATCTATCCATCTATCTAACATCTATCTATCTATCTATCTATCTATCTAACATCTATCTATCTATCTATCTATCTATCTATCTATCTATCTATCTATCTGCATTTGTGTGTGTGTGTGTGTGTGTGTGTGTGTGTGTGTATATATGTATATCATATATTCTTCACATTTTGCATTCCATCTTTCATCTCCATACATTTGCATTAGTTGTTCTCATGCCTGGAATGCTCTGCATCCTCATCTCTACCTCTTGTCATCACCGGCTTCTTTCAAGAGTCAGTTGAAATGGCATCTTTTGAAGGAAGCATTTCCAGGTCTTCTATCTTCCAATGGCTCTGCATGTATTTTATATCTGTCTAATTGTTCACACATTTTCTTTCCTATTAAAATAAAGACTACTTGAGCCAAAAGGACTGTTTTTGCTTTTCTTAAATCACCACTGATTGTCAAATGTCCAGAAAAATTTTTGTTGTTATTGTTCAGTTATTTTTCAGTCAATCCGAGCCTTTTTTGCTTCATTTGTGGTTTTCTTGTCAAAGATACTGAAGTGGTTTGCCATTTCCTTCTCCAGCTCATTTTGCAGATAAAGAAACTAAGGCAAACTGGATTAAGTGACTTGCTCAGGGACACAGAGCTAATGAGAGTCTGAGGCCAGAGGAGTCTTCCTGACTCCAGGCCCAGAACTCTGTCTTCTGTACAACCTAGCTGCCCTCGTAGAAACATTTTGTTGTCCTTTAGTCATTTCAGTTATGTCTAACTATTCTTGACCTCATTTAAGGTTTCTTGGCAAAGCTACTTGAGTATTTTGTCATTTCCTTCTCCAGCTCATTTTACAGATGAGGAAGCTGAAGCAAACCAGATTAAGTGACTTGCCCAGTGACAAACCAGGTTAAGTAACTAATACAGTTTAACAGTAATGAGATTTGAAGTTCCTTTTGTATTGCTAAGCTAAGAGGTACTTAGCACTAGTTCAGATTAAGCCTCTGTTAAAGAAACAGAAGGTATGAACTCCTGTCTCCTGTTGCTGACATGACAGGAAGGGTTTGGTTGAAACAGGAAGCTAATGCTGTCCGTATATAAGGAAGACACCCATGGGAGAGACAGAATTTCTTGGGACAAAGATCTGGAGTCAGAAGCTGCTGCTGCTGGAGAAAGAGAGAATTTCTCTCAGCAGCATCTGCAGGCTGGGCTGCTACTGCTAGACCAAGAATTGAAAAGAAAAATGAGAATTGGTAACTGAGACATATCTTCTTGGAATAAACTCTGTGTAGGCAAAAGCTGCTACCACCAGAGAAGGCTGAAGAGGAAAGCCTCCCCCAGGCTGAAGAGAATGATTTTGATTTTGAAAACCTGGATGGAGTGATTTTGATTCTGGGAGCCAACTGAGACTTCTTCTGAGTCTGAGGGCCAGCTGAATCTGCCAAGGAAATGAGGAAGCATGACTGTGATGCAAATACTTGGTATAAATTTGTCTGTGGCTTTGTTGGGCCTTGACTTTCCAGGAACAGAGACCATGAAGAATTTGGGGTGGACTAGATGCTGTGAGCTTCAGCATGGAACAGAGATTGCACAGAGAGCTGGACAAGGACCTGGGAACTATGTGCCTTTTAAACCAGGTGACAGTTTGGTGAATCCAGGTAGGATCTGGGACCATGGAAGGGGATCCAGGGAATTCAAGAAACCACCCTGAGTCAAGCTGAAAGAAGACTTTACTTGAATACTGTGTACTAACTGAGAAATTATAGTTTACTAGTGGCTTATGGGTAGAGGGTCTGCGTATTTTCTGATGATTGAATAGTGAATGATGAAGGATGATTGAATGATTGAGTTGATATAATGATTGATTGACTAAATGATTGTACTAAGTGATTGATGACTGAATAAGTGACTGATTGATTTAACTTAGCGTGCCCCATGAGTGGAGAATTTTGACTATTGTACTTTGTGTTCTTTGAGGAGGCAAACCTTAAGGATAATTGAATGATTGAGTTTTTAAATGATTGTTCTTTGTTCAAAAGTTTGTGACCACTGTAGTGGGAACTATGTGGCCATTTTCCATGATAAGTTGTTGTGAATAATGTATTTTAATTATCTGTGTGATAAGTTGGAATAATGTGAATGCTGTACCTTGATTTCTGTCAATGTTTTGCTCTGATTTGTTATGGAATAAATAGAGCATTCACTATACTGTATAATCAGAACCTGAAAATCTATTCACAATAACATTCTTGTGGAAAACTGTTAGTGCTTGGCTTTACAAATAGCTAATAAGGGTTTGAAGCCAGATTTGAATTCAGGAAGAGGAGTCTTCTTGACTTCAGTCCTGGCACTCTATTCACTGTGCTATACCCAGTTGCCCACTGGAAACATAGCAAGCTCTGAATTAATGCTTATAAATTGATTGGTTTAGTGAGAGATTCTGAGAGGAGGAGTCATAGATTATTAGAAAGTTACACATTTCCCTGTTGCAATGGTCAGACAATCAACACTGAGAAGACAGGGGTTCCCCACCAGACAGCACTGCACCATCCATACATGGGACCATTGGTTACATCAAAATCTTGAAAAATTTTGAATGCTGTGGATAAGTTCACTTGCCTTGTCAGCATATTTTCTAGGCATGTCCACACAGATTATGAGGTTAACTCACTCATTTCAAGAGATAGCTTTGCATTTGAGAGTCTTCCAAAAAATTTATGGGTGTGAAAAGCTATTAGGTTGCCTAACAAACTGAGGTTCTATCTATGGAGCCATTGTGCCTACTTCATTGTTGTATGCCTCTGAAGCTGGAACAGTAAACCAGCACCATGACAGAAAATTGAACCACTTCCACTTGAATTATCTTAAGATTCTGAAGATACTATGCAAAATAAGGTACTGGGCACTGAGATCCTCTCTTGAACTGAACAGGCACTCAAACTCTACACGAGAGAGTGCAACTCTGATGATCTCGCCTTATAGCTCAAATGTCAACACACATTTATCTACAAGATTATTTTACAGAGAACTTACACAAGGCAACCACTTACAGAGAGGTTAGAAGAAGTGGTTCAAAGATCCTCTTATACTATCAAAGATAGTCTTATAGTGAGACTGGCACAGGACCAACCAGCATGGTACACCAACTTGAGAAAATGGTACTGTACTCTATGAGCAAAGAAGAATCATGGTACCATAAAGGAAACACGAAATGTATAAATTTAGAGACATCTCCATCCCAATTTTCAAATAGAGTATTTGTGACTGACCTATGGTATAGCCTTCTAAATTCTGATTGGACTGAATCAGCTACTTTTGAACACACTATACGTTGACTCCAATATTGTGATGTCATTTGTACTCATTAAGTATGAAGGACCAACAACAATCAGTGGTAATGTTGATTTCTTTGTTATTATTTGTTGATCAAAAGTTTACAAGAGACAGGTCCTAAAGGACCAAAAGAGAGATTTCACTTTCCTTTAGATGTCCAGACTCTCATTTTCTAGTCAGGGCCTAAAGATAGGATGCCTACATGAGAAGAGAAATAACAGAGAAACTAATCAGTTAAGGAGGGACTTTGTGCCCCTTCCAGCTACTCCCTCTAATCTTTATACATGTCAAATTCCCTACTCTTCTCCCTACATTTTCACCATTCATATCAAATATTATCAGATGATATGTGAGATATATTAAATGATTGAAGCTTATAATAAACTATTGGTAAGCTCTGGTTTTGAGAATACACTCTAATTTGGAGTCCTTAAGAGGGATCTAGAGGTTCCAAGATAAACCTTGAGCCCAACAGGGTATAGTGGAAAGAACAATTTCAAACAAAGGATCAGGGCTTAAATCCTGGCTCTACTATGTGTTAGCCTATTATAATGCCAAACAAAGAAGTACTTAGCACCTTGTTTCAGCCATTTATTTAACACCTTTTTTTAGTTCAAGTTTCTTTGAGCCTTGCCCTGATTATCTCATGTCTTTGTTAAGAAACAGAACCTGTGAATCTCACAGTGGGAGGGACTTGCCAAAGACAGGAACAGGAAGGAAGTAAGAGTTGGGTGAAACAGGGAACAGCTAATGTTAAATAAAAAGTTGAGCATGGCTGGGACAGAGCAGAGTGGAGAAGGGGAACACTTGCAGGGTCTTTGTTGATTTGTGTTTGCAAAACTTTGTACAGATGCCCTGGGACCTTACTGGAAGCCCTGAAAGAGGATTTTCTTGTTATCTGTTTACAGAAGTCCTGGAGGAGGGTTTCAGAGGTCCTAGGACTATGCTGATGATTTGTGTTGACTTCTTGGACCTGTTTGTTGGTCTATGTTGATATCACTGGCAAATAGAGAATTGATGATGGTGCCGGCAATGTTAAATTTTGTCTTCCCAGAAACAAACTGCAAAGGACTTCAGTAATGGACACTGTTACCTTCAATATGGAATGGGAACTGGATGAGGAATTGGACAAGGAACTGGATGAGGAACTGGATGAGTTGCTGTGAGCTACCTACCTGTGTATCCAGGTGAAAGTCAATTGAATTCAGGCAAAAGCTGGGACCATGGAAGAGGAACCATGGAATCTAGGACCCAACCTCAAGCCAAAATCTCTCATTGGGTACTTAGTACTGACTGAGAAGATCATGATTTACTGTGGCCTAGGGGTGGGAGAATTTTGTACTTCATATCTTGTAAGACTTAAAGATGATTGAGTTAAGGATGATTGGAAACTAATCTCCAATCAGGAAGAAAGAAAACTTTTTGACTGAGAGATTAAGGCAATGCTACGTATGGGTGGGAGACATTTGTATCTTGTATTCCTTAAGGAGGATTGCTCCTTAAGGAAGACTGAGTTAAGAACTTACTGAATGATATCTTTTGCCGGAAACTACATGTCCACGTTAGTGATAAGTTGTTATGTTACAACACTCTGAATACTGTACTTTGGTTTCTGTGAATGTTTTGTTTTAGTTTACTGGTGAATAAATAGAGACCTCACTATACTATGCGATCAGAATGTAAAAGGTATTCACAGAAGCAATCCTCTACAAAGCTGCCAGTGCTTGGCTATACACCTATGTGGCAGTCACTTACAATCCTTAGACCTCAGTATCCACATTTGTAAATTGTGTCAATTTGACTTAATCATCTCTGATGCCAATTCCAGTTATAGAATTCTTTATTATAAGGGACTATGCATCTTACTATATGATTAGAGGATAAGATTTAGAGTTGACAAGTCTGTGCTTTGCTATTTATTCCTTATGTAAATAGACAATATTCATTCAACAAACATTATCCTATATACCATGTATTGGACTAGGTTATGAAGATACAAAAACAGAAATGAAGCAATCCTTGATCTCAATATTTTATATTTGTAACATTGGAGATTTTTATGGGTACATTTACTTCAGAACATATAATCCAAACTAAGAAAATTTACTCCTCAACAAATGGGAGACATAGTCTTCCCCTGGCCTCTAACTTCCCCTTGGTACTCCCATAATCTCTGGGGGAAAAACAGGATTTGGTTTACAGTTTAATTCAGTTTCTTGGGAACATAGTCCCAGTTTCAAATCTAGTCCCCACCCCAACCCTCTTTTTCAAACCTGGGGAAGCATTCTGGCTTGACTCAGCTATCAGTGTGGTAAGGATTAATTTTACCTCCTGAACCTGAGAAAGAAATAGAACAGAGAACAGAAACAAAGAACCTACACACATTTTCAGAGATGGGGTAAAAGAGAGGTAAGCAAGGAAAGGTAAGTTCCTCCCATCTCACTAATTAAGTTCATGGTATCCATGCTGGACACTAAAAAGAACATAGACAAAAAAAGAAGATGGTAGATATCTCAGTATTTTCACTTTTAAAGACACATGCTAGCACCACCTATGTGGAAGGGGACACAGAAGCCTCCACGTTAGGTGGACTGGCATGTTCCGAAGGCCAACAGATGTTATATATACTTTATTCGCAAATTTTTTAACCTTCTGGGTCTTAGTTTTCTTTTCTGCAAAATAAGGTTATAGCATTAGCATATAAATGAAACTCAATATCTGACAAGCTGATATTCTCAACAAATTCTGAGATCTGTTAAATTAATCCTAACTTTAAGATTATATATTTCTGTGACTGTGTATATAACTTAAACTCACTTTACTTCAAATGAACAAAAAACTTTGCATTGTACAAATTGTTTTTCTAGACTCCAAGATTTTTTTGGGGAAAAAAAATGCTTACTCTCTCTTACACTACTTGAAATGACAAATAATTTTAGAAGCCAATGAAAGAAGTTTCCTTCAACCTAATAATTAGATATGACTTCCTTTCACAGAAACAGAAGAAAGGTGAACACAAGAAAACCCAAGAGAACCAAACACACACACACACACACACACACACACACACACATACATACACAAGTAAATAGAATAGAATTTCTTTTCTAAGAAGAATTTACTGATAATGTCCTCATGCACTGTAATTTGGGGGGAAACACACATCTTCCAATTAAATGAAAAAAACAACAAGTTTAAATACAGAATTCTTATCTTACTCAACCCCAACCTGCTTTTGGTTCAGGTTTCCCTGATGCCTTACAAATAAAGTGGAAAACATTAGAATGAATCATACATATAAGCT
The DNA here is from genome assembly GCA_028627135.1 of Pseudochirops cupreus. NCBI lineage: Eukaryota > Metazoa > Chordata > Mammalia > Diprotodontia > Pseudocheiridae > Pseudochirops > Pseudochirops cupreus. The sequence goes on along the minus strand of CM053580.1, from coordinate 418,097,496 downwards.
CCTATAATTCATTCAAGTGCCATCAATAGCAAAGAAATAATCAAATATACAGAATAAATTATTATTGGACACACCAATGACTCTGGCCATAGCTTACTAAAAGCAATCATTAATTAAAAGTTTAATATTCTAATATGAACTCACAAACATGTGAGAAGGTATTGAATGATTTTTTGTAATCAGAAAATGTAATCATTATTTATAGAATGTACTATTCAGTGATGTGACAAATAATTTTAGCCAATTGTCTAGACAAAGAATTTTTATTCAAATTGGCATTCACATTCTATTCTTCACAAATAAATTCAAATTCGGTAAAGGCTAGAGTGAAAAAGAAGGTATGCATTATGGCATGTAAATATTATTTAGCTTTTTTCTTATAAACATGACACTTGAGAATACCTAGGAATTAATAAATCAGTATGTTGTTTAACATAACATAATTCCCAAAGCATATTTGTATGAAAACACATTTGACTTGAATAAAACAATTCTAGTCAAGGAAAATATAGTAAGGATTTCAGCAAATCCTTCTAAATCAACTAAGGTTTTAGGCTACTAGGCAGGCACATGTTGAAATATGACATCATTGAGTTTCTTTATAACCTCAAATAATCCCGGAAGCACTGCGAAAGTCAGGTCTTATATTACATAAATATATAGGATGTATTTCACTTAGAGGCTCCAAGGAATTCAGTGAAGAAATATTTCATATGCTAAAATAAAATCATAAAATAATGGTCAAGATTTTGAAGATAGTTATCTCCATTTATTTATAGAACAATCATTTACTAAATTCCCAATGTCTGCAAGTTGTAGGGGATTAAAAAAAAATACAACAACAATAATTAAACAGTCTTTGCCCTCTATGAACTTGGATTCCATATCAGAGAAATCTTCCATAAGATGTGGCTGGGCACATAGGAATTTTTAAAAGAACAGGAGTAGTTACATTTTATATCTTACTTATTTATATTAGTTATTATTTCATTATTTATATATATACACACCTATGTGTGTATATGTACATATATGTATGTATATAAAAACATGTGTATATACATCTACAGATATACATAGATGTGTGTGTGTGTGTGTGCATTCAGAAAAATTTATACTATTAATAACAAGTAAATGATGTCTGACCATTCTTTTAATACTTACAATGAGAGGTAACCCCTCACCACTACACTCCTCCCCGACACTGTTGCTCAACATAGCCCATTGCACTTTGGAATTACTGCTGTGTTGTTGTTGTTGTTGTTGTTTTTTGGGGGGGGGCGAGGTCATGAGAGCATGTAAGAAGAAGGGAGTTGTTGATTATTGTATTAATCTAAGATCCTATAGTTTTAGGAGTTATTTTTTTTATATTTTCAAAGTCATTGTGTATTTTATTCTGTTAGTTTTGATCATTTTGCCCTATATTGATTTTTTAAAAATTTAAATTTAAATTTATACTGCTTAATTTGTTTAGGCATTCACAAATACTTGGATCCTCTGTTACCAGTACTAATTTGCATCTCCCACAATAGCACATCAGTGAACGCTGCATTCTACCTCCCAAACTGACAACTGTCATTTTCAACCAAATTCACCATTTTGGGAAAAGAAAACTCTGAGTCATTTAATAAGCATTTCTCCTATTGTTAATGATTTCTAACATTTTTCTAAATAGTTCTTAATAATTTACATTTCTACTTTTGAAAAGTCTTCATACCTTTTGACCTTTATTGGTATAGGGAAACTGCTTTGGCTTTATGTATTTTTTCAGTTTTTTAAAAAACTTTGTTATTTGGTGCTTATAAAATATATTTGACGATAACATTATTTTCCATTCCAGAATCCCTTTGCTTATTCTAATGCCATTAATTTTGCTTATGCAAAATACACATTAATTGATTACATAATCAGATCATCTATTTAGCAATTTATGATCTCCATTATATCTTGTTTGATTATGACTTTTCCTCAAGTCATAAATCTAAAAGACTAAACAGTAACCAGGGAGGTGAAAGTAGATTTTGTCCAGTATGGCTAAATGTAGAGTACCACATTGACTCTGAAGGACAGGTTGTGGTTTCAGATGTAGAGGGATAGGATTATCACCTCCACAGGTTCCTCTAATAAGCTCATTCCATTCAGCATCACTGGTGATGGCAGGTATCTTCTGGTGAAACTACATACCTCCTTTTCTAAATGTCTGAAGTATCTATAACAAACTGAGTACCTCACTTTCCACCCATGCTGAAGTCAGAGACAGGTTGGGGAACTGGGACAAAAAAAATTCAGTCTTTAAAACTCCATTCTTTGGGAAAATATTGGGTAATGGGGAAGAAGCAATAAGCTAGCCCTAGGGGCAAGTGGCAACCTACTTGTTACCTCTACAAAGCAGGAAGAAGAAATGTGTGGCTATTTACAAGGAATAGAGGAACCTCTCAAAAGTGGTATATTGATTCCTTAAAGTGCAGAAATCTGATCTACGTGGGAACATCACAGGCAGAAATTCCTATATCTTCCTATGTCAGATGAGTCTCTTCTAACTGAGAAATGCTACACATTCTTATCAGTGATTAAAAACACTGATAAAAGGTTAAAGTGTTTACAATATCTAGGGAATGTGTAGCTTAGCAGATCAAACCTCAAATGAAATAAGTGAAATGAATCTGTTGGAAAATGAAGCATCAGAAAGAGATGCCATGGGGACAAGAAAATTCACCAAATGCCTTTTTAATTAAAATAGTAGTTGATTTCTGCTTATAGATATGCCTGATTCTACTAATTTTTCTTTCTTTGTTAATATTTTCATTGCATTATATTCTAAAGAAAAAAAATCTAGGGTGGTTGTACTAAAACACAATTTTGTCTCCTTTATCTCCTTGAAATTAAGTCATTAAGTTATTTAGAAAGCCATTAGAAACAGAAGCTTAATAGGCAAGGGTAAAAGAGATATTAAGTAGTTGTTAGAATTTAGCATTAAGGAGAGGTGTGTCCAAGATGGCAGAGTAAAACAAAGTCTTACTTGAGCCAACACCCCCAAATAATTGTAAAAGATGATTCTAAAATTCTAGAGAAATAGAACTGACAAAATGACAGAGTAAAACAAATCTTCAGCCCAAGACAACATAAAAGGTTGAGAGGAAAGGTCTGTTGCACTAGTCTGAGAGAGGAACACAGGCCACCATGGATTGCACTGGCACAGACAAGTCAGAGCATACCTCAGGGGACTGAATCACTGGCAGTTGTGGTGGTTTCTAGACTTCTCAACCCACAAATTCCAAAGACAACTTAGAAGGTCTGTAGGCAAGGTCTGTCAGACCCGGGTGAGAGAGAAGCAAGATAGGGCCCTGGCCCCACCCCCAAGGCAGTGATGGCAACAGCAACAGAGGACATTTTCAGAGTTCTCAGCCCACAGAAATGGAGGGATCCAGCAGCTGATGAGAAGCGGATTGCATGAATCTCTTTGGTGGTGCTGAGGCAGGATCCTCTTGCTTTGCCAATGTTTAGATCTGGGTTGTAGTCCTGGCAGGTGGTCCTGGGGTGAGGAGGAGTGCTTGTGTAGTGGAGCTTGTGGTGGCACTGGAGGAGGAATCATCCTCACAGTTCCAAGGCAGAAAAGAGTGCTTGTACTTACTCACAGACCAGGTGAGGAGTAAATATCTCTCTTTTTGTCACACAATCTTGGAAGAACTGAAAATTTACAGGTCACTGGAGGTATTTCTGAAAAATATCTGCACAAAATCGCTGAAGCTTAGGACAATACACCCTCCACACTGGAAGCAGAGACCAACCTTAACAAAGAGCTCAAAATTCAAATAACTGGCTGGGGAAATGAACAAAAAGGAGAAAAAATATCAGATTATAGAATCTTACTTTGGTTAAAACAAAGATCAAAATGTATAACCAGAAGACAGCAAAGTCAATGCTCCTACATCCAAACCCTCCAAGAAAAAAATATAAACTCGTCACAGGCCATGGGAGAACTCAAAAAACAATTTTGAAAATGAACTATGAGAACTAGAGGAAAAATTTAGAAGAGAAATGAGAGTGATGCAAGAAAATAATGAAAAATAAGTCAACAACTTGCTAAAGAATACCCAAAAAATGCTGAAGAAAATAATTTCTTTAAAAGTAGTCTAATGGGGGGTGGGGGGTGGAGCCAAGATGGCAGCTTAAGAGCAGCAACATATTGTAGCTCTCACATAGCCACCCCAAAATACCCATAAAATATGACTCCAAACAAATTCTAGAACTCCAAAAGGCACAGAATTATACTTTCCACTAAAGTCAGCTCAGCTATGAAGAACCATATCAGCCCTGCAAGCCAAAACAGGCCAAACCTGAAACTGTGGCTCTGCCCCAGAGGCGGCTGGACGAGAGAAGCCGAGCCCCAGCTGGAGCTTTGGTGAGCGGATCTGCAGCAGCTGTGGCAGTATCCAGAATTACGTTAGTGGAGCTTGCAAAATCAGGGGAGAAAAGTAGGTCGGGCTGAAATGCAACCAGGGCAACGAGGTTGCAAAACTGGAGGTCTTGCAATGGCTTCCACACTGCTGCTTTAGAGCTCTGGGCCTGCAGACTGCAGGGGGACCAAGCAATCCTTCAGAGGCCAAGGGCTCTCGCGTTGAGCAGCCTGGATCCACATTGCAGTCTTGGGCTTTGGTCCTCTGGTTTTTTTTTTTTCAGTGAGCCAGAGTGGGGAAAGGACCCAGCAGCCTCCTAAGAGGTCTGGGAGCTGGGAAAACCCCAGCAATTTGGGACAGATCTTTCCCCTCTGGAAGCAGAGCTCCACAGAGACAAAAAAAAAATAAAATCACAGACTGACCAACCATGAATAAGAATAAGCATAAGAAGCAAAGTAAGAACAGCAACCAAACCCTAGATTCCTTCTTTGGGGAAAATAAGGATGAGGGCAGAGAGTAGGAGGAGGACAGCACAGCCAGAGATCCCTCACCAAAAGCTTCAAATAAACATGAAGATTGCCTTAAAGCTAGAGATCAGCTGAAGAAGGATTTTGAAAACCAAATGAGAGAAGAGGAACAAAAATTGGGAAGAGAAATAGGAATGTTGCAAGAAAATCAAGGAAAGAGAGTCAGCAATCTGACTGAAGAAATTAACACCTTAAAAAAAACATTAACTCAAATGACAAAAGAGGCCCAAAAAGCCAATGAGGAGAAGAATGCCTTAAAAAGTCGACTTTGCCAGATGGAGAAAGAATCTCAAAGGCATTCTGAAGAGAATAATTCCGTCAAAATTAGAGTAGAGCAAATGGAAGCAAATGACTTTATCGGAAATCAAGATACTATCAAACAGATA
>CM053580.1:418076135-418091686 GCA_028627135.1 Pseudochirops cupreus | reverse complement strand
CTCCCTGATCTGGGGACTCTGGAACCTGGCTATAATATTCCTAGGAGTGTTCTTTTGGGGATCTTCTTCAAGAGGTGATCGGTGAATTCTTTCAAGTCCTATTTTGCCCTCTGGTTCTATAATATCAGGGCAATTTTCCTTCAGAATTTCTTGAAGGATGCTTTCTAAGTTCTTTTTTTGATCATGGCTTTCAGGTAGTCCAATAATTTTTAAGTTGTCTCTCCTGGATCTTTTTTCCAGGTCAGCGATTTTTTCAAGGAGAAATTTCACATTGCCTTCTATTTTTTCATTTGTTTGGATCTGTTTAATAGTGTCTTGATTTCTCATAAAGTCATTTGCTTCAATTTGCTCCACTCTAATTCTGAAGGAATTATTCTCTTCAGAAAGCTTATGAGATTCTTTTTCCATCTGACAAATTCGACTTCTTAAGGCATTCTTCTCCTCATTGGCTTTTTGGGCCTCTTTTGCCTTTTGAGTTAATTTATTTTTTAAGGTGTTATTTTCTTCAGTCCAGTTGTTGACTCTCTTTTTCATGATTTTCTTGCATCATTTTTATTTCTCTTCCCAATTTTTCCTCCACTTCTCTCATTGCATTTTCAAAATCCTTCTGAAGTTGATCTATGGCTTTTAGGCAGTCTTCATGTTTCTTGGAAGCTTTTGATGCAGGAGTTCTGACTGTTGTCTACCTCCCATTCCATGCTTTGATCCTTCTTGTCCCCAAAGAAGGAATCTAGAGTTTGGTTGCTGTTCCTACTTTGTTTCCTTTGCCTGCTCATGGTTGGCCAGTCAATGATTTTTTAGCCCTATGGAACTCTGCTTTCAGAGGGGAAAGCTCTGTCCCAAATTGCTGAGGTTTTCCCAGCTGCTGGAGCTATTAGGAGGTTGTGTTTTTTTTTTTTTGCAGCCCCCACCAGCTTTGGCTCACTGAAAACTCACCCTAGGACCGCCACCCAAGTCCACTATCCGCATCCAGTCCACTCAACACAAGAGCACTTGGCCTCTGAACAATCACTTGCCCCCCCTGCAGTCTCCAGGCTGGGAGCTCTGAAACAGCTATGTAGAGGTGGCTGCAGGGCCTACACTCCTGCTACTTCCTGGCCCTGGAGGCACTTTGGTTGCACCCACTTTTCTCCCCCAATTTTAGCTATGATCCACTGACCATTAACTTAGTCCTTTTTTTCTTATGGCTTGATTATTCTGGAAACTGCCACAGATGCCACTGATCCACTCTCCTGAAGCTCCAGCTGAGGCTTGTGCTGGCCGCCCCTCAGGACCACACCATGGTTTCAGGCTGTGCTGCTTTTGGCTCCCAGAGGTGCCATGATCTCTTCCTACTGAGCTGCTTTCAGTGAGAGATGTATTTGCGTGAGTTTTAGAGCCCTAAAATTTGTTTAGAGTCATATTTTATGGGTATTTGAGGTTTCTATGTGGGAGCTGTGGTACCTTGCTGCTCCTATACCGCCATTTTGGCTCTGCCCCCCTTGTTTATTCTTTGAATTTAGTTTTATTATTTCTTGATCTCTTAACACTTCACTGGCTTCCCCTTGCCCAATTCTAATTTTCTTTTTTAAATTAACTTTATGTTTATTTTACATCATTCATTTCCACAAGATTTTGAGTTACAAATTTTCTCTCCATCATTCCTCCACCCACCATCCTGAAACAGTGATCCCACTGTATACCCCCTTCCACAATCTGCTCTCTCCTGTATCCTCCCCCATTCACCCTCTGACTTTCTGGTAGGGCTAGATGGATCTCCACACCCCAGTGGCTATATATCTTATTTTCCTGTTACATGTAAATAATAATAATAACAAAAATATTAATTTTTTTGGAAGTGTTTAATTTTAAAACTTTGAATTTCAGAATTTTTCCCTTCCTCCCTCATCACCCACCCTTATTAGGAAGATAAGCAATTCAATATAGGTAGTACATGTGTAGTTATACAGAACATTTCCATGGTGCATATATTGTGAAGGACTGATTATATTTCCCTTCATCCTATCCCACTCCCCAATTGTTCTGTTCTCTACTTTGTCACTGTCTCTTCAGAAAAGTGTGTGCTTCTAATTACCCTCACCCCAACCTGCCCTCCCCGTGATCATCCCCCTTCTCATCTACTTGCCCTATACTCTCCTGTACAGCAAGATACCCAGATTAGAGTGTATCTCATTCCCTCCCTTAGCTAAATTCAATGAGAGTAAGGTTGACCCATTTCCTGTTGCCTTCCTGTTCTTCCCCTCCATTGCAACAGTTATACCTTACCTCTTCTGTATGAGATAATTTACCCCATTCTGTCTCTCCCCAGCTCCTCTCACTATATTCCTCTCTCCCCTGTCAATTTCACCTTTCATTTTTTTAAACTTTTGTTTATTTTTTTAGTTTACATCATTCATTTCCACAGGATTTTGAGTTACAAATTTTCTCCCCATATTTCTCTTACCCACCATCCCAAAACAGTGATTCCACTGTAAATCCCCTCCCCCAATCTGCTCTCTCCCATATCTTCCTCCATCCCCCTTCAGACTTTCCAGTAGGGCAAGATGAGTCTCCCTACTCCAGTGTCTTTATATCTTTTTCCCAGTTGCAAGAAAGTGATAATAATAATAAATTATATATACATATATATACACACATGTACACATATGTATATGTATATATGTATGTATGTGTGTAAATATAAACATTTGATTTTAGAATTTTAAATTCTAGATTCTTTCCCTTCCTCCCTCATCACCCACCCCCAATGGAATGAAAGGCAATTCAATACAGGTCGTATATGTGAAATTTTGTGGAACATCTCCACAATGGACATACTGTGAAAGACTGACTATGTTTCCCTCCTTCCTATCCTGAACCCCACTTGTTCTATTCTCTACTTTGGCCCTGTCTCTTTATAGAATTATGTTCTTCTAACAACCCTCCCTCCCAAACTGCCCTCTCTTCCATCATCCCTGCCCTCATCCTCTTCCCCCACTATTCTCCTGTTGGGCAAGATGCCCAATTTACAGTGTGTGCATTCCTTTCCTAAGCCAATTTAAATGAGAGTAAGGTTGATCCATTACCCTTTGCCTTCCTGTTCTTCCCCTCCATTGTAACAGTTATCCCTTGTCTCTTATTTATGAGATGATTAACCCCATTCTATCTCTCCCTGTCTCCTCTTATTCTATTATTCTCCCACCTCTCAATTTCACCTTTTAAAATATTATTCCTTCCTATTCAATTGATCCTGTACCCTCTGTCTATGTACACACACACACACACACACACACACACACACACACACACACACACATATATATATATATACACACACTCACATATGTATTCACAGGCATATATACACTCCTATATAGACATATGTGTATGTATACATATATTTGTGTGTACAATTACATATATATGTGTGTGTGTGTGTGTGTATACACATACATGGAAACACACATACACATACACATTTATATTCCCTTCACCTATCCTCATACTAAGAAAAGTTTCATAAGTTACAATGATCATTTTTCCATGTTGGCATGTAAAGAGTTCAACTTTGATAAGTTCCTTATGATTTCTTTCCCATGTTTACCTTCTCATGCTTCATGCATTTCCAGTCAAATTTTCTATTCATTCTGTTTGTTTTTTTTTTTATCATCAGAAATGCTCGGAAGTCCTCCACCTCATTGAATGACCACATTTTTTCCCTGAAAAATTATACTCAGTTTTGCTGGGTAGATGATTCTTGGTTTTAATCCTACAGTGTTTGATCTCTGGAATATCATATTCCAGGTCTTTTGATCCCTTAATGTAGAAGCTGCTAGATCCTGGGTTATCCTCATTTTGTTTCCACAGTATTCAAATTATTTCTTCTTGGCAGCTAGTATTGTTTTCTCCTTCATCTCGGGACCCCAAAACCTGGCTATAACATTCCTAGGAGTTTTCTTTTTATGATCTTTTTTAAGAGGTGATTGGTGAATTCTTTCAATTTCCATTTTGCCTTCTGGTTCTAAACTATCAGGGCAATTTTCCTTGAGAATTTCTTGAAGGATGCTTTCTAGGTTTTTTTTTTTTATCATGGCTTTCAGGTAGTCCAATAATTTTTAAATTGTCTCTCCTGGATCTGTTTTCCAGGTCATTGGTTTTTTCAAGGAGACATTTCATATTGCCTTCTATATTTTTCATTTGTTTGGATCTGTTTATTTGTATCTTGATTTCTCATAAAGTCATTTGCTTCCATTTGCTCCTGTCTATTTCTGAAGGAATTATTCTCTTCAGTGAGCTTTTGAGATTCTTTTTCCATCTGGCAAATTGGACTTTTTAAGGCATTCTTCTCCTCATTGTCTTTTTGGGCCTCTTTTGCCATTTGAATTAATCTACTTTTTAAGGTGTTATTTTCTTCAGCCAGGTTGTTGACTCTCATTTCATGATTTTCTTGCATCATTCTCATTTCTCTTCTCTATTTTTCTTCCACTTCTTTTACTTGATATTCAAAATCCTTCTTCAACTCCTGCATAGGCTGTAACCAGTTCTTATTTTTCTTGGAAGCTTTTGGCACAGGAGTTCTCACTGTGTTGTCTTCTTCCTGTTCCATGCTTTGATCCTTTTTGTCCCCAAAAAAGTAATCTAAATTTGGATGGCTGTGCTTGCTTTGCTTCCTTTGCTTGCTCATGTTACCAGTCAATTACTTGACATTTGAGCTCTTTGCCACAGTAGAACACTTCTTCCAGAGGGGAGTGCTTTGCCCCAAATTGTCAGGGTTTTAGAAGCTGCCAGTGCTATTAGGAGGCTGCCATCTCTGCAGCCCCCACAAGCTCTGGTACACTGGTCACATATCCCAGGACTTCCACCTAAGACAGTGATCCAGATCCTGGCAGGTTAATGCAAGAGCTATTACCCTCTGAGTGTTCACTTGGCCCCTCTATGCTGTGCAGGCCATGAGCTCTGAAGCAGCCATGTGTGGGTGTCTGCAGGGCCACTGTACCTTTGCCACTTCTAGCTCTGGGGACAGAGGCTGTAGACAGTACTCTGCCCCCCTTTCCCCAGTTTTGACAGATTTCTACACTGACCTCTCACTTTTTCTTTGGCATTTATGGGTTGATATTTCTGGAAACTGCCACAGCTTCTGGTGATCCCCTCTCTTGAAGTCTTCTGTAGCTGCTGTTTGGGCCACCTTGGGTCTAAAACAATGGGCTCATAGGTGTCTGGGCTTTGCTCCCAGCCAGCTGTGATGAACCCTTCCTGTCTGCCTGCTAGGCTACCTTCAGTGGGATATTTGTTTGTTTCTGTCACTTTGTGGGTTCTGCAGGTCTGAAATTTGTTTAGAGTCACATTTTATAGGTATTTGAGGTGGTTATGGGGGGAGTCCATGGAGTTTTCCTGCTTCTAAGCCACCATCTTGACTCTGTCCCCCCATTCTAATTTTCAAGGAGTCATTTTCTGCCTTAAGATTCTGGATCTCATTTTCTAATTGTTGTTATTTCTTTTTAATTCCTCAGTATCTCTTATTTGATTTTTAAAATCTTTAAAAAGTTTTATATGAATACTTTATGGCAGTGAATATTTAATGTTCCTTTTTGGGTCATAAAAGTGATTATTTGCATCACTATTCTTTTCTGAATATAAGCCCTGGTCTTCTCTATTCCTGTAGTAACTCCCTATGGTTGCTTTCTTTCTCCTTTGCTTATATATGTATGTATGTGTACATGTACACACATATGTGTGTTTGTGTGTGTGTGTGTTTAAATTTGTAGCAGTTTATAATCACCTCTACTCCTGGGGGATGGGGGGATGGTACATCTCTATGCAGCTCTTCTTTCAGTCCTCCCCTCTGGCCTGGAAACCAAACCAAGAACTCCAATCTACTCTAAGTGCCCATAACCAGTGGTTTCTCTGCTTCTTCTGAATACACCAGGCATGTATTGGTTCCTTTTTACCCAGAGCAATGCCTACTTCTTTACAGAACAGGTGGGTCTTTCATTCCTTGTAAGCAGAGATTCCCTCAATCCTCCCAGTCTCAGATGTCCATCTCTCCTTACTGTCCCAGGGATAAAAATTCAGACTAAGGCTTCCTCCTGACCCAACTGACCCTAGGGATTACAGTTTGTTGTTTAAAACCAGCCTGGAGGTGTTTACTCTCCACAAGTACTAAACCACATCCTTGAATTTTCTTAACACCTTCTTTGATTATCCCAGGAAGACCAATGTTCTCCACAACTCTTGTTTATTTTGAACTGTTTTTGTATGTCCTAAGGTATTATTTTATCTTGTTTTTTGGGGAAATTTAAAGAGTTTGGAATTTCCTAACCTAATGTTCCATATTCCCAAAATCCTCTCCCCAATTCTAATTTTTAAGGAATATTTTCCTGGAATAAATTCTACCTGATCAAAGGGTATTATTCTGGAGATAAGTTTCTGTAGTCTTTTGCTAATATTTTCTTTAAAATTTTTGCATCTATGTTCTTGAGGGAAATTGGTCTATAATATTACTTCTCTCTTTTGTCTCTTACTGATTTATTTATCAGTACCATATTTGTGTCATAAAAAGAATTTGGTAAGACTCCTTTTTCTCTAATTTTCCCCCAAAGTCTATAAAGTATTGGAATGAATTCTTCTTTAAATATTTGAAAAAATTCACTTGCAAATCCATCTGTCCCTGGAGATTTTTTTCCTAGAGATTTCATTGATCATTTGTTCACTTTTTTTTTCTGAGATGGGGTCATCTAAGTATCCTACTTCCTCTTCAGTTAATCTGGACAATTTATATTTTTGTAAATATTCATACATTTCAATAAGATTGTCAAATTTATGGGCATACATTTGGGCAAAATAGTTCCTAAGTATTTTTAAAAATTTCCCCTTCACTGGAGGTACATTCTCCCTTCTCATTTTTGATACTGATAATTTGTTTTTCTTCTTTTTTTTTAAACTGACTAAAGGTTTATCAATTTTATTGGTTTTTCTCATAAAATCAGCTCTTAGTTTAATTTATTAATTCAATAGTTTTCTTAATTTCAGTTTTATTAATCTCTCCTTTGGCTTTCAGTATTTCTAATTTAGTATTTAACTGGGGATTTTCAATTTGTTCTATTTCTAGCCTTTTCAGTTGTGTGCCCAATTTATTGATCCTCTTTTCCTCTATTTTATTCATGTATACATTCAAGGATGTAAAACTTCCCCTAAGAACCACTTTTCCTGCATCCCATAAATTTTGGTATGTTGCTTCATTATTGTCTTTCTCTTGAATGAAGTTACGGATTGTTTCTATGATTTCTTGTTGACCCACTTATTTTTTAGGATTAAATTATTTAGTTTTCAATTGGTTTTCAGTCTATCTTTCCATGGTCCTTTATTGCATCAAATTTTTATTGCATCCTGATCTGAAAAGGATGCATTTAATATTTCTGCCTCTCTGCACAGGATTGTGAGGTTTTTATGCCCTCATACATAGTCAATTTTTGTGTATTTGCCATGCATCACTGAGAAGGTATGTGTTTGTGTGTGTGTGTGTGTGTGTGTGTGTGTGTGTACACATATATATATGTGTATATATATATATATATATATATATATATATATATATATATATATATATATATAAACATACATACATATTTATCCCCTTTCAGTTTTCTCCAGAGTTCTATCATATGTACCTTCTCTACAATTATATTGACCTCCTTAACTTCTTCCTTGTTTATTTTGAGGTTAGATATATCGAATTCACAAAGGGGAAGTTTGAGATTCCCATAATGGTAATAGAATTTGGAGATACCCCTGTATTGGCTTGCTTTTTGGGCAGAGTGTTAAAACCCAGAGCTTGTGAATCCCACTTGTGGGATGGACTTGTTGACGTGAAGAGAGGGGCTGAACTGGGAGGAGACATGAATTTTGAGAGAGGCCCAAGACTAGAGAAGGCCAGAAGGGCTTTGGGAGAGTAGTATCTAGTATCGTGGAGTCTGAGTTGCTGAGAGAAAGACTTCTGAGAGCCTGTTGGTGCTTCCCAGGACTTTTGAGAACTGCCACCCAGAGCTGCCAAGAATTGAGGAGGCATAGTTTTGATGCTGGTATTTTGTCTGTTTGTTTTGATGTTGTTTTGCCAAATTCACCTGCTGGTGAAGGACAGTGCTGTTGTCGTAGAGGTCCTGGAAACTTGATGTTGGTTCAGAAGCCCTGAAGGAGGATTTTCCTGTTGTATGTTTACAGAAATCCTGGAAGAGGGCCTTGCTGATGTTTTCAGGCATTTTGGGACTGTTCTACAGGCAGAGAGTGACTTAATGAGGACACTGGGTAGGGCTTTGTTGAGCCTTGTCTCCCCAGGAACTGAGATTGCTGAGGGCTTGCCTGGAGTGCAGATGAAAGAAGGGCCTTTCCTTGGGTATTCAATGCTGAGATGATATCTTAACCTTGTTGTAACTCAAGGGTGGATGGCCTTTTGTGCTCTCCTGCCCTTTTTGAGATTCAGGGGTGGGAAGCCTTTCAGTTTTTTGTGCTCTGTGATTGACCAAATGAATATACTTGTTTTATGATTGGAGGCCAATCTCCATTTGAGAGGAGAGACTTTGTTGACTGACTAAATGTACTGTCCAGGAGTGGGCTACTTTGAGTATTGTACTGACCAGGGGTGGGATACTTGGATCTTGATACTTTGCAATTGAATTGAGAACTTACTTCCTAAAATTAACAAGTTATACTGTATTTTGACTTTCTCTCTGTTCTATGAATGTTTGCTGAATAAATGGGGTTTGCTATGCTGCTAATCCTGACCTTGGAAGTTGCCTCTGCTTGGCGTTACAGTCCCCCACTAATATAGTTTTGCTATTTCTTTCTCTACCTCCCTGAACCTCTCCTCTAATAATTTGATATTGTTTCATTGTCAATGGCACTTTTTAGGAGGATAGAGTTTTCTTTCTTTATCTCTTTTAATTAGATTTTTTTTTTGCTTCTTTGAGATAAGGATTGTTACCTCTGCTTTTTTTTTTTACTTTAGCTGAAGCATAATATATTCTACTCCAACGGTTTTACCTTTACCCTGTGTGTATCCCCCCATTTCAAATGTGTTTATTGTAGACAGCATATTGTAGAGTTATGTTTTTTAATCCATTCTGCTATCTGCCTCCATTTTCCATGAGTGTTCATCCCATTCACATTCACAGTTATGATTACTATCTGTTTTGTTGTGAACTCCATTATAAAAAACAAAACAAAACAAAAACACGTTGTTCATACTCATATTTCAGTGTACAACACCAACACGCTCAATAACTATGAGGGAAAAGAGGGTACCCTTATGCCATGGAAACACTTGAGGGAGGAAAATTCAAGTAAGAAGACCAAATCAGTACTCTAGACAATAGGAATTAATATTAATGATCCATTTAGGAATGTCTATACCATGTGAATCTTCACTACTTATTGCTGGAATGATGATCTTCAGTTTGTCAGATGAGGAAATTTACTCTCTTTCTAATGCTGCATAAAACAATCAAAATGGAGTTCACAACAAAACAGTTCAGGTCTACTCTTGAAGCCCTCCCTGGTTTACCAGGTTACCAAAACAGGTACAAAGCTTTTATGATTCCCATCCTCAAGCTTGAGCGGTCAACAAGTCCTCTTTACCTTTTTACAACTCAATGTGGTGATAAAGAACAATAGTTGTCAAAGGAGCTCTTGCCCAATGACAGCAGTTCTCTCTGAACAAGCAGAACTTTTACTTTGTTTACTCTCTCTAACTTCCATAATTTCAAGGGTTGGGGGGGAATTGGACCATGTACTATATTTTCACTTTGCCCCAAGTTCCTTTTCCCTGCTCTGTTGCCTTCTTTTGTACATCTCTTTTTGTCTTTCTATAATAGTAATAGTTCAGTCCCTTAAATGAGAGCTCCTGATTCTCAGTGATTTACCTTCTTCTCAATTAAGTGATAATTTTTTACTGGGGACAGAGGCTTCACAGCTGGCCTCCTGAGCCAGGACCAAGGGCCTCCATTGCTGATCTCTGCTGTGGCTAAGAAAATTATGTTGACTCTGTCTTCGCTGAGTTGTGCTCACATATGTGTAGTGGAAAGACATGTTTCCTACTGACTGTTGTAGCCAACTCCACCCCCATCCAATATATTTTCTATTTACAAAGACAGCTACTCAAAGTAATGACCCTTTTGGATCTTCTACATGGCCTATTCCTTGATCATAAAGTAAAAGAAATGAAATAATTCCATACACACCCCTCAAATATTTAGGGTCAAAGCTTTCGTCCCTTTTCAATCATACCTTAGTCTCCAAATTTTATACAATTTCTTATTTTCTTAGTTTTATCGTCTTTAATCATAAAACATGTGAGTATGAATTAGCTGAGGTATACATAAAGTCTCCTCTTTAAGTCTCCAAGTCTATTTTTGTCCTTGTAACTTTCTTTACATTAATATTTCTAATTTTTACATAAATAATATGTTCTTCCTCTTTGACATTAAACTGTCCTCACACAAGTGAGGTATCATCTTACACTATTAACAAACAGTTCTAATTCCTCACATCTCTTCCATGTATCATTTCCCCCCCAAACTGTCCAAATATCATGGGAAAGATTTTCTTCACACACATATTCTGTCACTTCATATTAAACATGCATAATTTTCTATTGATTCTTGATGTCCAAATATCCATAGCAGTTAATATCCCATACCCTATGACAGTTGGTACAAATCTTTTCTTTTACTCACAAACATGTTTTCTGAATTCTTCATCATTAAATTCTTCATATAAAAAGGGCCTTGAAAAGACAACACACACATACACACACACACACACACGCACACACACACACATACACACGTGCGTGCACAGACTGATGGATGAATGGATAGATATGCATACACAGATACATTAGAAGAATCACTGCATAGTACATTGTCACCATTCAAATCAGGAAAATCTAAATTCAAGTTCTTCTGATGTAAATGGGCTCTGTGACTTAACCTATAAATTCTACAGATTTCTAAGATTTTTACCTCATCTAGAAAATGTCAGGCAGGACTTAAGGATCTTTAAGATTCCTTCTAGATCTAAATTTATATCTTATGTTCCTTTTCCAGACTGCCTTTATTCTCCATTTTCATATTGTAAGATGAATGATTTAGAGCTAAAAAAAAAATTAAAAAAAGATATTAGAGATTTTCAATGGAGGGAAGGGAATGCATATTTATTGATGCCTATAATATGCTAGCCAGTGTACTAAGCATTTTAGAAATGTCATCTCATTTGATCCTCAAAATAACCCTGAGAGGTAATTACTATTACTATCCCCATGCAACAATTGAGGAGACTGAGACACACAGAAGTTAGATGGCTTGCTCAGAGTCACATAAATTGGAAATGTCTGAGGCTGAATTTAAATTTCAAGTCTTCCTGACTCCTGGCTCCATTGTCTATCCAATTAACCTTTTAACTGCCTTGAATCAAGTCCAATCCTCTCACTTTGCAGATAAAATAGCCTAAGTCTCAAATGGTTAAGCACTTCTTTTACTGGTCTGTCAGGTGACAAAAGGCAGACCTAAGACATGAAGCAGAGCTCCTATCTCTTAATTTACAAGTTTCTCTATAGCACTATACTGTTTCACTTTTGTATGAATGGTAGTGACACTGGTGGCTTGGGGAAGTTTGAAGAAATGGTATAATGCTGACTTGCCTTGGGTCCTCCATCTTTCTAAGGATGGGGCCAGATGTATTATGTATAATCTAAATAGTGAGACTGAGACCATCAGTGGATCTCAACTTCAAGCCCGTGAGTGTATTGTAAAAAGTGAATAAGTAAATTATAATGAAATGTGCAGTATAAATTACTGTTCTCAAGAAAAAGACCATATAAATACATCTTGGCATAGAATATATGTGATTTCCTGTTTTCACATTTTTATCAAGGGATTACTTTGCATTTCAATATTCTAAATGAGGGAGTTCTAGTGTGTTGGAAATAAGTTACTGACTCCTTCAGAGACTACTTAGCATTTGCATGCTGATGTCAACTCTCAAGAATAATTTAATCTGTTTTAAATGTAGGGTATTTGCTGCTCACCAAGTACATTTTAACTAATGCAGACAGGGCAATGTGATTAGAAAGAGCTGGCCAAGGATGGAATGAGAGTGCAGAAATATTGCACTCTCAGTGATTTGTTATACCCAGTGGAAGAAAAAAAATAATTTTGCAAATGAAATGGACACCTTGTTTTTATATTTTAAGCATAAATGCATTATTTATTTATTTTTAACATTATTTTAAACATATCTGAGTTCCAGTTACTCTCCATGCTTCCTCTTCCCTCTCCCCAACTGAGAACACAAGTAACATAACATAAATTATACATGTGAAAACCTGCAAAACATTTCCAAATCAGCCATATCACAAAAAAAGTAAGAAAAAAAGTGGAAAAATTATACTTCAATTTGTACTCAAAGTTAATCAGTTCTCCCTCTGGAAATAGCACTTCTTCATGCAATTGGCTTAAGTCATTGTATTTATCAGAACAGCCAAGTTTTCCTAGATGATTATCATTTCAATATTGCTGTTACCATGTACAATGACCTGGTTCTCCTCACTTCACTTTTCTTCAGTTCATCTTCATCTTTCTTATCAAGTTCAGATCTTCCTTTTTTTTTTCTGAAACCATCACCTTCATCATTTCTTATAGAGCAATAGTAGTCTATCACAATCATATGCCAAATATCATGCAGCCATTCTCCAACTGATAAGCAGCCCCTTGATTTCCAATTCTTTGTAACTGCAAAAAGAGCTGCTATAAACATTTTTGGTAAATATAGGTCCTTTTCCTTCTTTGATGTTCTTGGGATACACACTTTATATGCTGGGTCAAAAAGTATGTACAGTTTTATAGCCTTTTGGGCATAGTACCAAATTGCTTTTCAGAATGATTGGAAAAGTTTACAACTCTACCACAAGTTCAGTAGTGTAACTATTTTCCTCTCAGAATTTGCTATTTATGATAAATGTGAGTTGGAATGTCAGAGTTCTAATTTGCATTTATCTAATCATAAGTGATTTAGAGCCTTTTGTTTTCCATACAACTATAGATAGCTTTAGTTTCTTCCTCTTAAAACTGCCTGTTCATATCCTTAGATGATTTATCAGTTGGGAAATGGCTGTTATTTTAACAAGTTTCACTAAGTCCTGTATATATTTGAGAGATGAAGTCTTTATCAGAGAAATTTGCTACAATTTTTTTATATTACTTAATTTTCTATATTTTCCTTTAGCAAAGTAGAGTTTTCAGTGATTATCTCTTTTAATTAGCCATATTTTGATTTTGCTTTGTCTGACATCATGATTGCTACTCATGCCTTTTTTAATTCAAGTGAAATTTAAGCAGTTCTTCTCTGGCCCCTTATTTTAACTCTCTCAGTGTTTCTATTTCAAGTGTGTCTCTTTTAAATAACATCTTATTGGATTCTAGTTTCTAATTCATTGGTCTATCTGCTTCTGTTTTATGGGTAAACTCTTCACATATACAATTATGATTAGGAACTGGGTATTTCCCTATATCTGAATTTATTCTGTTTTTGCTTCTCTCTCTATTTTTTCACCATGTCCCTGCTCAAAAGTTAGTTTTGCTTCTGATTACTGCCTCCCTTAATCCACCCTTGCTTTTATCATTCTTTCTCTCCTCTTTTCTCTTATCACCTTCTCTTATTTTCCTGTTGAGTAAGATAGATTTCTGTACCCAACTATGTGGCTCTCTCTCTCTCTCTCTCTCTCTCTCTCTCTCTCTCTCTCTCTCTGTCTCTCCCCCTCTTTATATAACTGTATCTTTATCTATACAGTTCTGATGTGAGTGAGGTTCAAACACTGACTGCTACACCCATTTTATCCACCACTACTCTATTTTTTAAATTTATTTTATATTTTAAAGTAGTATTTTATTTTACCAATTACATATCAAGGCAAATTTTTACGTTCATTTTTACAAGATTTTGAGTTTTATATTTTCTTTCCTCCCTCCCTGTCCTCCCTTAAAATAGTAGATGACTTGATATAGGTTATACATATGCTATTGTATAAAACACTTATATATTAGTTACAATCATGAAAGAAGAAATAGGTCAAAAGTTTAAAAAAAATTAAAAAGAATGGATTAAGTGAAAAAAGTGTGCTTTGGCATTCAGAGAACATCAGTTCTTTGTCTGGTGGTGAATAACAGTTTACTTCATGAATCTTTTGTATTTCTCTTGCATAATCATGTTGCTGAGAAGAACTGAGTTGTTCACAGTTGATCAGCTATGATGATCAACTATCACAAAATGTTGTTGATACAGTATACAACATTTTTCTTCTTCTTTTCACTTTACTTTGCATCAGTTTGTACAAATCTTTCCAGGTTTTTTTTTTTAATGGATTCTGCCTGTTCATTTCTTTCTGTACAATAATATCTCCTCACATTCATTTACCACAGCTTTTTTTTAGCCATTCCCTAATTGATAGGCAACCCTTCAATTCATAATTCTTTGCCATCACAAAAACAACTATAAATATTTGTGTACATGTGGGTCCTTTCTCCTTTCTTATGATCTCTTTGGGATACAGACCTAGTAATAGTATTGTTAGATCAAAGGGTATGTGAGATTCAGTTAGCCTTTGGTCATAATTCCAAATTGCTCTTCAGTATGGTTAGATCAGTTCACAGCTCCACCAAGAGTACTTTAGTGTACTGATTTTCTGACATCCTCTCCAACATATATCATTTTCCTTTTTTTTGTCATATTAGCCAATCTGATAAATGTGAGACGCTTTAATTTGTATTTCTTGAATCAAAACTGATTTAGAGGACTTCTTCATGTGCCCATAGATAGCTTTTATTTCTTCCTCTGAAAACTGCCTATTCGTATTGCTTGATGATTTATAAATTGTGGACTCATTTATTGTCATATAAATTTGACTCAGTTCTCTATATATTTTAGAAATGAGGACTTTATGAGAGACACTACCTATAAAGTTTGCCTAGATTTCTGCTTTCCTTCTAACCTTGGCTGTGTTGGTTTTGCTTGTGCACAAGTTTTTTTTTTTAATTTAATGTAATCAAAACATCTATTTTTCATTTCATAATGCTCTCTAGCTCTTATTTGGCCATGAATTCTTCACTTCTTCAGAGATCTAATAGGTAGACTATTACTTGATGTTCTAATTTGCTAGTGGTTTCACCCTTTTTGTCTAATCCATGCACCCATTTTGACCTTAAATTGGTATATGGCATGAAATGTTAGTCACTACTTAGTTTGTGCCCTCTTGTTTTTTGGTTTTCCAGCAGTTTTTGTCAAATAGTGAGTTGTTATCCCAAAGGCTGAGGTCTTTGAGTTCATCAAACACTAGGTTACTATTATCATTTACTTATCCCCTACCCCTCTCCCCAGATTGCACCTATTTTTCAAAATAGTTCATATAATATATATTTT
Organism: Pseudochirops cupreus; assembly: GCA_028627135.1. Taxonomy (NCBI): domain Eukaryota; kingdom Metazoa; phylum Chordata; class Mammalia; order Diprotodontia; family Pseudocheiridae; genus Pseudochirops; species Pseudochirops cupreus. The sequence goes on along the minus strand of CM053580.1, from coordinate 418,076,242 downwards.
TTTTAATATGAGATTCTTTATTAAATTTTTTTGAGTTACATCTTTTCTCCCCGTCTTTCCCCCGCCCACCACCCCAAAACAGCCATCCCAGTATTTCCCCCTCCCCC
>CM053580.1:418055616-418075635 GCA_028627135.1 Pseudochirops cupreus | reverse complement strand
TGACTTTAGTGGGAAGTATCTTTGTGTGCGTTTTGGAGTTCCAGGATTGGTTTAGAGTCCTATTTTATGGGTATTTTGGGGTGGCTATGTGAGAGCTGCGATGTGTTGCTGCTTCTACGCCGCCATCTTGGCCTGCCTAAGTGTATCTAGTAAAAAGACACAAGCCTCCTTAAGTGAACTGCTTCTCTCTGGGTAGTATGTCAGGACATTTTTATTAATGATGCAAAAAGGTTTGAGTAGCTGATAATGATATAGAAACTGTGATCAAACACATTGATCTCTGTAGCTCTCCAGAAATGGAACATGAAAAATGTCAGCTCATTCTTCACTTATGCCAGTTTTTCCTCTCATGAAATTTTTCATGAATTTCATCCAATGCACGTGCACGCACACACACACACACACACACACACACACACGCATACACACACACTGCATTAACTGACTTTGGTCTTTCTTTTTATCTCCAGTGCTTAACATAGTGCCTGGCACATGGCAATAGCTCAATAAATGTTTGTCAGCAGACTGAAACACTAGACATACTTCTTCCTCGAGTATGTGTTACATTTCAAAGTCTAACTGACCTTCTGTCAGAATATCTTGTCACTTCCAATGTTCACTGGCTCCTATTAAGTAAGCATAGAGTTTCTTACATATATGCATGTTCACAATAAAAAGCAATACCATTAAAGTACAAAAGCATTTCTTTTTCTATTTATTCAAGTACATTTATTTATTTAGCAAAGTACAAAATGAAAAAAATATATATAAGCAAGTTTTTTCAGAAGTATCTGAAAAACCCTCACTTTTGGCTTATAATCATTCTGCATGAATTTCATCCTATAGCATTCACAGAAAATAACATTTAATAAATTACATTTCTAAACATTGCTGATGTACAGAACTCTCATTCTATATCCCTAAGTAAGATAGATGTCATTTAGTGGTAACCTACAAATAGATTGGAAATTATTTCAAGGAATTCTAAATATTTATGCCCTTACACACAGACAAAATCTCAATAATCTACTCTTCTTTCCTACTATCCCTCAAATCTATTCTTTCTTCCTGTCACCAGATCATCTTTCACCTTAGTCCTAACCCTCCATAACAGATGATGGATATATATAACAGATGATGGATGTAAACCCAATCCACAGTGATTTTTGGAACTTCTTTATTATTAAAACAATTCCCCTTTATCAAGGACTTTTTTCACTTCATACTTTTTTCTCATTTTCTTACACTAAGAAAAAACCTTCCTCTAATGAAGAAATCACATCCCTTACAATCCTTTCCAATATTTGGTATTCCTCTCAACATTAATGTAAAGTAATGTAGCAAAGTCATTCTTCTTTCTTACTACATCTTCCAGAAACATTGCAACTCTATATTCTTTGAAGTTTATTCCATCTATCTTTCTCACCCAATCAAAATTTTTGTCACATTTTTGTATTGGTCTGAAGATTGATCCTCCTTCTTTTTAAAGGATATTAGTTCCTAGTTTACAGGCTTTCTCTCCATAATCCTTCACCTTATACTTCTTATACTGGGAGTTAGGGACCTGGTTATTGGTTTTGTGTGCTGTGGGCTCTGGGAACCCCCTTGAATCTTCCCACTTGATGAGGTATTTGCCTGAGGCTGTAAGCCTTTTATTCTAGGTAGGCTCAAATCTCTGTTACTCTTAACCTAGCTTAGCCATTCATTGTCCAGTCATTTCCCAACCTTGATCCTATCAAAATATCTATACCTAAATCTGTTACTCTTAAACTACTCTAGCCCTTTATTTTCTGTCATCTCCCAGTAGCCTTCAGCTATTTCCCACCCTTCATCTCATTACTGGAGTCTGACCTCAATCCCCTCAAGATCATCCTTGACTCCTCCTCAAGACACCCCCCCCAATTCCTCCTCTAGACCACCCCTAAATCCCTCCTACAGTCTTTCTGTATATAAGATCCATCTTGCCTCTATGAAGACCTTAAGGCTCAATCTAGTGCAGACTCATTCTGTGTCAGATTGTTCTGTCCTACTTGTCAATACAAGCATCACAAATCCTTAGGCTCCTTAGGAGTCTAGCCATTAAGGTGAATCTTTAATAAACTTTGTTTTACTCTGGCTAAGAGAAGACTTGAGTTGAATTCATTCAGCAGAATCCTGTGGGTTGGTATTTTGGGGTCTCCAGCACACCTAAAGCCCCTAAATCTCATCATCTCCACTATCTTTTTTCTTTGCCCTTACTCAGATGCTGTTGAATGCTAATATAGAATATCACACAATCACATCTAAGGTCACTACAAATTTACATTATATAATCTCATTTGGTTGTCACAGCTGTATGATACCTCTTGTACTTCTCTCTGCTTAACTCAGTATCATATTCTCCACCAAGACTCTTAGGAACCTCTCTCTCTTTTCAAGTTTCTGTTATTTACTCGGTGGCACAAGGAAATATCTCCTACTTTGCTGAAAACAAAACAAAATGAAACAAAACACAATCATCTGTTGTGAACTTCCTTTTCTCCCTTACTCTAATCTCAAAATCTCTTTATTTTCATCCATTTGCTCTTCCTTTGTTCCACTCTCAGATGCAAATGTGAATCTTCCCCTTTTCAAAGCCAGTTATTCTATTAGTATTACTGATTCTATCTCTGCTCATTCTCCCTAAGATCCTGCCCTTTGATCCTCCTCTCCCTTTAATCTTTATTCTCTCTTTATCCAAGGGCTCCTTGGAATTGCCTACAGATATCGTTGGGTTTCCAAATCCTCTAAAAACAAACAGACACAAAAACAAAACTGAAGTAAATCAAACAATAGCTTTTACTAGATCCTAACATCACCCCAGATACTACTAAATATCATCTCCATTTAACAGCCAACACTTTCCAAGGTACTCTTTGTACTTTGGAGGGGCTCACACTCCACTTCACTTTCTTCTTTCTCTTACACACTCCTGTCCTGTCCAACTCCACAATTTTTGTTCTCTAAGGTTATCAGTGATCTTCTATTTGCTAATTCTAATGTTCTTTTCTCAATCCTCTTTCTACTTATCTTCCTGCAGTCTTGGCACCTTTAGTTACCCTTTCTTTCAAGATATTCTTTCTTCCTTTGATTCTGTGATACTACTGTCTTCTTTTTCTTGTTCCATGTCTGACTACATCTTCTCTCTTCATATGGATCCTTATCCTATTATCACCCTTCAATGTAGGTATTCCCCAAGGCTCTTCCCTAAGCCCTCTTCCTTTTTTTCTTTACATTTATCTTATAGCAATCTCATCATCTCCCAAACAATTATCATTTCTATGCACATGATACATATATGTACACCCCACTTAGTATCTGGTTCCACATAGCAACTTGCCTGCTGGAAATCCTTACCTGAATGTCCCATAGGCACCTTCAAATTAAAATGTTCAGAAGTAAAACTCAGTACAATTCCACCATTCTAAGCCAATTTTTCCTCTCCAATCTTCTCTATTCCTTTTGAGGGAACAACTATTATTCCAGTTACACAGGTTCAAAAACTTATGGTGCTTGAGTCTTCTTGCTGCCATCCACATTGTCTACAGCATGTCACATAAACCTTTCAAATACATAATTAGGAGGATGTGGAATTTTGTTGAAATGTGTAGTGAAATAGAAAGAGCATTGAATCTGAATTCAGAGGCACTCACTTCAAATCTGATTTTTTTTCTTTTTTTTCTTTGAGGCTTTGTTTCTATATGTCTTGAATGTCCCTGTTGCAAGAGTAGCTTTTTATGTTTAGTTTTGTTGTTACTATTTGCTCATTTTTTTCTATCTTGTTTCTTGATTTTGAACTACATGTTAGACTCTGCTTACCTGTGGGACAGGGGGGGGCAATCTGTCCTGAACTGAGCTTCTGTCTTTTATTAACTTGTCTTTTCAGAGATCAGTGGGAGCCTATCAGTTTTCTGTGCTTCCAAAGTGGTGTTATCCAGGGGAGATCTGGTCATCATCCTCCTGGTCTGCATTCTGAACCTTGCCCAGGTTGGGTCCCTACTTCATTGTCACAATGACCACTCCTCTCTACTCTGGAATTATGACCCAAAATTGGGTAATGAGCAACATAACTGACAAATGGAGACTGATCCTGGACTCAGTGCTGTAACATGGGTCTCTTAGGATCCCTTTCTGATCAGGGTGTTCAATGCCTTACTATCCCCAGGCCCTGCCTTGATCCTGCACAACAGCTAATAGCCTGTGCTACTTCCACTGTATGTCATCGTGCTCCCATAAAATCGCCAACCTGGGTGTTCACAGACCTCTCTATGTGTGTCTTCCTAAGTTTCTCTGAGCTAGGAAAATGACTCACAGTGAATTTTTGTTTTGTTTCCTGCTCAGGATTCACTTTGCTTCACTTTTTAAAGTTATTTTAAGGTATGTTAGTGAACTTGGCAAAAATGCTGACTTCACTCCATCATCTTGCCTCTGCCCTCTAAACCTCAATTCTAAATCTGTTTGTGTAATTTTGAGCAATTCATTTAACCTCTCTGGTGTTTGGTTTCCTTGTTTCTGAAATGTGGGAATTAAATGAACATTTACTCACTACCTACTGTGTGCCAGACATTGTACTAAATGCTTGAACTGTCATTAGTTTTTGCCTGCATTATTGCAGTCACTTCATAGTATTCCTGTTTCCAGGTTTTCCTTTTAGCACTGTCTTCCACAAGCTCCTAAATGTATTCCTAAAACATGGATCTGTCCACATTTTTTTCAAATGTTTCACTTTATCATTATGCATAATTGGGTCATATATACAATGCTCAAAGTAATTTTAGAAGCCATTACTCCAACCCCCTCCTCTTACATATAAAGAAACCAGATGCATGAAGAGTAATTGTCTTTTCTAAGCTCAAGTTGTCACGAAATGTGGAGATGGGTCTTGAACCTAGGTCCTCCAGCTTTAGGGTCAGTAATTTTCCTTGGGACCATCATGTATTGGATCTTAGATAAACAACAACAATAGCTCTTACTCATAATTTGGCTTTAAGCTCAATCCAGACTTATTCTCATTATCTTTCTCAGCTTTCTGCTCAAACTGTACTATTATTTATATTCCATTTCATCTTCTGCCTTTATACTTTTGTAATAGATGTTCCTGATATGTGGAGTATACTCCCTTTTCATCTCTTCTCATTGCAATCCCTAGTTTCCTTCAAAGTCTCTTGAAAGTGCTCTGCTTATCGGAAGAGCTGCTATACCCCTCAAATAGAATAGAAGCGCCATAAAGGCAGGGACCATTTAACTTTTATCTTTGTAAACCTATACTACTAGCAGTATCATGCACAAAATAGGGGCTTAATAAATATTTCTTGAATTTATTGAAATGCAAATTGATATAGCTGAGAAGAAAATATTGCAATGTAGAATCATTTAGTATTGTAAGATAACTTTCGAGGTCATTTCATTCATTCCCTTGTGTTTAGCAAGGACCACAACTAAACCACCTCAGAAAGTGATAAATAATACTTCTGAAGTTTTCAGCAGAGGAAGATTCACCCTCCCTTGATAGCCCAACCCAAGGTTTAACAACCTTCTCTGTCAGGAAATTCTTCCTCATATCTCACCTAAATCCCTCATGTTTCAGTTTAAGTCTGTTTCTGCTTATTTAAACCTCAGAAGAGATAGAGAACATCTGGTTCCCATCTAATATATAACAGTTCTTCATTTACTTGAAGACAGTTATGAAGTCACCCTGGAGTTTTCTTTTCTGTAGGTTAAATAATACTAATTCCTTTAACCTTTCTCCATAGATCCTCCATAAGCAGAAAAAGTAAAGAGACATTTTCCTAAATAAGGACTGACTGATGTAAAAATTAGCAGCCAGTGGTCTTTTAAGTTCTCTTAAAGAAATGAACCTAATAATCACATGTGGTTCTCCATTACATAAATCAAAAGACCAAAGAGATCAGCAGCCAGAAAATTTAGGTTGTTATCTACAAAGTGATATACATAGTAATTTGGCCCAAAATTTTAGAGCAAGAATTGAGCTTAAAGACCTTCTAATCCCACTCCATGATTTCACAAATGATAATATTTAGACTCAGAACACTGGAATATCTTGCTTGAGGTAAAGCACATAATGTGAAGAGAAGGAATTGGAACCCTGGCTTACTATCTCAAAACACTTTCCATCACACTATTCTCTTTGCCATTAGAAAATTTAAAAATACATACAATGGAATTAACTATAATATTCATCCATGTAAAAAACTGAATGTCAAAGTTTAAATACTACTGTAAATGAATATGTTGTTCTGAGTTAATACCTAAATCCACTCACACATAACCTATGGGTGGGACAGAATTGTCTTCATTTTTAAAGGGCAGGGGGTATTTTCAATAAATAAATAAAACAAACAAATAAATAAAGCAAATAAATAAATAAACAAATGTAGATAGATAATAATTAAATAAATGAATAATAATTCATTTTTTGATGTCCATTCCCTCTGCTTTTTCTAGATTTCCATTTCATAGTTCAATAACCTTTTGTAGAGGCACAATAGAAATGTGGCTGCATTAAGAATTAGAGGTTCTAAGTCTAATTTCAGGCTCTAGTAATTACTACCTCTGTGACCTTGGACAATTTATTCAATCTCTTTAGATTCCCAGTTTCCTTGACTATAAAATAGGGAGACTTAATTAGATGGTTTCCAAGGTACCATTTAGCTCTACATCTATAAACTTGACATAAAGATCTTAAGGTTCACTTGGTGAAGTCCCATCATTTGACAGAAGACAACCATTTGCAGAGTCAATTGTTTGTTTCTACCTTTAATTCACGGACTGCTTGGAGTTCCTGTTTATTGATAGTTTGGAGAATATCTCCCTAAGCTGGCAGTGCTTTGGAAGTACTGACTAATAATCATCTAACTGATGGGGGCTCCCCTACCTTTTTTGTACTTCCTCAGATAATCTTTCTCCATCTTGTAACTCTGCAGCTTCTTTTCCTTTCATGTTGAATTTTTCTCCATTTTTTTAAAGAACACTCAATCTTCACAAAGTCATTTTAAATCTATGGAAGGAAAAGTGGAGGAAATGATTGCTTATTCTGTTGAATATCTTCACTTTTTTTTCAGATCACTCTATCTTCTTGGAGTTGTTTTCAATCCATAGATGAATATGCTGAGGACGTTGTTCCTATATCCTGATGCCAAGACATTTACATTTGAATGAAGGTTCAAATCATAACACATCAGAAAGTATGAAGTTCTGGCAAAGTTCTTGGCTCTGTACCAGAAATGCTTTGAAAATTGACAACCCTACCCTTGCTACAAACACATTAAAACATTCTTTACACATTATTTGCCAATTTGTCTTCAGCACCCTACTCTATTTTATGTTGGTGGCGCATTTAAGAAAAAAATGACTTAAAGATTTTTGTACAAAGTAAGGCAGTATGAAAGTAAATTCAAATCTCTTGGAGGTGCTAAGCAAATCATCCAGGAGTAACTGTGCTTTTGGTCCATGTGTTAAGTTACCATAGATATTGAGAATCACTGATTTTCAGACCTTATTTAGACTCCAGATTATTTATTCTAGCCTATATAGAAAGAAGTAAGACATCATGTGCCCAAATCTACCCATGATTGTGACAAAACAACAGGCTTTCATGTGAGAATAGTAAAAGGCTTTTCATCTGGGAAATTTTCCTCTCTCATTGTGGGTATGTAGGGTGTGTGTGTGTGTGTGTGTGTGTGTGTGTGTGTGTGTGTGTGTGCGTGCACACACACATGCGTGTTCATACCTGAGTTTTGTGTACTATATTTTTTTTGATGGCCGCGGTAGTGTATATGAGTACATTTTCCTCTTGATGCATATGTTCCAGTTTGGTCTGTTATTTATACTCTGTTTATTTTTCTTTTTCTTTTGGTATTTGCTTCTCCGCTTTTCCTTGAGCTTCCTACAATGTCTTTATGAGTCTGTTCATCTCAGTGTTTCTCTTTCTCCTTTGATTCATTTCTTTCCTCTTCTTATCTTTCCTTCTCAAGTCATAATATAAAAGTGAACTATATATTTTAAGATTTGTCATATTTATTGAGTAGAGTTCTTGTTTCACGCAGGTGACCTTTGGTTGAACTTGTTCCCCTGAAGCCATTTATATAAACTTGTTTTTTTCTTCCTCTGATATGTACTCTTTGACAGTGGTGTGATAACATAACAACTTGATAGTTTAAAGAGCGCTGACTTTGGAATCATCAGGCCTGGGGTAGATCCTACCTCTGTTCCTTACTGCCTCTGCAACCCCTGGTAAGTGCTTTACCTCCCTAGGCTTCAGTTTTCACCTGTAAAATAAAAGATAGAATGTCAACTACATGGCCTTTCAAAAACATTCCAGATTTTGATCTATAATCAATTTTAAATAAGAAGATACCAAAATGCCTTGGAACTAAGAAAGGATCCTTGGGTAGCAAATGGCTAAAGAACTCTATTCTCATACTTTGTGATTAAAAGTACACACTCTATTTCAATACCATCATGGGAAATGCTGGGATAGAAAAAAAAAATTTAAATTAAACAGGGAATTTAAAAAAAAAGAAAATAATAGCAAAGAGATTGATGATAGCAACTTTCAATCAGGGTTCTAGGCTAGTATTAGTAAGGCATTTTATTGAATGTGTATAAGATCTACTAAGTGATATATTGACATTAAACCAAAATACTCTTAGACCCTACTCATAATAATATTGCCCCAAAATTTGTTCTGTCAAATATGAGACTATGATTCTCAAACTTGATAGGTTTTCCAATTTAAAGTTTTCTCATGACTCAATTTTTGTTTTAGTTCTTGATTTTGAATATAAGAAAAAAGTAAACATTTGAGTGGGCCTAGCTGAGAAAAAATGGAATAGGAAAGAAAAGTAGGCGGAACTTATTGAAGTAATAGAATAGATAACTAAACGGAGTATTGAAAAAAGGTAGCAGAAAATTAATTTTGGGATTTTTTTTATAAAACATATTCCTTTCAAATGGCAGAAAATCCCTAAAAATAAAACTATGTTGCCATTAATCCAACAACAAAATATGTTGTTTTTTGTTTTGAATTTATCAAGCATCTCCTTTGCTCAAAGCACCATACTAAATTGTAAGGGTACAAAAATTAATTAATCTGTGGTCCTGTCTTTATGGAGCTTATGGTTTAGTAGTGGAATGATGAACCAATGCATAAATAAATGCATTATAGAATATTAAGTGCAATAGAAAGGTACAAAATATAATATTATATGAAATCAGATGAAGAAAGTTCCTCACTAAGGGGGTAACCAGTGTAGGCTTCATGGAGCCAATGACATTTGGGCTCAACTTTATGGAATGGGGAAGAATTTAGAAAGGTAAGATGAGTGGGGAAGGACAGTTTATAATTGATAAAAAACATAGTGTGAGCAATCACATAGAAAAGTGAAAGGTGGGGAATATATAGGCAATAGAGTATGGACCAGTTTGGTTGGTACATAAAGCAAGTAGAAAGAAATAATATGAGATGAACCTAGGAAAATGCACTGATACTGACTGTGAAGGGCCTTAGATACAAAGCAATTGAGCATTTGAGAGATGGAAATGACACTAGTGACCATCTACTAAGAATCCTCTGTATAGCACATATAACAATCAGTCATCCAGAGTTTTCTTGAAGACTCCTATCAAAGAGGAAAACATCCTTTCCTGAGATAGCACCTTTCAAATTCAGAGTGACAAGAGAGATGCATATTCAAGATGATAAGTAGTTCAGGCTTTTCCTTCTCAGTTTCCCCCTCGTTAAAATGGAGGGGAAGGAAGGGGGCAGCTAGATTATGTAACTCCCTACTCTCAATTTCTAACAATGATATAGTGACTCCAGTAGCTTCAAGTTCTTCTTTACACTGAGAATCCATAGTAGTCCCAGTGTCCTTGGTCAAATCTGCAGGACCCTGGAATGGGACCATTTTGGGTCTAATCCACATGAGTGAGGCTGCAAGACAGTATATATGGAGCCAAGTAATAAAAGGAATAGTAATTAGGGACTACAGTCAAATGAGGTAGCAAGGAATGTAGATGTTCCTCTCTGCTATTCTATTGAATTACTCCGGTGATGTGGATACAGTGTGAATGGGGGTTTCCTGTCTCATACATTCAAAAAAATTTCCATTCAGCAAAGTCAAGCCTTCAAAGGGAGTTTGCAGGAAAAAAATCAAAATCCACCTGAATGCTGGAATCTTACTTATCATGAGACCCAAAACACATTTTTGTTTCAGGGGAGTTCAGGGCCTTAAAATAGTTGTATAGTATGTCCTTCCCTCTCAAAGAGGACCATGACATTAAGGAGATGCTGACATGACTTGCAGTTGACTTTGATTTGAGTGAGGGAGGACTGCGCAAAGTCACCAGCCTCACTGTCTCCTCCACAGCTATCTGGGTCCAGTGGCTGGATATAGATCAGGATGACTGGAGATAGCCCAGGATGAAGTGGGAGACCTGGCCCTTTTAGGCTAAGGTCTTTTCAGGTTCTCACTTTGAGTGAGGTAATGCCCATTCAAGCAATAGACCTCTTTAAGAAGTGAGTCAAGGGATGGTCCCTTTATAAAAAATCAAATTAGGGGTGGGGTTTGGGGTTGAAGACCCTCAGGGTTGCTGGACAAAAGAAAAAGACAAAGAGTTACTATTTACATTCATTCTGAGGCAGGAGGGCCCAAAGAACAACCATTAAGTGTTGCTTGGGTCGGGACCTATTGTTGTCCTGTCTATGAAATCCAGGGCGAATTGGGTTTAATCAGGTTTAAGACTTGGTCTTTGGAATAGTACTATAAAGGTCAACATCTACATGAAGCTCCCGGCAATTAATGAAAGACTTCCTAGACTATCAGAGTATTACCTTTCTAGGAATTCCAAGTTCAGATGCCTTCTGAAAGTACACCAAATTATGGGTTGCTACAAAGTCTGGAAAACTTTAGGACCCTGTAGAGGTACACCAGAGAAGGAAGAGATTTGTACTGATTTTCTTGGACTCCATGCTTACTTTATGTTTTTCTATACTACTTATGGTTTCTTGTGTGTTTTCTGTGTCTTCTTTATTCCCAGTGGAAGGGAAATGAAGACTACCCTATACTCACTACATGCTTTGTAACCTTTAGTGTTTGTAGAAGAGTTGGGGAATCTTTTGGTCACATCTATTGGGACCTAGATATAAACTATATTTTGTTATTGTTTAGTGATATCAGTAACGTCCAACTCTTCATCATGCAATTTGGGTTTTTCTTAACAAAGATACTGAAGTGATTTTCCATTTCCTTCTCCAACTTGTTTTACAGATAAGGAAACTGAGGCAAATAGAATTAGGTGACTTGTCCAAGGTCACAGTTAATAAATATCTGAGGCCAGTTTTGAGCTCAGGTATTCCTGACTACAGGCCTAGTGCTCTGCCCACTAGGTGGTTCATACCAAATGCCCCCAAATATATTATGAGACTTCCCAAAGTAAATTCTGAGTAAGGGCAATATGAACCAAAGGAGTACTGTTTTTTTGTTTGTCAGTTTCTTTGTTTTGTATTTTTTGGTGGAGAGGGAGTCAACTCCTAAATTTGGGTTGGATACATTCATGTTAAACCAGAATTTGAAGTACTAAACTGTGGGTGACACATACTTTAATCATGATAAAATTATCTCTAGTTACTCCAATGTAACTAATTTTTCCAAAACATAATCTTACTTAAAGATTGCAAACTCATCAAGCTAAAACAATTGAGTTGTTTTAACTTTCTTTTCTATATCTCCATTCCCTCCCTAACGTAACATCCCACTTCTCTCTAGAAGGAGAGAAAAAAATCTAGTTCACCAACAGTCTACTTATAGTAGAGATAACCTTTCATTTTCTTCAAAAGGCAGTGGTTAACAGAACTTCAATTTTTACTGCCTCTGAAGTCTTTTACCTCATAGAAACCTCCAAAATAAATGGATGAATGAATTAGTAAAAGTATGAATGAGTTCTTCAGCAATTTAAACATTAAAGAAAGATATACTTCATTTTGACATATTAATCAATTTGCTTCCTATTCATTGTGACAGATGTTGCTTTTGTTGTTGAAAGAGGAAAGACAATAAGCTTAGAAAGAAAGATCATTTGCTTGTCATAGATTGTAATTTTTACGACTATTTCATTGTACCTTTGTGTCTTAGGGGAGGGGAAAAGACTGGGAAAAAGATACCTGAAAAAATTGTTTTGAGTGAAACCAATATTTTCTTTCCTAACTTTAGTAGCAGCTGATTAGAGAACTCTCCTATCACAGTAGAAACAATATCTTTGAGACAGTTTATTAGCCAATAGGTTTTCTCTATGTGCTAACTTCATGTGAAGCAAGGGCTAATTAAGCCAAAGGAAACCAGTTTTCTGCTTTGTGTAGTATTTTTACAATATATACATGTAATATAGCTCTCTGCCTGCCAGGAAAGATTTGTGGAGGCTATTACTTTAAAGGTTATCTCAATTAAATTGCATTTCTTTCCTTTCATTTATTTATTCGTTTATTTTAAAAGCAGCGGAGAAGCAAACCTAGAAGATTCAAACATCTCTGAGGAGGTATCATCATACCATACTTTGTTATTAAACCTTCATCATATGTTTTCCAGATATAATTAATGAAATGTATCATTTCTTTCACATCATCCTTAAAAAAAAACCAACACATCTGCAAACAAAAGCCTAACTCTGTTAGCTAAAGGTTCTCATAAGAAGAATGAAGAAAGCATTTAGAGTCAGAAGAGACCTAAAGTATTTAACCCAGTCTAATCTCTTAAATTTATAAATATGGGAAAGACCCAGAGTAGTAAACTAACTTGTCTCATATCACCCAGGTAGCTAAGTAGAAGAACAAGGATTCAAACTCAGGTCATAGACTCATAGGATCATTGATTTACTGTTGGAAGGAAACTCAGAGACCAGCTAATCTAACTTTTGTTTTCCATAAGAAAACAAAAACAAAAACTGAGGCACAGAAAGATTAAGAGATTTGTCAAAGTTCCCATAGATGGTAACCATCAGAATCAGGATTTGAATCAAAATCCTCTAACTCCAGCATCAGTTCTTGTGATTCTAAATACAGAGTTCTTGCCAGTAGATCATTCTACTTTTCCTACATTAGTAAAATTATGAAAAATTACAGGATACATAGATAAGGAGAGGAAAGATAATAAATATTTGTTAAATTGAATGAGATAATCAGAATAGTTCACAAATTGAAAGTTGCACATCTGGCTGTACTACTGTGTGACTTCTCAGACTTCACCATACACCAGGAACTTCATTATTGAGATGGCCTCATCATCTTGTAAGGTGTCATCAGCACTATTATTAGTACTTCATTTCATCACTACTCTAGGCCTCTTTGATTGGAGGATGGGGCTATGAACTTCAAACTATCATTTCAGGAGAGAGCTTGCTTCAAACATCTCATTTCTCATTTAGCTGCACTACTCTGGTACTTCTCTGCTTAAATTCTCCACCATGTCCTGTGTCTGATACGTTCTCCTCTGCTTCTAGCTTTCTTTTGTGTTTTGTCTTCCCTAATTAGACTGTTAAGTTCCTTAAGGGCAAAGACTATTTCTTATTTTTAATTTTTGTCCTCATTTCTTATATTTAATTTATGTCCCCAGAGTATCTGGCATATAGTAGGTACTCAATAAATGTTTAACTTTTGAGGAAGGAATATTGCTAGAACAGACTGAAGGACAAATATTGGCATATTCACCTCTACAGAGCAGGCAGAAAATGTAGTCTTTGCCACACTAAAAAAATGAAACATTTTGGGAAGAAATGTTATCACATATTTGGGATTACTAGCTACATTGTTATATCACCTGGCTTCCCAACTGAATTTGCAAACAGAACATATGTCTTCCTCTCCACCCCCCACTGGAACACTAGGAAAGGAAACTATTCCAATTGTGAGTGCCTTTGCCAATGGTTTTCAGTTCATATTGCTCTTCTGAGGAAAGTGAAACTAAGGACCTAGAAGGTGTTGAAGCTAAGGATGAATAAGATAATGTTCTGGGACCCACAAACAACACTTCTCTCTGGAACACTGTAGCTCTTCCATATAACCACCTTGGTTTAAATATCTCTTTCCATATGAAGAGAGAAAATAGTGCTAAAAATCTGGTTAGGATCCAGGCACTATAGAAGTTTTTGACCACTGTGAGCTAGTCATCTCAAACACTGACTGGGAAACTTCTATTGCAGTCATCGTATCTCTTAATGAAAAGGCAACAGGTCTGTAGCAGTGACTAAAGGCACAAAAACTACATTATCTCTCAATACTTTGGGAAGTGAGTTATGAATGCTGGCAAGTGGTATGTTTTGAAATCAGAGATTATTCTTGAATAAACTGGAAGATTAGTATGCTGATTTACATCTTGAAAATATTAGGAAAAAATCACTAGACAATGCTGTTATCAATTTTAAAGCAAATAAAGGTCCCACAATTAGACTAAGCAAGTACTTTAAGTTTTTCATTTTAACAAATAGAAACATCATGATTTTTTTTAATTCCCAGAAAATAGCTTGGTCATTCAGACTTGAATTTTGTATAGTTATGAGAGAATATCTGATAGTTTCGACAGAGAAAGGAATTTTTTTCTTTTTTTTAAGCTGAATCTAATTGAGTAGATAAGAATGTAGAAATATGAAAACAAAAATTGAAGAAGTTTTCAACTATATTTGTATGAAGTGGAACTAAATCTTTCAGTCAAAAGAGATACAAAAGTATAGAAAAATATTATTGGACATGGAATCTGACTCTGGAGTCAGAGGACGTGGGTTCAAATCCTATCTCTTATGCTTGCTATTTATTTTAATTTTGACAATTAGTATGACTTCCCTGGGCCTCAGCTTCCTCATCTAAAAAAATGAGAAGTAAGGATTAGAGCCATATAAATTGATTTTAACTATTGCCTTTTACAAATGGGTGAATTTCTCAGAAAATCAATCTATTCCCTGAAAGCAAATTCCACTTGTAAGAGTAAACTGACTCCATGGAAAAAATAGATAAAACATTGTAGGAGGCAGTTATGAACAGTATTATAACTTCTCTCCTCAGGGATGGTGAGGGTTCCAAGTGGGGGGTATTGAGAAATTAAGGGTGGATTTCTCCTACAATTTAAGAATAGCACTTTTGTAAAACAAATTGTTTTGGAGAACATTATCTATTATGGGAAACTCTACTTTCACAAGCTTTGCAAGTGGGCACTTTGGAAAATGTGTTTTAAATACAATAGATTTCTTTGTGTAAGAAAATAATGAATCTTTTTCATTTATATTTAAATAAGAAAGAACAGTAACAAGTTAGACTACCTATTTTAAAACTGTAAGGAGATAAGCCACAAATTCACCTTCAAAATTAATTCCTCTAATATTCAACTTAACTTAATTCAATAAATATAGTACCTGCTACGGGGAAGATATGATTTTCAGCATAGTGGCTGTTTTTCAAAACCTCAAAGGTTCCAGTGTTGTTGTTGTTGTTGTTGCTGCTGCTGCTGCTGCTGCTGCTGTTGATGCAGTTGTCATTTGTCAGGGTGGGAGAGTGAGCAAACAAGGGAACACAAATGATGTAGGCAAAGAGAAGGCCTAGGGCAGGTCGGTGGCATAGTGGAATTTTAGCTAGGACCTGAAGGAAGTCAGGAATGTCAGAAATTCGAGATGAGAAGGGAGAGGATTCCAGGCCAAGGAAAATTCCTGAAGTCTAGAGAAGGGGGTGTCTTGTTAAAGGAGTAGCAAGAGCACTAGGTCATTGGATCATAAAGTATGTGAAGGAAAGCAAAGTGTAAGAAGACTGGGCATTTAGGAAGAGGTTGTTAACAAAATGATCCAACTTTTGAGGGATTAGGGATCCCCACTTTATCTTTTTGAACAAGTGGCTAAAACCAGACAGTGGAGGGCCTTAAACTCGAGGCTAAAAATCTATTATTTTATTACTTAAGTAATAGGAAGCTACTGAAGAAGTTTGGGTTAAGTGTAACATGATCAAAGCTCTATAGCTGCATTCAGAATGTATTTCAGAGGGAGAAGGAAGGAAATAGAAAGTATACAGTATTATAGAATCTCAGACTTGGATTTTCAGAGTCTATCTTGTTTGACAAATACTTGATTAAAGATGTTCTCCTCATTGATCATACCTGATTTGTGATTATCCAATATTTGGCTGAATACCTCCATTGAAGGGGAACCCTCTACTCCCTCAAATAGTCTACCTTTGTGAGAATGTGTTTCCACACATCATAGAAATGTATTTCTTTATAACCTCTATCCATTGTTTCTCCTCTGTTCTCTAGAGCCAAACACAATGAATCTAATCCCATATTCATATGTTTGGGACTGCAAAGGATTGAATTTGGCTCTCATATCCTCTCATTGTATTATTTTTGTCAATATAAACATTTCAAGTTTCTTCAAAGAATATCCTCATAGGGAATAATCTTGCTGTCTTCAACTACATTGGTCACCAGCTTAAGCAATTTTCTTCCTAAAATCTCAAACACAGAATTAAACACAGTACTCCAGACATGGCCTGACTCTTCTATCTGCCTAAATAATTGGCCAAGACACAATACTTTGCTCTATTTAAAGCTATATTGATATTGAGCTTACAATCTAATAAAAGTTATTTTTCAGTGAAGAACTCCTGTTACTACGAACAACAATAATAGTTAGCAATTTATACTGCTTTTAAAATTTGTCAATGGTTTCTCTATTTTATTATTGGTTTTATTTAAAAAGAAAAAAAGCCTTTAGTTTTATTTATTAGTTCTTGTTTTAACACTCAATTTTAAGTATCTTTCCTTCGATTTTCAAAATGTATATTTGGTGTTTAATTGTGAGTTTTTAATTCATAGGTTTTCTATGTTATTTTTATTTTAGCATTATGTATCCAATTTGCTGATCTACTCTTTCTCTCTTTTACTGATGCAAGCATTTTTACATGTAAAATTCCCCCAAGTATTGCTTTGGCTGCATCCTACAAATTTTGGTGTGTTGTCTCATTGTTATCATTATCAGAGGTGAGGAACCTGTGGCCTTGATGCCACATATGACCCTCTAGGTACTCAAGTGTGTACCTTTGACTTTATCCTGACTTCAAAGAACAAATAACTTTAATTAAAAAAAATTTTTTTTAAAGATTTGTTTTGTAAAAACGTGGACTCAGTGAAAAGGTGGCACTCAAGGTCCTAGAAGTCCACATGTGGCCTCAAGGTCACAGTTTCTCCATTCTTGGTCATTATCATTGATGGAATTGTGGTTATAAAGTCTAAAAGGGGTATTTGTTAAGTCTGGAAAACATACATTGAGGTTCTCCACTATTCTAGTTTACTATTTCTTCCTATATTCCATTCAACTTTTCCTTTAAGAATTTAGATGCTATGACATTTGGTGCATTTTGTTCAGTAGTGATATTAATTCATTGTCTATAGTAAAATGTAGTCTCCCTCTTTAACTAAGTTTCTTTTATCTTTTACTTTGTCTAGACATCATAACAGATACTCCTGACTTTTATTTTTCAAATGTCAGTTGAAGCAGAACAGATTCTCTTATAGCTTCTTATTTTAACTCATTGTTTATCTTTCTTTTTAAATGTTCTTTTTAATATTATTGGATTCTGGTTTCTAATCTATTCTTCTATTCTCTTACATTTTATAGGTACCTTTGTTTTACTGACATTCATAGTTACTAGTGCTAACTGTTTATTTCACTCTATTCTATTCTTATTTTTTCCTTTTCTTTTTTACTCTGTCCTCTTTTTAAAGAATGCTTTGCTTTTGACTGCTACCTCCTGCAAACTACCTTATCTTTTATTCTCACCCCTTTTCTTAACCCCCTCGTCTCCTACTTCCCTGTTGGGTAAGATGAATTTCTGTACCCAAATGTGTGTATGTGTATTCTTCCATACTTGAATCAATTAAGATGAAAGTGAAGTTTAAATATTACTTATTCCACTCACTTCCCCAATCAGTTTTTATTCCACTGTGTAGATCCTTCCATGATTGCCTAATATATGTGAGAAAATTTACCCCATTCTTCCTTTCCCCACCATTCTTTCTAAATGCATTCCTCTTCTCTATTCTTCTCTTCTTTTGAGATCATCCAAACATAAAAGACTCATAGTCAGACTCTCTCTAATTATACTTCCTCTAATATCCCTTGTGATGATAAAGTTCTGAGAGGTTACATGTATTATTTATCCATATGAGGTTTTAGATAGTTTACCTTTGTTTACTCTCTTATTTTTTATTCATATTTACTTTTTTATGCTTCTCTTAATTCCTTCATTTGAATGTCAAATTTCCTATTAATCTTTCTTCTTGAAAGTCCTCAATTTTATTAAATGTCTATTTTTCCCCTGTAGAATTTTCCTCGGTTTTGCTGTCTATATTATATTGGGTTATATTCCTACTTCCATTGCCTTCCAGAATATTTCATTTCAAGCTCTTCTTTCCTTAAATATTTTGACTCCTAATCCTGTGTTATCCTGACTATGGTTCCACTGTAATTTGATTCTTTCTGAATACTCCCAGTAATTTTTTCTTAACTAGGGTGCCCTAGAGTTTGGCTATAATCTTCCTGAAAATTTTTATTTGGGGTCATTTAGGAGGTTTTTGGTAGATTTTTTTCAACACTTGACTCTCCAGTACTAAGATATCTAGGGCAACTATGTGATATAGTGGACATAAGCCTGAATACAGAAAGATTTCTCTTCCTGAGTTCAATTCTGGCCTCAGACACTTACTAGCTGTGTGACCATAGGCAAGTTATGGTCTTAACTTTGTCATAGCTTAACTAAGTCATAGCTTAACTCTGTTTGCCTCAGTTTCCTCATCTGTAAAATGAGCTAGAGGAAATGGTGAATTGTTCCAGTGTCTTTCCAAGAAAACTCCAAGGTGTGTGCAAAAAACATCCCCATTGTCATGGCGGCTTCTGCCATCCCAGTTCTGGATGGTGTTCAAGATGCCAAGATGAGGTGCAACTTTGAGGAGCCTCAGGATGGAACCTGGGCTATCCATAAATTGACAGCTTCCCGGAAAGCCTGCCCTCAGTCCCTGCCCCCCAGCCCGGCTGCCGGCACTTCAGGGGTATGATGGTGCATGTCCTCCAGGTCTATTGCCCCCTAGAAGGCTACCTACCACCTGCTGTATATGTTCACCTGCTGTACCAGTTCACCTGTGTCCACTTAGATTACATGGGCCAGCCATGCAGCTGGAAGATGTTTCACTCCTAGTTTTCACAGATACAAGGAGAGAACACCCAGGATTCCAAACAAAAGCAGAAAGAGGAGAATAAATTAGCAGTTAAAGACTGGTGTGAAGGAGCAGAGGACTGGTGAGATGACAGTGAAAGTGAGATCTTGGCACCATGATTTCTAATGATCTGCTTGGCTCAAATGTAGGAAATACTTTTAATGTAGATGAAGACATAGAATGTATGTCCCAACTCCAAAAACTCACATTGGATGAAGGTTTAAGTGACTACCATTCCTTTGGTCATACAATATCAGCAGGAGAAGGACATGTACTGTCCATCTCATCATTTCCTGTGTTTCAACCCTATTGTATCAATGTTGTGGACAAGGAAGATTGTATTACCTTTTTTGATACAAATCATGCCCAAAACTTCTGCAGGACTATAAACAAGGGGAGGGAGTTGATAGCTCAAAGTATCATTCTTGACAGTGTTGAAAAATATGAGAAGGCTATTTCTAAAAGTAATGATAAAATATTTTATAAATTTATGAAAAAAAATATCTGCCTCCCCTGAAAAGATTTTGAGGTACTCTTGTGTAACGATACTGGGATTTGAAGATCTTCCACGCCCCTTGAGCTTGCTGATGTAGCAGGAAGGGGTGGAGCAAGAGAACGCCAGAACCAAGCTAGTCTCCGTGCGGTGCTGACTGGAAGCAGCGTCAGAGGCAGTAGCTGTGGTTGCGAACTCCTTTTGCTTTGAGCAGGGCAGAATCTCTGCTAAGGACTCCTGCTGAGGACT
>CM053580.1:418020805-418038735 GCA_028627135.1 Pseudochirops cupreus | reverse complement strand
GCGCTGGAAGCCGTCTGCTGATCTGTTTTTTCTGTTTGTTTGTAACTTCTGTTTGTATTCTCTGAAGTTCAGGGTGCCGACTTTTCCCCCTGAACTAGGTAAATGATATTTGATCAATTAAAGTAAGATTGTTAACCCATTTTGAGTTGCTTTCCTTTAGAAAAGCAGATCTAAGAACCTGTGCTAGCAGCCACCCTGGGTGTGCTGGGGTGCTTGCTGATACAAGACGCTTCCTGTAGGTTTGCTAGGCTCCTTTCAGTGGGAGATTTGTTTGGAGGTGATTGCTGCAGGAGTTTAAGCAAGTTCCTGCTTTTACTTCACCATCTTGTCTCCACCTCCTGGAACTTACATTGTGATGGTTAAATATAATTCACTGAAACTGAAAAGTGGAGATGAGAGGAATAGCACTGTAGATACAGTCTGAAGAATTAGAAGTACAGCCTAGTGATTAGTGGAGACAGAGATGGTGTGAATATTCTTGTAATGGAGTTTTTTGGGGAAAATGAACCAATCATACTGAGGACACAGGGAAGGAGAAGACTTCCAATGTGAAAAATATGACAGTAGGGTGAGCTTCAGGATAACAAGGTTTCTGAACTTTGCAGAAAACTTTCAGAGTCAGAAATGGAATGAACATGTGGCTAACCTGCACATTCCATGAGCTTCCTAAGGTAATACTATACTATTAAATTGTTATTAAAGTTGAATGATGAACTTACTCAATCATTCATGTTATTATAGTCAATGAGAGACAAAGTCAGCATCCTATGTTATCTGGCAAAATTCAATATGATTTTCAAGAAGACTAGCAAAATAGTTTTGTGTTTTTAAAAAAGTAGTAGTTTGAGCTACCAAGGTATTCAGTGTTTCAATACTTCAAAGACCTCTAATATGATTTCCTCATTATAAGTAATTCTCTCCAAAGATGGTAATGGTAATGGGAATTTGAAGATCTTCCCTGTCCCTTAGTAAGCCTAAAGTAATTTCAAGACCTTCCTGTCCCCTAATAGACTGAATGTAATCACGTAGAACCTGTGGTGGGAGGAGTTTGCTGAAGGGTGGAGCATAGCCCATAGGAAGCTGGGAGTCAGAGCAGCTAGGCCGTGGGAGAGAAAGAATGGCAGGTAAGCACACAGTGAGGTTTGTAAGTATTGGCTTGTGGGAAGGCTAAAAGATGGTATGGGTTTTTGCTTCATTGTGGTGTATTAACTTCTATGTTGCTGTGATGGATCTGGTTTCCCGGTGCTGGGATTTGGTTTTCTGGTGCCTGAATTAATGTTTTCCTTTTGTCTTCTATATGGAGAGTTTGTTATATTTTATGATTTAAAACTATGCTGGCATATTAACAGCTGTCATCAGTGCTGTGAATATTGTGTTGGCAGTATAAATGTGCAAATGAGTAAGCTCATCTTAAATAACTACTTTAAATCTTAACTGGGCCTTTTCTTAGGTCGCTGAAATAAAGACTATCGTCAGGTTTATACATAAAGTTTTTTCAACTTTTTTGGACCATCCAGCAGCTAGGGGCAGCTAGGGGGCTCAGTGAATAGAGAACTGGACCTGGAGTCAGGTAAACTCATCTTCCTGACTATAAACCCTCATCTTCCTGACTTTACACTCTACCTCAGACAGTTACTAGCTATATGACCCTGGGCAAGTCACTTAATTGAATTTTCCTGTGTTTCCTCATCTTTAAAATTATTTGAAGAAGGAAATGGCAAACCACTTTAGTGCCTTTGCAAACTAAACCCCAAATGGGGTTACAAAGAGTCAGACATGACTGAAAAATGAATAAACAACAAGAAGGACCATCCAGAATTTGTCAATTGTGAATATATTGCATTTGAAATATATTTCCATCACACAGAAATTTAAGAAGGGTCAGTTCCTGAATTGGAGAGCTCCAAGCCTTATGTAAGAGCTGCCACAGGCTACCTCCACATCAGGATGAGAGACAGAAGTAAGGTACATATGAAAGAACAATGAATTATTATGTTAGACAGAAAAAATAATAATAGCTGTTCTTATAACATACCAATATAGATCACATAGACCATAGAGGGTGAGGTAGTCCAAGCATTTAAAATCAAATGATGTTACTTAAGTACAGTCTGGTGAGAATGCTGATTCAGTGTTAGAGAACCTAGGTTCAAATCCAATGTTTTCAATGTATATACCTGTGTGACCTTCAGCCTTCTTTTTGCCTCAGTTTCCTTTGTATAAATGAGAGAGTTAAACTAGATTACTTCTATGATCCCTTCCAGCTCCAAATCTTTGATCATATAATATTGTTCATGTTTGGACTGAAAAAAAAAAAGAAAAGAAGACTTTCTTTACTTTAATACTATATGAAACCAAGTCATCTTCATTTCACATCATTGACTTATGTATTCAGTGGAGGAAATCTGACTCCTGATGTATATATGCATATTCTGCATTGTCTATGTGACTGGAAAGATAGGTTAGATAAATAATTACTCTTCAAAGGCACTCATATCCACTTTAATTTCCAGCAGAAACACAATGACATGCCAAAACTTTCTGAGAGTATTACCAATCCTGAGCTTTTTTCAGTTTATCTAAATTGATCAAGTATGGGTTATTTCATTTTTCTTTCTAAATGCAAGAAATATGACATTTGGTGCATAATGATAAAAAGGGGGACTTAGATGCTATGGTTCTGGGTAAAAGAGATTTTCTTTTTTTTTTTTTATTTAGCAGCAGTAAAAGACCTTTTAGGATAATATAGCAATATAATCTGCAAGCAAAGCTGCTAGAAAAAAAATATAGCCACCCAAATATAGTACCCAATTAAAAATTGGTCGTTATAACTTTCATAAGAATCTCTCTCTTTAGAAAAGTGCCCCCAGAGTATCTCATAATCACAGATGGTCAGGGCTTGGGTTTTATGCCTGATCTGAAATACTGAAATACAATACTTTTGTTAAGACTGCTCTCTGACACCATGCTGGGACCTCATTCCATTAGTGACCCTGAGGAAAGGGAAACAAACCAGTTACTGACCCAACAACATACTTGGTGACAGTTCTTACATATGGCTTACAGCTCTCAAATTTAGGAACTGATCCTTCTTAAATTTCTGTGTGATGGAAATATATTTCAAATGCAAGCTGCTATGGCTGCAGGCAACTTTTAATTATCCACCAAGGGGGAAAAGACTCTTTTACCAAGATGTTTCCCCTTTCTTCATTTGGCAAAAAAGGTTCAGGGGGAAAAGTGTAGTGGGGACATACATGTATCTAAGTTTGAAAAACAATGCCCTGGATTCTTTATGCAAGGTCAATAGATCAAAATTCAGGGAGTTTTATGACCCCTCGTTACCATGAAAACCATTGTGGCTGTACAATAAATCAGATCCACAAGAACTAGCTTCTTATTCTCCCCCCACTACTGGCCTCCTCCCCCCTCTCCCCCATCATTACTGAGCTAGATTTTTTAAGTTGGTAAACTCTGCCTGGGAATTTTCATTTTGATGTGACTAGAATATTTAGACAATGGAAGCTTTAGTTTCTCCTAGTTTCTACCTACTCCCACCCTTGATCTAGTTCCCAAAGAATAGATTAAGAAGCTTTTAAAAATGCTGTTAACTGTCCTGATCATTGTACATCAATGGTTCTCAACCTTCCTAATGCCGTGACCCTTTAATATTTGTATGTGGGCATATCTGCATGTGGGCAGACCCGTCTGGAGATGGATAGAGGAGCAGTGTCCTGGTTCCTAAGACCATCAGAAATATGTGTTTTCTCATGGTCTTGGGTGACCCCTGTGACCCCTGTGAAAGAGTCGTTCGACCCGACCCACAGGTTGAGAACCACTGTTGAACATGCTACCTTAAGCCCTCAAAGAATGAATGGATTTCCAGAACCTTGTAGCAGTAATAGCAGTTGACATTTACATAGTACATTTTGGTTTATCACCCTGGGAAGAGAACAATGTAAATATTGTTTGCATGTTTGTCTGTCTTAATTCTCATTTTGCAGGTAAAGACAACAAAAGGGGCTAAAAACAGTTAAATGACTTACTCAAGGTTACTTAGCTAGTAAGTCCCAGAAACAGAATCAAAATCTAGATTTTAATTAAGTTGTTAAAAAAGCAAGCCCTTCAGTTGCAGTGTATTAGTGAATAGGGCTAAGTCTGGTCAATGAAACCCCACTACAGCACACTGTAAAACCATCAGATTCTCTCAATTCAGTTAGTTTTTCCCAAAATTTGGCCTCTTTCTGAACCTATAGGCTTCACTTTTATGTTTATCTTTGAGTAAGTTTCTCTCAACCTCCACCTATGTGTACTTGATCATTATCTTTAAATGTTATCCATGAATCAAGCTTTCATTTGCCTTCCTTGAGATTTAACAAGATGTGACTTACAAAGAATCTTTCTTACTTCTGGGCTAATATACTGGCTATCCTTTGTTGGGTCCAGGGCTATGCCCACATTACCTTGCTCACAGTCTACCATGTGGGCCAACTTAAGCTCAAACCATCACCCAACTGGTATCAGTGAAAATGACAACTGTATTCAAGATAACAATTTATGTTAAAGTTTTCCAGGCTATTAAAAAAAAAACAAAACACTTGTTTGATGAAAGTCACCCTACTTGAAACAGGGAACCCTGAGGATTAGACAAAACAGTATGTGTCAGGTGAATGAAATCACCACCATTACTTTAACCACATCCCCCTCATACCCACTGGAGAAAGTTCAGATTTCTGAAGGAAGAGTCTTTGGAAGAACAATGTTTCCAGTCACTTGTCCACAGTCATCATTCTGTGAAGCAACCTTTGAGAAGATATAGCCCAGCAACTGCTGCTGCCACAGCTATTAAAGACTGATAAAAGAAAGTTCTTGTCATTGAAGTTCTTGTCACTATGAAATGGTTCAACATCAGAGACTGATATGATTTTGTTAGCAGAAATTACATTTAAGAAGATACATTAATATCTGTTTTCCTACTACACATTGACCAATTCCTGACCTTCAGGTAACACAACATCCCGACTAAACTTCTTTGGAAAATAATTTTGTTTCCTGTCTTTTTTGAGCAGGAGGGGAGTTTGGGATGGACACCACTAAAAACCTTGAGCCTATACAGTTGTATTAGACTATTCATTCTGATGGAATCCTAATAAAGCTGCCCCCAGTCCCAATATTCTAACTTCTTTGTAGGCCCCACTGAACAGCAGGCCCAATGTATATACTTAGTCACCCTGCTAGTGTCCTAACTTCTTCATATATGCCTCACTGCTCACTAGAACAGGTGTGTCCATGAACTCATAGTTTTCATAGAACAGCAGGTATGCCTATATGATTGGAACCCAGTCATTGTCCCTACCTAGGCACTACCCCCTGACCCATTCCTCATATTTCCCACAGAAATATCAGGTATGTCCACGTACTCAATCACAATCAGATCCATCTAGTCTCGGACAGGACCACAACAGTCAGCCAATCAGAAAGCAGCAGTACCAGGATGCTTGAGCAGGATGTGGATTGACCCAAAATATAAGGGATTTTCCCTAAGTAGGCACCTGTGCAAAAATAGTAAAGAACTGACCTAGAATGAACTTATTATATGTATATACTTGAGGGGGGAATATTAAGTGTCTGAGATCAGATTTGAACTCAAGTCCTCCTGACTCCAGGGCCGGTGCTCTATTCACTGCATGACCTAGCCACCCTGAAAGGCTTATTATTATATCATTATCATACATATGTACCCCTCCATGGGTTTTTTCATATGCATTGTTGTTAGTCACATGCACAGTTCCATTGTGCATGAGAGACCTCCTCCATTACCTAATCCTTTAATAAACCCCTTCTGCCTTTTTAAAATTCATGAATTCTGTTTTGTAATTGAATCTTCCTCCTAAAGAAATCCATCTTGCTCTCTCTGAGGTTTCTGATTCCTCTTGGAACTTAACCTGCTTCATGAGAGGCATCAATCTCAATAATAACCTATACTTGGGTTAGAAGCAGTCTGACTCTGAATGCTTTGATATGGTTCTACCACCATCAAGACACCTCAATAGTTTTTGGTGTCCCAGAGTTTGAGTCTCAACAGTTTTTGGCCCTGGGTGGGCAGAAAGTAAACCTCAACAGTTTTTGGTATCTCTGAGTTTAAGCCTCAACAATTCTAGCATAAGGTAGAAGTCTGGGTGTGCTGCAGGGTATGCATTGAACTCAGAGGGCCAAATTACTAAATTTTAAGTGGGGATATTTATACCTTGGAAACAGCAAACATTCTAAATCAGGGCTTCATTTATTCTTTTGGTCACTGTCTAGATTTAAGAAAGGGACAAAGAAAATATTAATAATGAAATTTAACCTTAAAAGCATGTTGTGCATGTTATTTTTTTTTCAGAGTGCCAGTCATTAAACATTTGCAAACATACCTATAGCTAGGAGCTTTATGATATAGCCCAGTTCTCAATGTAATCACAGAATGCCACTAAATGTGATGAAATTTTAAATTGTGTAAGAGAGGACTTCCCATCCTCACTTCAGAGTAATCACAGAAGACCCATAAACCTCTAATTAATCAATCAATAAAAAATGGACTAAGTATGAATAAGTTCTGAATCAATTGGAAACTCTACAGACTTTTGGACATTGCATGAAAGCATTAGTTGCCACAAATGAAATATCAGGTGATTGATTGAAAGAATCAGACACTCATCTGGGCCTTTGTCTAATACAACATACCAGTTAGGAATCACTCATTCCAGCAGCAGATGAAATGAGAGGTGGCTTGATCCAGTGGTGAAAGACTCCTGACAGGGAATTGCCCATGGGGGCGAGAAGAGTTTGTTTTACTACTCTACCACTGTACTGACCAGGTGATAACTTTCTGAACTTTAAAAGCTCTGGAGATGGGAAATATTCACTAGAATTGGTAGCAGTATGCTTGAAGTGCTATCTAAGTAGCATCTACAATAAGAACTTTAAAAAAAATGGAAGAAAATATCAATAGTAAGGAAAGGCACCTTCAGGACTCTATAAAGGCAAACAAATAACACTTGTACATGAATATAGGCCCATTGATGTAATTCAACAAGGGGAAAATTGCCTTTGGTCAGCACTGCAAATCATTACATCCTTTTAAGACTGGTTGTTAATCAGACCTCTGAGGTTTCTGGATATCCCTTGATAGTAAACTTATCTTAGCACCCCTGTCACCTCTGGATGGATTCCTATGGCAATCACCTGACTTTGAGCTCAATAAGATCTGGCAGCTCTGTTTGAGAATTTCAGACGCAGCATATTTGCTGCCTGATCCATTGAATACATGAAACATTTTTTACTTAGGAAAATCATTGCCAAACAACTGTTCTAGGAGCCACAGAAGACCTGGGGTGCAGTGCCTGTTTTCTTGCTTTATAACTTTGGAGCAATCTCTCCTTGCTGAGAATTAGCTTACACATCTGTAAAATGGTTTTAATGAGCATCAACTACTTCATGAAATTTTTGGGAGGAAAGTGATGTGTAAAGTTCAAATCCCAATGTAAAAGTGACTGATTAATATAGTTTAGTTCTAATTTGAAAACTTATTTCATCTCTTCTTTAAATTTGTACAATATATTTTATGTAAATGTTTACTAAAAATAACAGCAGCTTATTGTGAATGAAAAGTTGCATTTAAAAACACTAAGTATTGGGGCAGCTAGGTGACACAGTGAATAGAACACCAGCCCTGGAGTCAGGAGGACCTGAGTTTAAATCCGGCCTCAGACACTTGACACACTTACTAGCTGTGTGACTTTGGGCAAATCACTTAACCCCCAATTGCCCTCCAAAAAGCAAAAAAAAAAAACAAAAAGGAGAATACTAAATATTTGTTTAGGAATAAATCACTTTTTTACTTAGAGTGCTTCAGGTTTAGCATTTGTGATGTGTTGTTTCAAAGGAAGTATTAGGTACAATGAATTAGTCTAATTCCATAACACTGAGGAAATGACAATTCTGGCTTTCCCTAATGACATACCACTGAACACACTTATGACCACCTCAGAACCTGAAAGCGTTGTACAATAGGAAGCCAAGATCGGTGGTATTGAATATAGCATTTTAAAAATCCAATTTGCTATTAATTAAAGCATCTACAGAGAAATAGGTGCAAGCTGAACTTTATACACTTTTATGGGAAGACTGTAGATTTGAATAATTTCTTTTGCATCTTTAGAAAGAACTTTGAATCATAAAAGTTTACTACTTTTTACATGCATAATGATGCTAGTCATTTTTATTAGTTGTAATAATAATCACTATAAATATTTATAGGATACCTCTTCCCCAAAGGCCTCTGAGTACCTAGAACATTATTAAAAATGTGTACATGTATTAACAGTAAACAAGGTGGCAGCTTAGTTACTTCTAGTGTAGTTTCGGCTGAAAACAACAACCTCAAAACTGAATAAAAACAATCCCACAACAATATTGATTTTAAGATTAAATTAAAATACCTTAAGCAAAACCAATGGGATGCTATCACTGTATTATTAACTTCTGCATAATGTAGAACAGAAGTGTCAAGCACACAACCTATAACGCTACTGAGTGCAGCCAAAATCAGATTAAAATGTATTTACTATCAGACTTTAATATGTTGATGCATTAATAAAAAAGAAATAAATAAACACGTGTGGTTTTCTAAGTTAATATGTGCCCCACAAGGATCCTTCAGTATGGTTTAGTGGTCCCCTATTTCTATCTGAGTTTGACACCATTAAAGTAGAGCATTTCAATATTACAGATCATCAAATGAAATATTTTTGCTCCTGGCTCCATTCTTCTACAAAGCTAATCAAAATTATATGAAGAAAATGATGAAAATTTCCATGTTCTTTGATGTAGAAATTCCATTTCTTGGCTCATGCCCCAAAGAGGCCTTTGACAAAAACAGAAGGGAGTCTACAGAAATACTCAAAGCAGAAATTTTTGTAATAATGAAGAGCTGCAAACAAAATAGACGCCAATCAACTGGGCTATGAATGAATATACTGTGTTTCATCAATGTGAGGGATGAATACAGAGAAGCACAGGAAGACTTATATGAGCTAATGGAAAGTGAAATAGGTAGAATCAGAAATACAATATAACCAATGATTGGACCAATGTAAGTTGAAAGAAGAACAATACAGTCAGCAAAATGGGATGCTATTCAATGACAATGGGCAAGTTTTACCACAAAGTAGACAGGAAAAGGTACCTTTTTATCCTTTTTGCAGAAATGAAAAGCTCTGGGTATGGAATATTGCATAATGTTGTATTGTTTTGATATGATGATTAGTTTTTCTGAACTGTTTTTCCCTCTTTTCTTCTGTTTTATAGGTGACAGTTCTCTCAGAAGGGAAAGTTGGAAATATACCTTGTGAAACAGGTAATGAAAAAATCCCAAATCATCAATAAATATTTATTTAAATAAGAGATACATTTTATTCTGGTCCCAAAATCATATCATATGATGAACAATGTTTTCAACCTCTGGAATCAGTCTTCTTTGGCAACAGGACTGAGGGTACTATTTGCTATCAGACTGATTAATCATTTTACTTCAGGGTTGTTCTGAGGATCAAATTTGATGGTATGTTTAAGAAATCTTGTAAGCCTTAAAATGAGTTACATATAATAGCTGCTATTTTTTGATTCATGTTCTTAGTTATTTTAGAGGTAAAATGATCTATTTGACATAGTACCCAATGCGAATAAGGAGGTTGATGTGCTCTTCTTTATAACTCCATTTAAGTTGTTACTTCATCATTTTATTTCCTCTTTCATGGAGGAAATAGGTAAAGGAATAAATTCATCAAAATTAGTGGGCATACATACACACACACAGCCATGGATATGTGTTTCTCTATGTTTAAATTTTCACTCTTTAAAATGAAGGCACTACAAAAGAAGAATCAATTCATAAAGTTCTGTAAATATTAACTACAAGATGATTGTCAAAGCATGGACATCCCATTGAAGTTCATCTATGTATGAGGTTTTTTGTAAAGTACATGTTCTCAGTATCTCAACCTAGGATATTTTGTTGTTCCTACAGGTATCAGATTTCCACATCTGCATGATTTTGTATGGATATCATCTCCTCCGCCATAATATAGCCTCCTTGATAGCAAAGGCTACCGACAGCTAGTATACTGACTTATCTCACACAGTGTCTATCACATCACCACACATACAATAGATGCTCATGAGTATTTGGTGAAGAAATGAATAAATACATGGTGAAATAGTTATCCTCACTTGTTACCCACATGAAGTGAAACCTAATGACAAAATTCTGATTGGGAAACATTGTACTGTAAAAGAAATAATCCTGGGTTTGAAGGAAAAGGATCTGGGTCAGCTCTCTTCTTGATCTTTGATTTTAAGGTCCCTTCCAATTCTAAATCTTATGAACTTATGAGAAATATTAGTGGAATCATTGTATAAATAGTATTCAACCACCATTTACTAGATGCCTGCCCTATGCAAAGGACTGTGAAGGGCCATAAATGAACAGAAAGCTAATAATAATACCAAGACTAAGAATTTATGTTTTGCTTTTAAAGTTTGTGTAGCCAATAAGGATTTTATCTTGTTGTATAAGGTAATATAACAAGATGCAAAAGCATGATTTCTGTCATTGGTCTACACGTTTTGTGATGAGAGAGTTTCAGTCTGGGAAATATGGTGCTATTCACTTAAAAGAGATATCATAACCTCTGATGAAGTGACCATGATGAGGGATATTTGCAGAAATCAAGTCTTCCTCAGTTTCACATGTGGATACTAAACAGAGACCAATTTTGAATAGGATTGAATGCAATGTCATGCATTCAGACCTGTACTTTAGGAAGAACAATTTGACAACTAAGTGGAAAGTGAATTGGAATGGGGAAAGATTGAAGGAGTTAGACCAATCAGCATATTATTGCAAAAGTACAGGTGAAAGATGATGAAGGTCTACACTAAGGTGTTTGTAGCATTAGAGGGTAGAAAGGATATATACTAAATATGTTAAAAAGGAAAAAAATCAACATTAACAGATTAGAAATGGGATGAGGAGGGACAATGGGGGACAGAGTAAGGGTTCAATGATGATACCTATGTTGCTAGGCTAGGTGAATACAAGGATAGTAGTGCCTTCAATGATAATAGAGAAATCTGGAAGGGGAGATGCTTTTTGTTGAAGGTGGTGTATAAAGAATTTAGCTTCGGACATTGTAGTTTATGAGGTCTATGGATAGCTTCTTTGATATGCACAACAGGCAAGTGGAGGTATGAATTTGGTGGATAGGAGATAAATTAGGACTGGATAAGTTGAACTAATAATCATCAGTATAGAGATAATGATTGAAATCATGAAATCTTATGAGATAATCAACTGAAATAAGATAGAGTGAGAAGAGAAGAGAAAACAGAATAGAGTTCTGTGCAACACTCACCATTAGGGATAGTGACCTGGCAAATGGTGTTAGAATTGTTTGAAAAATAAGAAGTGAAAGAATTTTAAAATACACACTTTACTTGAATAAGAGAAAAAAAAAGTTCAACCTAAATCAATATTTCCATTTCTAAATATAAGTTTAAATGAAGAATACATGAATATATTAGCAACGAACCTGTTTATAAGATGGTAGAAATTTGGGGAATATATTTCTTGTAGGTTTGAGTCTTGTTTTAGACATAGGGAATGTGATTGCTTTTATTGAAGTGATTGGCAACTAGATTAAAGTCAATTCATGGAAAAGATTATGTGTCAAATTGCTAAAATTGTTTCTGTATTTTTTGGTCAAATAAGGGGATCCATTTGGCCTCTTTAAAAGGAATTTTGTCAAACGCTGAATAGTATTTTGACAACAGTTATTTTCCTTCATCTTTGCTGAGAATTTTGGAGGCAGATGCATTTTGCTACAATTCTGCCCCTTTACATAGAATGCAGACTGGAATCTACAGAGAATATTCTTTTTTTTTCCCCAACTTGAAATTGCTCAAAGATGCATGCTAAAATGACAAAATAAATTTGGTCACTCACATAATAAATGTTGCAGGGAAGAGCATTGAGAAGAGAAATGTTTGGCTAATGCAAAGTCAAATATTTATTAGTCTAAGCAAGCAAAAAAAATGGGAAATTACAAAATTAAGTGAAAACTTTTGGCTTATGAGTGCAGCATTGCCATGTATGTCACAAGCATTTTATCTCTCAGGTATTTTGTTAAATAACTCTAATTAAGAGAATGCAAAAATCATTCTCTGGTACTTTGTTTTGAGAAAAAGGAGATTTTTCATTGAAATAATGCAGTTTGATAACTTTTTGCTCTTTTTCAAGATTCTTAACTCCTACAAATGTGGAAAATAAATTAAATTACTTATTAACAGTTCATTTTCATGGGATTAAATTTTGTTTTGTTTTGTTTTGTTTTTCACTTGAGAAGCACAGCCATGCAAAATGACATGGGTTTACTTACCTGAAATGGAAAATAAAAATGATATAGCATCTGGGTTCTAAAACTTAATTGGCAGATCTTCAATGTTTAGTCAAGTCTCTTAAATTTTATTTTTTGTTAAGAAGTTTGTCATAGTGTCAGAGAATTTAAAAGGACCTAATATGTGTGTGCATATATATCTATATCTCTCTCTCTATCTGTCTATCTGCATATACATATGCACATATAAACTTATGTATGCATATCCATGTACATGTGTATATATATATATATATATATATATGTATATGTATATGTATATGTGTAATGGTAATTAGAAGATCTTCCTATACCTTAATAGATCTAAGGGAATTTGAAGACCTTCCCTGCCCTTAATAGGCCAAATGTAATCACATGGACCCCATGGTTGGGGAAGCTTGTTGAAAGGGTAGAACAGATAGGATGCAGCAGGAAAGAGCAGAGAAGAGTATGAGCAGAGCTGGGAGGAGTCAGAACTGCAGTAGAGCAGCTGGTGTGAGTAAGAGAGCAGCATTTTGCTTAAGGGATTCTGTTTTCTTTTGAAGTCCCTACAGAGGGAAGGCTTAGGGATGTCAGAGCTTGCTGTGTTTCTTCTTTGTACCAACTTCTTGGTTCCTATGATGGATGTAGCTTTCTGGTGTTTGAATGAATGTTTTGATTCTGTCTTCCATGTGTAGAGTCTGTTACATTTTATGATTCAGAACTACACCAGCATATCCATAGCCACCGTGGGTGCTGTGGATATTGCATTGATATTATAATATGTATATGTATGTATGTGTGTATGTATGTGAACATATACATATATGAATATATACATATACACAGCTATGCAAGCATACACAAATGCATATGTGTGTGTGTGTGTGTGTGTGTGTGTGTGTGTGTGTGTGTGTGTGTGTCTGTGTGGGTCTGTGTGGTGAGTTTACATTTTTCCCACTCCACACATAAAGAAACTAAGTTCCATAGTAAAGTGTTTGGAATGTCCTCCAACCTAATTAGTGATAGGAGAAGAACTGATGTCTCCCGATACTAAGAATCAGAGGACCATAATTCTAGAACTGGAATTTACCTCAGAGACTATGTAGTCCATTCTTCTTATTCTATTGATATGGAAACAGAGGTCCATAAAGGATGCATGAAATAGTTACATAGGCAGAAAGCTTCAGAAGTAGATTTTGAACCTGGGACCTCCAATTTCCTAATTGATACTCTTTCTCTTGTACTATCAAAATGGTCTAATACCATTATTTAATGATCTTGACTTCTTAACTGATGTTAAATTGTTCAATGAGGAGAAAAAATAATGAGAAAATTAAGAGCTGATGACAATTTTGCAGAACACTACCTGAAAATGAGTTTGCAATGAAAATATTTATACTAATTTTCCAAGGATTTGAAATAGCATATTTTAATCAATTACATTTCTGTGAACTTTATGACTCTACTAAAGTGACCTCATCCCACTGAATCATATAGGCCAGTGGTTCTCAACCTTTCTAATGTTGTGACCCTTTAATACAGTTCCTCATGTTGTGGTGACCCCCAACTATAAAATTATTGCTACTTAATAACTGTAATTTTGTTACTGTTATGAATAGTAATGTAAATACATGGGATGCACAATGTATTTTCATTGTTAAAAATTGAACATAACCCACAGGTCGAGAACTGCTGATCTAGGCCATGAGTAAAAATAATTTCCTCAGTCTTTCAGGCTACATACATTGGACAATGATACAAGAATTTTGGAGTCAGTGAGATTAGCTTAATGCAAAGTAATGGGCAAAATTCACTCCTTAAAACAAAATTGTTACTGTTTCCTTGGCATTTTTTTTGCAGTTTTTTTCTATTTAGAAAAAAAATATGATTAGAAATAAATTTAGAAGGATAATTAAATGGAGAAATAAAACACAAGAAGGAAGATGAAATTCAGGGTTCAAGCTTAGGCATTTGTCCAAGATTCTCCTCAATGGTTGAGAGAATGATTTCTTGATGCTCAATGCTATAAAAATAGTTGTCAAATTTAGTAAGATACTTAAGTAGAGAGAAAAGGAGAGGTTTTTAAATTTTTAACAACATTCTTACCACACAGACAATTCAGCTTTTCTGTGTTGTCTATTCAATATCATTCAGTCGAAAAATAATATTCTTGAGAATAGCAATATCTCTCATGTTTGGTAACCTAATTTCACAAACTGAATTATCCCTTAGGGTATCCTTGACACTGAATTTACAAAGTGAGACCCAAGTAAAGTAGGGAGGCAGTGGACTTATCATATTCTTTCCCCTTTTCAGCCTTTTCTCTTAAGAGGACTATCATGTTCTCCTTGTGTTGACCAAGGGTCTGAAACCCAGCAACTAACTTTCTTTCATTTTCCCTATTTTATTTTCAATTCAATAAACACTTATTAAGAGCCTACTACATGCCAGAAACTCCAGTATATGCTGGGGATACTTTTTTTAGACAGTCTTTGCCCTCAAGAAGCAATCGTAGAAGTCAACACACAGAAGGAAGCTGGAAATGATGTGGAGTGCATACCATAAGGTATTTTGTTCAAAGGAGCTGATACCAGAATTGCTGATGGAAAGTGAAGTGAGTTGGAAGTACAATTTCTACCCTCTATAAAAGAAAACTTTGGGTAGAGTTGAGTGCTCCACCCTTCATCCTTCTAAACAGAGGATAGAATAGCTTGAGGGAAGTGAGAAGGTCATGAGTATTCAGGGCTTGAGGAGCAGCATGGCAATGAGATTCTGACATTTGTTCTATTCATCTGAAATGTATGTCATTCATATGTCGAAAGTAGGAGTAAAATGGATAGAGGGAAATGCTCTTTCATTTTTTTTCTATGGAATATTTTTATTTTGTTCTACATGAATTTAGGAAAATATATAGATTTCTGAATTATTTCAGGTAGTAACATTTTTAATTTTTTTTGAAGGGGGGAAGGCTGGGCAATTGGGGTTAAATGACTTGCCCAAGGTCACATGCCTAGTTTTGTGTTAAGTGTCTGAGTTTGAATTTGAACTTATGTCCTCCTGAATCCAGGGCCAGTGATCTATTTCCTGCACAAACTAGCTGCCCCCATCTAGTCACTTTTAACCTTTAGATATTTTTTCTACTTTAATTTCAATGGAAAGCTCTTTATATTTTTCATTGTTCTTTTTTGTATTTATGTAGTATTTAATTTTTCCCCAGTTACATGTAAAACAATTTTTAACATTTATTTTCTTAAAACTTTGAGTTCCAAATTCTGTCCCTTTCTCCTTCACTAATTCCCCCCCCCACTTTGAGAAGGCAAGCAATTCCATATAGGTTATATATATATGGAGTCATGCAAAATATATCCATAATAGTCATGTTGTGAACAAAAACAGAGACAAAAAAAAAAAAACCAAAACAACCCTTAGGAAAAATAAAGTGAAAAACATCATCTTCAATCTGTATTAAGACACAATCAGTGCTCCTCTGGGGATGAATAGCATTTTTAATTCTAAGTGCTTCAGAGTTGTCCTGGATCATTTTATTTCTGAGAATATCTAAGTCATTCACAGCTGATCATCTTACACCATTGCTTGTTCCTTTATACACAGTACATTTCACTTTGCATCAACCTCTGTAAGTCTTTCTAGGTTTTTCTGAGAGCGTTCTGGTCATTTCTTATAGTACTACAGTGTTCCATCATAATTATATATCACAACTTATTTAGTAATTCCCCAATTGATGTGCATCCCCTCAATTTCTAATTCCTTACCTCCCAAAAAGAACAGCTTAAGTATTTTCTTTTTTTTTTTTACATATAGATTCATTTTTTATTTTTTTTATCGTTTTTTAGGATATAGACCTAGAGGTGATATTGCTATGCCAAAGGGCATGCAAAGTTTTATAGCCCTCTGGGCATAGTTCCAAATTGCCCTGTAGAATGATTTAATCAATTCACAACTCCAACAACAGTACATTAATATCTCATTTTTCCACATCCCCTGCCACATTTATCACATACCTTTTCTGTCCAATTACATAATCTAATAGGTATGAAGTAGTACCTCAGAATTGTTTTAACTCACATTTCCGTAATCAATAGTGAGTTAGAACATTTTTTTTCATATGTCTGTAGATAGCTTTAATTACTTCAACTGAAAACTGATTATACATTTTGATGATTTATCAATTGGGGAATGACTCTTATTTTTATAAATTTGGCACAGTTGTCTATATGTTAGAGAAATGAGGCCTTTATTAAAGAAACTTGTTTCATTTTTTTCACAGTTACTATTGGTAAGTGTAGTTCCTTCCATCCTATTCTGTCTACTCTAATTTCTTTTATTCTTTCTCTCCTTTACCCTGTCCCTCCTCAAAAGTATTTTGTTTTTGATTACCCCTTCCTGCAATCTATCATCCCTTCTATCACCCCAAACCCAATCTCTTATCCCCTTCTTTTTCTATTTTCCTGTAGGGAAAGATTGATTTGCAAACCTCATTGTGTGTGTGTATATAATTTCCTAGTTACATGTAAGAAACATTTTTTAAAATTTATTTATTTTCAGTTTTCAACATTCATTTCCCCATTTTCCCCTACCCCAACCCCAAAATAGCAAGCCTACTGAATACCCCTTGCAAGCCCAATCTGTTTTCTCTTATATTCTCCCCTATAATCACACCTTCTAACTTTCTAGTAGGGCAAGATGGATTTCTATACCCCAGTGCTTGTACGTTTTATTTCCCAGTTGATGAAAAAAACATATTTTTTAAACCTTGATTTTTAAAACTTTGAGTTCCAGATTTTTCCCTTCTTCCCTGCTCACCCACTCCCAGTGTGAAGATAAGCAATTCAATCTAGGGTGTACATGTGTGGTTACCCAAAACATTTCTATAATTATTATATAATTAAAGAATAACTGTATTTCCTTCCATTCTATCCCAACCCAATATTATTCTATTTTCTCTGTTGACCTTATCCCTTTTCAAAAAATGTTTGCTTCTAACTAACCTCTCCCGCAATCTACCCTCCCTTCTATCATCTCCCTTCTTATCCCCTACACTCCTATTTTACTGTAGGGCAAGATACCCAATTGAGGTTGTACGTTATTCCCTCCTTAAGCCAAATTCAATGAGAAGAAGGTTATCTCATATCCTTTCACCTTCCTGCTCTTCTCATCCATTATAACAATTTTCTCTTGCCTCTTTTACATGAGATAATTTACCCTAATTTATCTCTCCCTTTCTCCTCCCAATCAATTCCTCTCTCACCTCTTAATTTTATTTTTTAGATATCGTCCCTTCATATTCAAATCATCCTGTGCCCTCTGTCTATGTATACATGAACATTCATATGCCCACACTCGCATATGTATTTATATACACAAATACCCTCCTATACCTACATGCATATGTATATATACATACACACACATATATGTACATATATATTATATATAAGCATATGTGTGTGTGCG
>CM053580.1:417997543-418020305 GCA_028627135.1 Pseudochirops cupreus | reverse complement strand
TATTTTCCCCTAAAGCATTATACTCAGTTTTGCTGGAAAGGTGATTCTTGGTTTTAGTCCAAGCTTCTTTGACCTCCAGAGTATCATATTCCAAGCCTTGTGATTCCTTAATGTAGAAGCTGTTAGGTCTTTTGTTATCCTGATTGTGTTTCCACAATACTCAAATTGTGTCTGCCTGACTGCATGCAGTGTTTTCTCCTTTCCCTGGGAACTCTGGTATTTGGCTATAATATTCCTATGAGTTTCCTATTTGGGATCTTTTTCAAGAGGTGATTGGTGAATTCTTTCAGTTTCTCTTGTTTTAGAATATCAGGGCAATTTTCCTTGAGGCTTCCTTGAAAGATGTTATCTAGGCTCTTTTTTTGATCATGGCTTTCAGGTAGTCCAATTTTAAAAGAATTATTTCTCCTGGATTTAATTTCCAGGTCAATGCTTTTTCCAATGAGATATATCACTTTGCCTTCTTTTTTTTTTTAAATTTTTTTGGATCTGTTATATGTTGTCTTGATTTCTCATAAACTCATGAGCTACCAGCTGGTCCAATCTAATTTTGAACGAGTTATTCTCTTCAGTGAATTTTTGAAATTACTTTTCCAGCTGGCAAATTCGGCTTTTTAAGGCATTCTTATCCTCATTGGCTTTTTAGGCCTTTTTTTGACATTTGAGTTAGTCTATATTTTAAGATCTTATTTTTCAGTCATATTGTTGACTCACTTTTTATGATTTTCTTGCATCATCCTCATTTCTATTTCCAATTTTTGCCCTACATCTCTTACTTCATTTGCAAAATCCTTCTTGAGCTCCTCCATGGCCTCTAACCAGTTCACATTTTTCTTGGAGGCTTTTGATGCAGTTCTGACTTCGCTGTCTTCTTTCTGGTCCATGTCTTTATCATTTTTGTACTCCAGAAAAGATTCTATGGTCTGTTTGTGCTTCCTGTGCTTGCTCATATTGCCAGCCAATTGCTTGCCTTTTGAGCTCTTTGCCATGGCAGAACACTGCTTCCAGAATGGATAGCTTTGTTCCACATTGCTGGGGTTTTCACAGCTACCAGAGATATTAGAAGGGCACCATCTCTATAGCCCTCCCCCCCAAAAAAAATCTGGCTCACTGGTGACACACCCCAGGACCACCACCCAAGACTGTAAGCCAGATCCATGCAGGTTAAAGCAAGAGTGATTACCCTATGAATGGTGACTTGGTCACCCTAAAGTCTTCATGTGAGAAGCTCCTGAGGCAGCCACATGATTCAGCCACTTCACCTCTGCTGCTTCTCTCCCTGGAGGCTGCAGATGGAGCATACTTTTCTGTCCCCCTCCATTCCAATAGCATTCCATACTGACCTTTTACTTTGTCTTTGGTGTTTATGGGTAGAGAATTCTGGAAGCCAAAACAGGTGCTGGTGATTCACTCTCCTGAAGTCTGCTCTTGATGCTGCTGGTTGGGCCCACCCTGGAACCAGGAATCACATGGCTCCAGTGGGACTGTGCTCGGCTCCCAGTGGTGCAATAGACCTTTCCTGTAAGCCTGCAAGGCTGTCTTCAGCAGATTTGTTTCTCTCTGTCACTTTGTGAATTCTGTATCTTTAAAATTTGTTTGGAATCATTTTTTAAAGTTATTGGAATTGTTGGGAGTTGGAGCCCAAGCCAAGTTTGTGCTTCTACTCCACCATCTTGGCTCTGCCCCCAAAAGCATTTTTTACTTTTGTTTTTTAAGACCTTGAGTTGAATCTTTCTTCCTCCCTCTCTACCCACCCTCACTGTGAAGACAAGCAATTTGATATAGATTATGCATGAGTAGTCATGTAAAACACATCCATAATGGTCATTTTGTGAAAGAGAAACAAGATTTCCCTCCATCCTATCCTTCATCCTATTTATTATATTCTCCCTTTTCACCCTGCTCCTCCTCAAAAATGTTTGCTTCTGATTACCTTCTCTCCCAATCTGCCCTCCCTTCTCCAACACCCCTCTTATACCCTTCCCCCCTACTTTCTTGTGAGTGAGAGAGATTTCTAAACCCTATTGAATGACTATGTGATTCACTGCTTAAGTAAATTCTGATGAATGCAAGGTTCACCCATTTCCTTTCACCTTCCCATTTGTCCTCCACTTTAAAGCCTTTTCTTGCCTCTTTTACCTGAGATAATTTACACCTTCTACTTCTCCCTTTCTCCTTCTCCCAATATATTCTTCTCTCACCTCTTCATTTTATTTTTTAGATATCATCCCTTTATTTTGAGCTCACACTGTACTCTCTGTCATGTATAGATAGATAGATAGATATAGATATATAATATCCCCCCTCCATCTACCCCAATAATGAGAAAGCTCTAATGACTTACAAACATCATCTTCTTATCTAGAAATGTAAATAGCCCAAACTTATTAAGTTGCTTATGATTTCTCTTTCCTGTTTACCTTTTCATGTTTCTCTTGATTCTTATATTTGAAACTCATATTTTCTATTCAGTTCTAGTTTTTTCTCAAGAGTACATGAAATTCCTCTATATCATTGAATATCAGTTTTTTCCTCTCATGTGTTACACTCAGTGATTTGGGCAGTTAATTCTTGCTTAAATCCTAGCTCCTTTAGCCTCTGTAATATCATATTCCAAGCCATCTGATTCCTTAATGTAGAAGTTGCTAAATTTTGTTTTACCCTGAGCATGGTTCCATAATACTTGAATTGTTTCTTTCTGGCTGATTGCAGTATTCTCTACTGTATATGGAGACTCTGGAATTCAGCTATAATATTCCTAGGAGTTTTCACTTTGGAATATCTTTCAGGAGGTGATCAGTGGACACTCTCAATTTCTATCTTAACCTCTGATTCTGGAACATCAGGACAGTTTTCCTTGATTATTTCCTAAAGAAAGATAATGTCCAGGCTCTTTTTTTGATCATGGTTTTCAGGTAATATAATAATTTTTAAATTATCTCTCCTGGATCTATTTTCTAGATCGGTTGTTTTTCCAATGAGATATTTCTCATTGTCTTCTATTTTTTCATACTTTAAAAAAATAGCTTCTTGATTTCTCATAGAGTCATTAATTTCCATTAGCTCAATTCTAATTTTTAAGAAATTATTTTCCTCAATGAACTTTTGAAACTCCTTTTCTATTTGGCCAATTTTGCTTTTCAAGTTGTTCTTGTCATCAGTTTTTTGGACCTTTTTGCCATTTGTGTAAGTCAATTTTTTTAGAGTTTTACTTTCTTCAGCTTTTTTTGGGATATCCTTTATCAAGTTGTTGACTTGTTCTTCAAGATTTTCTTGCATCACTCTCATTTCTCTTCCCAATTTTCCCTCTACTTCTCATATTCATTTTCAACACCTTTTTTTTTGAGCTCTTCCATGGCCTCTGACTAGTTCATATTTTTTCTTCAAGACCTTGGATATAGGAACTTTGACTTTGTTGAGTTCTCCTGGGTGTATGTTTTCATCTTCTTTGTTGCCAAAATAAGATTCTATAGTCTAATTTCCCTACTCTTTGCTCATTTTCCCAGCTAATTACTTGACTTTTTAACTCTTTGTTAAGGTAGGGCTCTATTTCCCATGTGGAGGGTGTACTGTCACAAGCTTCTAGGGTTTTGTTCAGCTGTTTTTAGAAATATCTTTAAGGACCTGTAAATTTTCAATTCTTCCAAGGTGGTTTGACCTAAGGAGAGGTGTCTGCTCCTCTGCTGGCCTGTGCTCTCTTCTGCAAATGATCACAAGCACTCTTTTCTGCTTTTTGACTGTTAAGAAGATTCCTTCTCCACTGCTGCTACAACCTCCTTCACACCAGGGCTCCACTTTGCCCCAGGACTACCCCCAGGACTGCAACCCAGATCCAACCCCAGGCAAAGCAAGAGAATCCCACTTCAGTGCCACAAAAGAGATCCATACAATCGTCCTCTGATGTGCTGCTTATTGCTCCCCCCTACCCCCCATTGTCTGTGGACCAACTGATCTATAAGTAGCTGTTGCTTCTCTGGCCCCAGGTCTGGGTCTGGACCATACTTCTCTGTCACCCAGGTCCAATTGGTCTTTACTACTGACCTCCAAAGTTGTCTTTGGTGTTTGTAGTTTGAAAAGTCTGGAAACTGCCACAGCAACCAGTGATTCAGCACCCTGAGGCCTGCTTTAGTTTCTCTGAGGCCCATTCTCTGCTGTTGCATTTTGTGTTGGACTGTGTCCCTCTCTCACCCTGATGCAACAGACCTTTCCTGTCTTCCTGCCAGGTTATCTTGGGCTGGAAATTTGTTTTACTCCGTCATTTTGTGGGTCCTGTTGCTCTAAAATTTGTTTGGAGTCATTTTTACCGGTATTTGGAGGGAATTGGGGGAGAGATCAAATAAGTCACTGCTTTTATTCTGCCACCTTGGCTCCACATCCTAGTTTATCCCAATTCATATTTGTCTTGGAGGCTTTGAATGTAGGAGTTTTGACTTGGTTGAGTTCTTCTGATTATATGTTTTGATCTTCTTTGTGAACAAAGATTCCATAGTCTGATTTTTTCCTGCTCTTTGATCATTTTCCTAGCCAATTATTTGCCTTTTTAACTTTTTGTGAATAGGGCTCTGCTTACAGTGCTTAGAATATACTGTCCCAAGCCCCTCCTACAGCTATTTTCAGAGATACTTGTAGGGACCCTAAAGTTTTTACTTCTTCCAAGTTGATATGATTTAAGGAGAGGTGTTTACTCCTCTGCTGGTCTGTGTTCTGCTCTCTGAGTGACCACAATCACTCTTTTCTGCCCTGACATGGTGTGGTGAGTTCTCTCTGCACTGCTGCCACAAGCTTTGCTATGCCAGTGCTTCTGCTTGCCCAAGGACTGCCATCCAGATCCAACTGCAGGCAAAGGAATAAAGTCCTGCCTGAGTGCCAGCAAAGAAACCCTGTAATCTTCTTCTGACTATTTATTTGATCCCCTTGTCTTTTGTGAACTGAGAACTCCAGAAGTAGCCATTCCCTTTGCTACCACAGCACCACTACTTCTGATTCAGTCAATCCCAAGGCCTGCTCCTTGTTTGCTAGGACTAGGACTGTGCTGGAACTTAAGCTAGACTGTGCTCCTTTCTCACCAGGTATGACAGATCTTTCCTACTGATCTTCTAAGTTTTCTTTGATGTTTGTTGGTCGTGAAGTCTGGAGACTGTTATATCTGCCTGTGATTCAATCCCCAATTCCCTGCTCTGCATTGCGGGGAACTGGTCTGTGCTGGTGGGCCTGCACTGGACTGTGAAGGTGTAACAAATCTTTCCTGTATACCTTCCAGGTTGTCTTGGACTGGAAATATTTTTTACTCTGTCTCTTTGTGGGTTCTGCTGCTCCGGAATTTGTTTAGAGTATTTTTACAGTTGTTTGGAGGGGTTTGAGGGAGAGCTCAGATGAGTCTCTGCCTTTACTACATCATCTTGGCTCTGCACCTCAGAAATATACCCTTTCAAAATATATTAATACTATTTTAGAAAAGAAAAGAATAACTCTCTATTTCAGATTTTCCCTTCCCCTAGAGGGCCTCCTAAGTTATTCTTTAAACAAACGCTTCCTCCCACTGCTCAGTTGAAGCATATAATTCTTATGAAATGATTTTATGCTACAGAAGAGTTTGCATATAGCTTTGAGTAAATGGTTTGTATTCACTTTAAGACCTATGCTAGAGATTGCACTCATTTGTGCTGCTATAAATCAATTGAGATTGTTTTTGTTAAATGTTGCCTTAGGTATTTAATAATTAACTACATTTTCTTAACTATCTCAAGGTCACCTAAATATTTTAAATCCCTATGTGTACATAGCTGTCCCAGAACATGAGGGCTACCTCAGATTTAATATTGTACAACTTTCCTCAAAATATTTGTAAATTTTTAGAGAAAAAATAAGGACATT
The DNA here is from genome assembly GCA_028627135.1 of Pseudochirops cupreus. Classification (NCBI taxonomy): domain Eukaryota; kingdom Metazoa; phylum Chordata; class Mammalia; order Diprotodontia; family Pseudocheiridae; genus Pseudochirops; species Pseudochirops cupreus. The sequence goes on along the minus strand of CM053580.1, from coordinate 418,014,431 downwards.
TGTAATTTTGTATTTATCACTAAATTGTTGTATACACAGTTTAATAACTTGCTTGGGTGTATTTGCCAAGCTTGAATTCATAGTGTATTTTCATAAATCCTATAAAGGTTAGAATTTTTAAAGTAAAGGTTTTGTTAGTAATTGCTTAGATTCTTAAAAGTAAACTTTTTTTTGACTTTGTTAACATGTCAATCTTTTTTATCACTATCCAAAGACGAGCAAAAATGCACAATGTGTATTGCTATTTTAACTTATTTGATACCAAATATTGGGAATAAAAAATAAAAGAAAAATTCATGTTTCCAATGGCACCAAGAGGAATGACTATAGAAATTTTGTTAAAGCAATATTTGTTAAGCACCTCCTATGTGTTTAGTCATCTGTTAGGCGCTGGGTATCCAAATTTTTAAGAGGAAGAAAAAGTAACTAAAATATTTATCAATATAGACTTTAATATTTGCAAATTATTTGTTTACATTATCTCATTTGAGGCTCACAACAACCAAGTAAGATTGTAAGATATCAATTAGAGATTCAAATGACACTTTAGACAGACATTAACCACTGAGGCTTAATTATATCGTGTGTGTGTGTGTGTGTGTGTGTGTGTGTGTGTGTTTAAATTACTTTCAGAATTTATAAATGTATTTTATGCAGGACTATTTTTCAACCTCAATTTATAGTGAATAAGGAATTACGTTCTATTAGTAGCAATCTTTCTTCTTATGTTCACCATCTTCATTGTTTTGAAAATGGGGTAAAACATTGAGTAGGCCAGATGGGAAATCTTGATAAGAAGCCAAAACTTTGATTACTGGTTCAGTATGGCATATATCTTTTTTTTTTCTTTTTATCACTTGGCCTACAAGCAAAATATGTCTACTTATCTTTCTACTATCTTACTTTATGTTTATTCATGCATGTATGTATGCTATGTCATAGATATGAATGCATATCTGTATATATGAAATACATTTATTAATAAACCTGGCTCAAGTTTTCATCTCTACAAGTAAGACCTGGTAGAAAATTTTCTCTTGTAATGTAGGTCAGAGTCACCCACAGCTTATAATTTTTTGTACTGTGTCCTTTATAGGATTCAATTATTAAAATTAATTTTTTCTATCTCTCAGTTTCCCAGAAATGAGAATAGAAAAAACTCTAATAAATATAAATATTATAGTCACGTAAAACCAATTCCCATATTGACCATAACTATGAAAATTTTAAGAACTCTGAGCAACACAATAAGCAACCATGATCCCATAAGATTATTGGTAAAGAATGATACCAAGTCCTGATGCAAATGAGGTAGAATCAAGATATAATTTATAGTTTTAAAATTTGCAACAAGAGTGAAGAATGGCAGTGAGGGAAAGAGAGATGTCTGAATGATATGAGATAAAGAAGAGGGGAAAATGCAGAACACTCAGCTCCTCGTTGAAAATTTCCATCAGTTCCATTCATCAGCAAGTAAATAGGAACAAAATTCAAATCCTAGATTGGTTTTAACATCTACCTCCTTTACTCCTATTCATATGTTACTGAATGGAAATGATGGAAATCTTCAACACTGAGCTGACTTAGTCCATTTTTGACCTGCCTTAATTCAGGCAAACATTTTATTTAACTCTTATTTAGTTCATTATTCCTCTCTCCATAACTACTTATCCAAATTTTCTAAAAATCTTTCCTCAACTCTTCAAAGATTCCATCTTCTTGCTTCTCAGCTAAGTCTCTCATCTCAAGCTTTCAAACACATATACACACAATTACACTATTACAAATTGAGGTTATTTGCTGAAAGTTGAGAAATCTCACAAAAAGTAACAGATAAACCAAAATGGAAAAGAAGAGAAAGGAGGGAGGAAATGAGTGCTAATTCTGCATATAATAACAGACTTTTAAAAAACTAGTTAGTTTTACTAATCTTGTATTTGTTATTTTATTCTTTGTTTTCAAAGATTTCTCTCTATAGGATGAATTGAGGAATCAGGAAAACCCTCTTGAATTTGGTGTGTGAACTCTGATGTGAAAGAAAAGAGGAATTCTACAAGGCAGATATTATAATGGAGTGTATTTCAGGGATATGAATTTCAATTTGGCTGGATCATAAAGAGAAATAATAAATCCACCATACTGCATCAGACCATCTTGTAGGGCAGCAGTTCTTAACCTGTGGGTTATGTTCAGTTTGTAACAATGAAAATACATCCTGCATATCAGATATTTACATTACAATTCATAACAGTAGCAAAATTACAGCTATGAAGTAGCAACAAAAATAATTTTGTGGTTGGGGGGTCACCACAACATGAGGAACTATATTAAAGGGTCACAGCATTAGGAAGCTTGAGAACCACTGATGTAGGGGAATGACATGAGTAGATCTTTACTTAAGGAAGTGTTGCAGATGGGGTGTAGCAGAAGAAATGAAGCAGGAATACAAATTAAGAGGCCATTGCAAAGCGCTTGAACTAAGGTGATGGTTATGTGAGTAGACACAAGGGATTAGATACAAGAGATGTTATGGAAGTAGAAATCATAAGATCTCTCAACTGATTACATACATAGGATGAGGAAGAGTAAGGAATCAATGATAGTTCTGATGTTATAGATCAGAGATTTTAGTCATATTATCCTCCATACCTGGAACTTATTGCTTCTTCCTTCTAGTATGTCAAGATCCCTTCAAAGCCCAGCTCAGTTGCCACCTCCCACATAAGTCTTTTATCTCCATCACCCAGTTACCACTATTTCCTCTCCTTCTAGAATTGCTTTGCATTTACTTTGTGTAGATTTTGTTTTTAATTATCTCTGTACATTCTGCAGTCCTCTAACAGGGACTAGAACTCACCCCAGGGCTGTACCCTAAGGAAAGCCTGAAGTTTTTACCTAACCTACAACTGTGGCCTTCTATTAAAATGTGACCTCCTTGACAGCAGGACTTTCCCAGTTTTTTTTTTAATTTGTATCTCTAGTGCTTCCTTTCTTACCTTTCTTTCTTTCTTTCTCTTTCTTTCTTTATTTCTTCCTTTCTTCCTTCTTTCCTTCCTTCTTTCTTCCTTCCTTCTTTCCTTTCTTCCTTTCTGTCTCTGTCTCTGTCTCTGCCTCTGTCTCTGTCTCTCTCTCTCTCTTTGTCTCTCTCTGTCTCTCTCTCTCTCTCTTCAAGGTTCAGTGATTTATTTTTTTTCTTTTTTCCATTAATTAATTTCTTATTAGTTTTCAACATTCACTTCCACAAGATTTTGAGTTCCAAATTTTCTCTCCATTTCTCCTCTCCTCCCACCCCAAGATAACATGCATTCTAATTATCCCTTCCCCCAATCTTCCATCCCTTCTATCACCACCCCCCTTATCCCTTTCTATTTTCCTGTAGGGCAAGATAAGTTTTTATACTCCATTGCCTGTATATTTTATTTCCCAGTTGCATGCAAAAACAATTTTGAACTTTCTTTTTTAAAACTTTGTGCCCCATATTCTCCCCCTTCCTCACTCCCCACTCATCTACATTGAGAAGGGAAACAATTTGATACATGTTATACACATGTAGTCATGAAAAACACTACTGTAACAGTCATGTTGTGAAAGACTAACTATATTTCCCTCCATTCTATCCTGTCTCTCATTTGTTCTATTCTCTCCTTGGACCCTGTCCCTCCTCAAAATGTTTGCTTCTGATTACCCCCTTCTCCCATTTGCTCCCCTTTCTATCCCCCCCTTCCTTATCCCATTCCTCCCATACACTCCTATAGGGTAAGATAGATTTTCATACCCAGTTGAGTGTGTATGTTACTCACTCCTTAAGCCAAATCTGATGAGAGTAAGGTTCACTCATTCCCTTTCACCTCCCCAACCTTCTCGTCCTTTGTAAAAACTTTTTCTTGCAATTTTTGTTAGATAATTTATCTCATTTTACCTCTCCCTTTCTCCTTCTGCCAGTACGTTCTTCTCTCACCCTTTAGTTTTATTTTTATATATCATCTCTTCATATTAAACTCATCATGTGCCCTCTGTCTATGTATGTGTGTGCATATTTATACATACATATATACATGTGTGTATATGTGTATATATACACATAAAAACACACATATATATTCCCTCCAACTACCGTAATACTGAAAAAGGTCTTATGAGTTACAAATATCATCTTTCCATGTAGGAATGTAAACAGATCAACTTTAATAAATTCCTTATTATTTCTCTTCCCTGTTTACCTTTTCATGCTTCTCTTGATTCTTGTATTTGAATGTCACATTTTCTATTGAGCTCTGGCCTTTTCATGGAGAAAGCATGAAAGTTCTTTATTTCATTGAATGTCTATTTCCCCCTAAAGTATTATACTTAGTTATGTTGCATAGGTGATTCTTGGTTTTCATCTTAGCTCCTTTGACCTCCAGAATATCATATTCCAAGCCCTCTCCAGTGCTTTCTATATAGTATGCATTCATTAAATGCTTTTAAAAATAGAATGTAAGGACATTGAGGGAAGGGACAGTTTTGTTTTTGTATTTGATTCACAAATGTTTAGCAAAATAAATCAATGACATAGATAGGGATGTATGTGTGTGTGTGTCAGTATGCTGTACATATGTCTATGTGTATATATGTACTTTTACACTCAAAACTAAATACAAGTAGAAACAGAGAAGAAGACACCTGCATCTGGGGAAAGCTAAGGAGGTGAAATCTTCTACAGAGAGTGGTATAAGATCCGAATCTTGAAGGGATCAAGATTATAATTTAAAAGTACTATTTGCTATTTTTCACTGGCAAAGGTAGCACAGTCCTCAAATTCCAGCATGCCCCTCACTCATCTTTTCAATTTTTTGCACTATATAATCTATCATTATTTCAAGGCTGCTGGAAATGTAAAATTAACTTATTGCTGATGATCATGATCACTGGATTGTCTTATTGAGTACTTTGATTTTTTTTTTGAAGAAAAGATACAAAACAACATATTGTAACAATTTTTAAAAATTTTATCTTTGTCACCACCATTATTGCTAATGAGAAAATGACAAGTCATTTTATTGTTTTAGAGATCATGGTAAAGCATATGAGTCTCTGACTTAAGATGCATTTTCTGCAGTTCTTTTTAGAATGCTGAGTGCCATTAATTTTCTATATTGAAAGCTAGACACAGTGGCATTATAGAATCTTCTACGTTTTCATCAGATAAATCTTTCTTTTATTTGCTGTCAGTCTCAGATGGTTATGTTTCAATATGCAGTATTGTCCATTATCTTTCATTCTTTCTCTGGTTTCCATTTTTTTTTCCATGCTGAGAAATATAAGAATTGCAGGTATCCAAAACCAAAACCAATGCTAGTTGAAGCTAGGTCAACTAACCTTGTCAAATATGACATTAAACTATGACTGATGTACAATACCCCCCAAAATGATGTTTGCATAATAACATTTTCATTACAGATGCATGAACTTTCTGCCTTACCATCTGTACAGAACATTTCAAAATAAATGAATAGATAGCAATGTATTTTAATTAAGCTAACCTTTAAAAAGACCATCTTCTACAAATCCCTACAGATCACAAAAATGCTAATATGAGGATACATGTTTGTAGAAATACTATACAGAATCTAGAAAGAAGCAAAGAAAGGTTACTGATAGCCTGAAGTCTTTAACTTTCTCAGTACCCATTTGTTACTCAATGTTATCTTTTAGACACATGGAACTCTCCGAAATCTTATAGATTCCTTAGCACAATTCTGATAGTAATGGCATTCTTAAGAACAATTTAATAGCAAGACATTATGGTATGAAGGAAAGAATATTGCATTACAAGTCAGAAGTGACTCTGTCACTTAGTACTTTTGTGACCTTGGGTAAATTACTTAAGCTATCTGGGTCTCCAAATCCTCATCTGTATAATGAAGGTAATGGATTTTGTTGTCCATTGATTTAAGTCATATATGACTCTTCATGACACCATTTGGAGTTTTCTGGGCAAAGATATTTGAGTGGCTTGACAATTCTTTCTCCATGTCATTTTTACAGATGAGGAAACTGAGGTAAATAGGGTTAAGTGACTTGCTAGTAAATGTCTGAGGCCAGATTTGAATTCAGAAGGGTAAGTCTTCCTAGTTCCAGGCCCAGTATCCACTGCACCACCTAGTTGCCCTGGGGAATGAATCAAGATGCCACTAAAATCTCTCTAAATCTATGATTGACCTAGGCAGATTACATAATTACCTATCTGATGTGATTTAAAGAAGTGCTAGACTCAGCTCCCTTTCCCAACAGATGCTCCTTTACTATTCAGCTTATCATTGCAGCATATTTCCTTTCAGTTCTGAAAGCATTTCTGTTCTTTGATACTACTGTAACAAATCTCTGACCTTATTCTTCTAGAGCCAGGCTAGCTACATTTCTGACTAAGAGTTCTCCCACTAAAGAGTTGGGAGTATTTTTAATACTCTCAGCTTGAGCCTCCACTCTGTTGTGTCCTTCCCACTGTTAATGGCCAGTTATTAACACTTCAGTTTCACTTAACTAGTTAATATCAGCAAGAACTGAAACACACAAACATCCTGCCCCGATACCTGGAGGTCACATGTTATGTGCTCATTTTATACCCCTGGAGAGGCAAAAAGTTTTCACCCCCAGAGAGAGGCTCAGATTTTATGAAATTTCTATATAACATTGATCCCATCATGTATACATGCAAATATAGAGTAACAATTGGATGAATCAATATCTCAGCTACCACTGGGTTGGGTCCTGAAGGTCATTCTTAATGGCTTAAATGCTGACTCAGAAACCTAGAATGGAATATAAAACTCAGACCTTCTAGTTGATTACTCTCTTGACCTTTTAAATCACCTTCACCTGGAAACAGGAAAGAATGGACACAGCAGATCAAAAGTGATCACAGGATTATGGACTTTCGGCTTTAAACCAGTTTCAGGCAAGAAAGGAAAAAAAAGATCTCCCTCATCAACAGGTCTTCAAATATCTCATCTCCATTCTCCAATGCTAGCAAGTCTGGAAAGAATCTCTACCAAGAGAGTGCTTTGGTTGACTAATGTCATTTTAACGAATCCCAGTACCAGCTCCTTAGCTAATGAAAGGGGTTTCTTTTAACCACATGATTATCATACTGGTACCAGCTACAAGATAACTGTACGAGCTCAAAATCTCTCAAAGACATTTCCATTATACCACATCATACCTTTCTATTAATAGCATCCCTAGCCTCTTCTATGTGGTAGACTACATCAGCACCTGTCATCAGCACTCTGTAGAGAGGTAACATTATATGATGGCAAATGCATTGGACTAGAAGTTCTAGATCTTCTGTTATTTTACTTTCAGTGCAAATGGTTCATTTTCTCTGATCTTAGCTTGTTAATCTGTAAAAAAGGAATAATCAGAACTAGGATAATCCTACCCAGTTGGATTTCAGGTATGACTTCATGTGTGGTATTTAGAAGTAAAAGGAACTTCAGAAATGATCAACTCATTTAATCTTGATTCTTTGCTATGAAAGCCAAACTTTCTGACCCTTGGTCAACTACTCCACTTCTCTTAGCTTTAGTTTCTTCATCTATAAAATTGTGTGAAAGAGTTGGCACAGTGCCTGGCTCACAATAGGCACTTAATTGACAATTATTGATGTATTGGTCTCTAAGGTCTCTTCTTGATTTAAATGTATGATCCTATAATAGCTTTTGTTGTTCCTTAGTCATTTTCCGTTGTATCTGACTATTTGTGACCCCATTTGGGAGGCTTTCTTGGCAAAGATACTGGATTAGTGTTTCATCTCCTTCTCTAACTCTTTTTTTTTTTTTTTGGTGAGGAAACTGAAGCAAACAGAGTTGGGTGACTTTCCCAGAATCACACATCTAGTAGTGTCTGAGGTCAGTTTTAACCTCAGGAAGATGAGTTTTCCTGACTCCAGACTTGACACTTTATCCACTGCAGCAACTACCTGCCCTAACATAGCTAACATCATTATAATAGCTAGCATTTATATATCACTTTACAATTTATAAAGAACTTTATAATTATCTTTCTATGATCTGATATAGCTGAAAAGTATATAAAACAGATTCAAGAAGAGTCATACATGACTGAAAATGACTGGACAACCATTATTCAGATTGTAATGTCTCTGAGAAGATGATTGTGTCATTGGTCATATCAATTTAACACAGAATATTAAGAATGTGACCTACTAGTAAGGTTTATAGGGCAGAAATATGAGAACTGAGGTTGAGCTGCCAGGGGCTGGAATGGTTTCAAAGACCAACTTTGCCTGTTTCATAATTTTTCCAGGGTCTGATCCTTGCTGTACCTAAAAATAGTTATTTCAATTTGTATTATGGTCTAACATTTACTCTCTCCCCCCCCTAAAAAAAAAACCAATAACAAAAATAAGTTAGTCTTCAAGGAAAAATGAGACATCAAAAAAGAATAATCTACAGTATAGTTATTGTTTGGCAGAAAGAATTCTAGGAAATTGATTAGACATTTTAATATCACATGGTTATAAGTTATATTTAGGATTCAATATGATAAAATAAAGGAGCAGTTATTATAAATTTTAAAAACTATGTTTTACGTGAATTTCATGTAATGATATTCTTACAATAAAGAGTATAAAATAGTAATAATGATAATGATGATGTGATAATAGTGATTACTAGTTTTTATTATAACTCATAAATATAACATTTGCAAAGTGACTCCTCCCAGCAACCTATGTGAATACAAATATTGTTCTGCCCATTTTATAGATGAGAAGACTGAGGCTTGAGAAATTAGGTGACTTTTCAGTAATTACATGAATAATAAGCATCTGATACAGCACTTGAAACCAGGTCTTCCTCCAGAATCTAGTTCCAGTACTCTATAGAATACCCTGTACTACAGTAGAAAAGTTTTGGAAATTATCTAGATAATTTTTGCCTTTGAGTCAGTTATTGATGAAAGTTAATATCTGAGATCTTCAAATGTGTATTTGCATTAGCCAGAAGGGCTAAGTAACCCTGTCATTAAATAGTCCACTTCAGTTGACCATCATACAGTATCATTCTCTTTTTACTTCATGCTAAATCAAAATCAGCTTCCAGCTATTCAATACTTTGGAAAAGATCTGATCCGTAAAGTCACAGAAAATATCAAACACAGAAAACTGCTTACTGCTGTTACTGCTTTTCAGTGACATTTGTTTTATCAGAGGGATAAGTCCAATGCATCAACTGATGGAATTTGGTGTAATGATCATGAGCTAGTGTGGAATATATTTGGGGATAGAGTAGACTTCAAATTTCAAGATATAATGACAGCTACTCTTCTCCCTTGCCTAATCTTGAGGCTGCCAGAAATGTTATATTTTCTTAAGAATGCAGGGAATCATTTTTGAAGCCTAAACATTCTTTTATGGTGCTACATCTCTCTTCTCAAAAACAACTTCTTTTTGTATGCCAGAACAAAATATTATTTTATAGTAGAACATTCATATTACTTCTGGTAAATATTTACGTAGTGTTTTAGATATCCCAAAGTCAACTTGATAATGTCTAAAATGCAAAGCCAATTATTCTTTTTTTCTAGTCTTATCATTGTTTCTAACGTGTTGTATCATAAATTGTTCTTTACTGTCTACTTCATGCTTTGTGGTAAGTAGAGAAATCTTAGTGGTACTTTTCTCCAACCAGTAAATATAAAGTCATAGACTCTAATTTCATTTAGTTTTTGAGGTCTACTTTTGATTTGAAAACAGAACAAAACAAAAAATCAAAGATGGTCAAGGCTTGAATTATACAGAATGCCTGCTTAAGAGAGTTTGAGAAGAAAAGGAGCTCTTTAAATATACAGAATTCTAAACATAGAAGTTAGGAGAGAACTTAACATAGATAAACAAGGAAGATGGGGTTTTCCAAAAGGAAAGCTTTAATAAAGAGTTGGGTCTTGGGGAAAAAGGAAGAAAAAGACTTTGGAAAGTAGATTAGGTGGCTTAAGAAGATAAAATCAGAATCAGGAGGAGAATAAGATCAGGACTTAAGAAGAGACTGAGGAATGATGTTATGCCAAGATCTTCTCGACGTCATACTACTATAGAAAACATGAGATGAATAACAACAACAAGATCTGTCCAACAATATTTGATGTATACAAGTGCCACATAATGGGAAAAAAAGACATTGGGTTTTGAATCAGAAATTTTGAATCAAATTACTGCCATCTTTTTAGTCTTCAGCAACTTATTTCTTTTGTTGGGTTTCAGATTTGTTTGTTTGTTTGTTTATTGTAAGTTGATGAAATAGCAGGAATAGACTATGTGATTCCCAAAATTGATTTTTTCCTTTGTCATGAATCCTCTTTATTTTTCATTACCATCTCCCCCACATTTTTGTATGTGTGTCTGTGTATGTTCTTCTCTCCACCTTTCACACTTCCTCCTTCAAGTGTCCAGTAGTGTTCTACAGTCTAATCTCCTATTTTCTATAAAAAAGGAAAAGATCTTTACTCTAGAGTAAATATTGGTTGGTTGGTGAATTCTTTCTTAATTTATATAGGTGTCTTCAGACAAATACCATTTTCATTTTCACTGAAATTCTTTCCCTTTATGTCTTCAGATTTTCATTCTGGCATATTACCTTTTTATCTTGATCTTCCATTGAAGAATTTTAGTTCTTACAGCTAAAACCCAAAATGTGTTCAAATAAAATCTGTTACTAATATTATGATACCCTGAGAGAGTGTCTGGGGTGGACACCAGGTTACCTATGGATGAGCAAACTAGCCCCAATCAGAAATTTAGCAGATAAAAGTTTCCATGCTGATCCCCAGTGGAGTTTGACCCATCAATGGTGCTAAACTTCCAGCCTAGGCATACTAGGAAGACCTAGCCTCAATGAATGAATGAATGAATAAAAATAATAAAAAAATAAAGCAAGTAAAGAATTTTAGTTCTTGAGACTTTATCTGTTCATCGTCTAAACTTTTTGAAATTTGTTTTTTTCATATTGTGTGAGATGAAAGAGTTCAGAGTCTGAATCTGAGGTCAGAAAAGTCTTTCTTCTTTCTCATGCAAAAAGACTCAGCCCCTGTTGCTCAAATGGCATCTGCAGGGAGAGAGCAACAGGTAGAAGCAAGCCCATCATTATACAACCTTCTAATGCAGAAGCTCAATGTCCCAACTGGCCTTCACTCTCATTGGTAGGGAGACTATCCTACAACCTAAGCACGGGAATCTATCTCTGAGACAAAGGACACAGAAACATGTGGATGTCCAATGCAAGACCAGGAAAGCAGTTCTATTCTTACATGCCATATCTTTTGCTGAGGTGGCACTGGGGAGGGTCTGCATTGCTCTAAGTCCCAGATTCCTGTAAGGTCAGGTGACCTCTAAACTTAGGCCTAGTGGATACTGGAGCCACTCTAGATTTGATTTTTCACAATAGGGAAACTTCACTGCAAATTATCCCTCAGAATACGTAGGGTACATCAAACTGTACTTCAATTTCTTCTCCGTCACAAATGATAGAAGGAATAGGTGCTTCCTCTAACCCCCAGTTCCCATTATATCTCTTCCAGAAACAAATTTCTCCTCTTTGGTAAGTATTATATGACAAATAGAATTTCCCTTTGAAGGATGAAATTATCACTCAGGCAACTTAAGGATGTTATTCAGTTCTCTGCCTTTGGCAGAGAGGGTGCTCCAGAATTTTGTCTTGCTTACCTAAAGTCCTTCCTTCACTGATATACCATGCTTCTGTGCCAGACCTATGATTTGTTTCCTAAGCTCCTTAGCTATTTCCTATTTCTGTTCAGGTATGATGGGGCATACTTCAGTGACAAAATCATTGGTTTGTCTTTTCATTAACCTTTACCCAAGTGCTCTTCTCATGCCTCTCACTCCATTACCCCCACCCCAATTCATTTCCTAGCTTTCATCACAAATAATATCTTTTAAATGCATCATGCTATCTATCCACCATTCATTTTAATTATCCTGTTTCTTTTGAATAAGATGTATGAATTCAGAGCCATAGTCTAATTGTGGATTTTATTCTATGATGGTTAAACCATGCTTATGAGGTCAAATTTTTCACCTTGCACTAAATCTTCTAGCTTGTTGTTTAAACTTTGGGCATTTGTATAATCAAAATCTCTGGACTTAACCTTCACAATTCCCATTCATTTTGACAGTCTGAGTCCCCAGACATTTATTGTTATTTCTTCTTTTATTGTTTAAGGAGGAGTCAGGGTTATATATCTGATGATAAAGCTCATAAACTCTCACTAATGCGCTTTCTTTTACAATGGTAAGTACCACTGAATAGTTTCTCAATAGGATCCATCTTTGAAGTCTCCTGAATATGAATAAACCCATTCACAATGATTAGGTTTTACAAAGGAAGATTACCTGACAAGATATGCAACAATACCTGAAGTACAAAATCTCCAAAACAAAAAAGCAAAACAAAACAAAAAATGTATCCTCTGTTACTGGATGATCTGAAAAATGTGAGCTATAAAATAAAGTGTTTACTCCCAACAATAACCACCTCAAATTTACTATGGGCCTAGCCAGTGGGAATAGGTTACTCTTTGGAATATAAGACATGTTGTCTTACAAGCTGGATCAATTTGCTACTAGGCTGGGTCATGATGTTTGCTTCTCTCAGATAGTTGCTCAACTGGGTTGGCCATTTAAGTCACAGGTAGAGTTTGCCATGGGCTCCTGTGTTGGGAAAATTTAACAGCTCTACCAAACTTCTGAAGCTCACAAGGAAAACATATAATTCTTTTCCCCCACAATATTCATTCCTCTACAATCACCAAAGAATAGATACAACAATGACAGAAAAAACATAGATGCCATGTGTTTATGACCACCTGGTGACTGGGCTAGAGGCATTCAGAGTCTCACAGCAGTTCTTCTATGTCACAAGTAATTCCAGAGGAAAATTAGTTCTGTTTTTTGTTTTATTCTCATACATTTTGTATAAACCTTCAGTTCCAAATCAATAGCCTCTTAAGAGACTCCCTTCTCCTGCTTCCACTCAAAAATTTAACAGGAAACAATAAGATAAAATGTGTGTGCATGCTCCATGTTTAGTCATTGCATAACATCTGTCCAACAAGGTATATCTGTTAAACTAGTTTCTAAGAAGAAAAAAGGTGAATTTCAAATAAAAATTGCTGTTCCATGTTACATGGAAATTTCTATTCAGGGAAATTTCTATTCAGATGAAACACATGATAACAAAAATATACAGCCAGGTCAATGAAGAGAGGTGTTATCTTGGCTTCCCTCTGCTGTTAGAAACATACACTCCACCCATTTATATTTTCCTATTACTTAGTTGTATTCTCCCTTCCCTTTTCACTTGTGAATTTAATTGTATTAGAGTTTCTCCTTTTGGGAACTTAGTTTTTCCTTGAACAACAGTATGCACTGAAACTTAAGGGGAACTATTGGAAGATAAAGAATTGATACAATGGAATAGTGGTGGGATAAATTGATAAAATAAACAGGATATTGGTAGAAGTATTAAGGGGATGTAGAAGGTAATTCATTCAACCAATTGTTTAGCACTTGGGCAATAGTCAACATATTAAGACAAATTGTGTTTCTTTGACTGAGGGATATGACAATGTATGAGGAGAAGGAGAAGGAGAAGGAAGGGGGGGAGACAGAAGGGAGAGAAAGAAAGAGAGAGAGAGAGAGAGAGAGAGAGAGAGAGAGAGAGAGAGAGAGAGAGAGAGGAGAGAGAGAGAGAGAGAGAGAATTTGTAAATTTGTCTTTCCATAATAAACTCTTCTTCAAAATTCACTTTCTCCTTCATTTACCTTAACTTATCTTGCCAAATATTTTTCCTTTTTTTTTTTGGAGGGGGGGATGCAAGGCAATTTGGGTCACATGGCTAGTAAGTGTTAAATGTCTGAGGTCAGATTTGAAATCAGGTCCTCCTGACTCCAGGGCCAGTGTTCTATTCACTGCACCACCTAGTCTCCTTCAAACATATTTCTTTATGGAATTTTCTTTTGTAAGTCCTCTTCTCTAATCCTTCTTGACCTTCTTTGATCCTCCTGAATCCCATATAATCCTTTATATCCTCCATCATTAACCTGAGTCATACTTCTCTTTTAAGTTGAAAGTAATACCTGGTCCAGTATTTGGACCAAGAGGTTGTTCAAATTGTCCTCAATTTTTCAAAAAATTTCTCCTTTCAGATTTCAACCTCTGATATTCTTCACTCATCTGAAACGTTCACATCACCTAAGACAATTTATTTCTCCTTATTCAGTTCAAGTAATGTTTTTTACCTGTACTTTTCATTTACCTCTCATCAAAACTAAAAGTTGAAAGTTTGCGTGAAACATAGAATATGAGAAGGGGAATAATTTATAATATAAAATTTAAATACAGATTGGAGCCAGATTGTAAAGTCATTTGAATATATTATGTATTCATTTATTTCTATATATGCTGCATTTTTGAGTAGACTGTAAGCTTCTTGAGAATAGAGGAAGTTTTCATTTTTTTTGTTATTTCCCCAGTGACTTTTACAAAATAGACAATTTATAATGGTAGCTAAGTTTAATGGAATTTGGCATGGTTTTGAGTGGCCTGATGAGATTCTTAATATTCCATTACACCAGGGGTCAAAAAAACCAAACCAAAACAAAACAAAAAACACCTATGGTCTGAAGCCCAAATCTAACCCGCCAATTTAATGGCAAGCAAAGGAATACTTCGCTCTTTGTTTCAGCTATTCAATTGCCTTTGACCTCACCTTTGATTGTATCAGGTCTTTGCTGGAAGTTGGATGTCTCAATTTGGGAAAAGTATACATTTTGTTACCCTTAATAGGCCTAATGTCATCACATGGAGCCCACAGTGGGAGGTACTTGCCAAAAAAAAGAAAAATACCATAAAAAGCTTGAGCACAAGCTGGAGCCAAGAAGAACTGGAGAGAAGGATGCTTTTGGTGTTGGTACTATTTTTGTTCTGGCTATGTTGATGGTACTTTGAAAGAATAAAGTATGTGTCTGCTGACAGAGTATATTGCTGTTGTTATAGAAGCCCTGGGACTTTACTGTTGGTTCAGAAACCCTGAAAGAGGACTTTACTGCTATCTGTTTACAGAAGCCCTGAAAGAGGCCTTTACTGCTGTTTTCAGAAGCCTGGGACTTTACTGCTGATATGCATTTGATTTCTCAGACAGAAACCCTGTCTGTTGGTATGTCTCGTTTCACAGACAGAAAATGATTTGAGAGGACAGTGCCAGCAATGTGTGTGAATATTGTTGTAACTCTGCTAAGCTTAATGTGTGTAAAAATCATTGTGGCTCTGTCAAGCTTTGTCTTCCTAAAAACAGAAAATTCAAAAAACTTTGTAGTACCACTGCAATATTTACAGTAAACACTATCACAATAAAACCTGTGACTATAAGTATCGCATGACTTTCAATACAAAATATACCAAACTACCCAGATAGAGGACAGAACTGAAGCATTTATTTAGACACCAGAAAAGCAAATCCCCAAACCAGTAAACTGATTCCATCATGGTTGCCCCATGAGTGGAAGTTTGAGTATTGTATTGTGAATTGACTGACTGATTAAGTAAGGAGGGTTTTCCCTTTAGGGAAACCACATGATTATTCTTTTGTTCCTTGTTGTAAATATTGTGGCAACTGTAGTGAAAACTGTGTGGCCACTCTCTGTGATAAGATGTAACGTTGTGAATATTATATTGTGATATATTGTGAATGTTTGCCTTGATGTGTAATGGAATAAACAGAGTGTTCACTATATTGTGTAATCTGAACCCTAAAAGCTGTTCACGGTAGCATTCTTTTGGGAATCTACTGGTGCATGGCATTACATTATGGCCTATTAGGGGGTAGAGTTTACTTTCACAGCAGGGGATGTCTTCAAACTCTCCCCTAGATCTATTAAGGGGCAGGGAACATCTTCAAATTCCCATTCCCATTACAGACTTGAAGTAGACTGGTTATTGTTAGCTTCAATATGGAACAAGAGCAGAGAACTATCTATCTGGGAATCCAGGCAAAAGCTTGGAGAATGGAAGAGGAGCCATGGGGTTTGGAAGGCAGCCTCAAGTTAAGATGAAAGGAGACTTTACTTGAGTCCTCAGTGCTGACTAATGATGATTATAACTTACTGTGACCTAGGGGTGGATGGTCTTTGTACTTTCCACTGCCCCTAAGGACAATTGGCTTAAGTTAGACAGAATAGAGTCCTGTTGCAGGAATAGTAATTAGGTGTCTATTGGAAAAGTCTAGGTGAGAGGGATGAGATTCCCAAACCAGGGTGTTGGTCTTGCAAGGAGAACCAAATCGTACATGAAAGAAATATTATAGAGTTATTAGTTGCCACTAAGAGAACCATTGGTATATAGTGGCAGTCCTGAGCCCTGTGGGTCAAATCCAGTCCAGGGTCTGTCTGTTTGTTTTTTTGTTCAAAAGCCCAGGAACTAAAAATATTTTCATATTTTAAAATACAATATTATGATACTTGAAAATTTAAAAAAAAAAGGACACTCTTAGCTCATAGCCATGCCAGAAAAAGTGATGAATGGTGGTAAAGCCAAATGTGAGCAGTGCTCCTGATGACTGCTACTGTAAATAAATTTAATGGTCTGATAGCACAGTATAGTGAAATCTCTATTTATTCAGAAATAAATTATAGCAAAACATTCACAGCAATATAACATAACACATTATTACTAAGGTTGTCACATAGTCTTTTTGTCTATTTTATTATATATTCATAAATTTTTTAATATTTCAATTTATTTATTTATTTATTTTGGTTTTCAGCATTCATTTCCATAAGGTTTTGAGTAACAAATTTTTCTTCTTGTCTTTCTTCT
>CM053580.1:417970187-417997043 GCA_028627135.1 Pseudochirops cupreus | reverse complement strand
TTTTTTTTTATCATGGTTTTCAAGTAGTCCAAGAATATTAAAGTATATCCTCTGGATTTATTTTCTAGGTCAGTGGTTTTTCCATTGAGATATTTCACATTGCCTACTACTTTTTCATTCATTTGTATTTGTTTTATGGCATCTTGATTTCTCATAAGGTCATTAGCTTCCATTTGCTCCAATCTAATTTTGAAGGAATTATTTCCTTCAGTGAGCTTTTGAAATTCTTTTTCCATCTGGCCAATTTGGCTTTTTAAGGCATTTTTCTCCTCATTGACTTTTTTGGCCTCTTTTGCCATTTTAGGTAGTCTATTTTTAAGGTGTTGTTCTCTTCAGTATTTTTGGAGGGGTATCCTTTAGCTGGCTGTTGACTACCTTTTCATTTCATGCATCATTTTCATTTCTCTTCCCAATTTTTCTTCCACTTCTCCTACATGATTTTCAAAATCCTTCTTGAGTTCCTCTGTGGCACGCAAAAAGGTTATTTATTTATTTATTTTTTGGAAGGTTTTGATACAGGAGTTTTGATTTCATTGTCTACTTCTGGTTCCATATTTTCATCCTTTTTCTCCCCAAAAGAAGATTCTATGGTCTGATTGTGCTTCCTGTGATTACTCACCTTGCCAGTCAATTGTTTGAGCTCTTTGTCACAGCAGAACTTTGCCTCCAGAGTGGAGAGGGCTGTGCCTCAAATCTTGCAGGTTTTCACAGTTGTTGTCAGAGCTGATTGTCTGAGCTACAAAGAAGGCACCCTCTCTAAAGCCACCACAAGTGTTGGAACACTGGACACACACCCCAGGACCACCAGTCAAAACTGTGATCCAGATTCAAGCAGGTCAAAGCAAGAGTGATTATCCTCTGAATGGTTGCTTGGTCCTCCTATGACCTGTAGGCCAAGAGATCCAGAGGCAGCCACATGAGAGCAGTTACAGCCACTACGCCTCTCCCACCTCTTGTTTTGAGGTCAGGGGCTGTACCACACTCTTCTATTACCCAGTTTCCCACTCACCTTTTACATTGTCTTTGGTATTTATGGATTGAGAAGTCTGGAAATCACCACAGCTACTAGTGATTCACTCTCCTGAAGTCTGCTTCAGCCAGTCTGTACTGCTGGTCTGGGCCTGTGAGACTCACACAGAAGAAACAGTTTTAACTATTTGGGAGAACTGAGCTGTTACTAGACCTTAGTTGAGAGAAGTGGCTCCATGTTGGACCACTGATTGATCCACCTATATATCAGCAAATTTCCTAATTGCTATGCCTTTGGCATCTATGGGGGGATGAAAATTGTAGTTCAGATGACTTACTGATTGCTCTTAAGAAACCCCTTCTCCTCAGAGTACACTATATTATTGTGTCTTTGTGGGACTGCAGGGCTAGGGAGCCATATGTTTTCATGCCAGTGAATATTAGAGTGCAGATTCATGAACTTTTGAGCACCTAAGTTCCTTTTTGGTACCTCCCTCACAATTTCCTCACTCTGGTATGAGGTAAGAGTGAACCATGGTAGATGCTGCCAGTGGAGTTGTGACAAGGGGCCCAGCAACTATTTGAGGTCTTTCTTAAGAACACCCAATTTTTCAATCCACAATACAATTTTGATACAATCATGAAAGGCCATCTGCTACCAGACCTAAGCTCTCTCCTACCTTCTAGACTCACATTTCCAACTGCCTATTAATCATCTCAAAATGAATTTCCTATAGGAATTTTAAATTCAACATGTCCAAATCTGAACTCATCATCTTTTCCCTCAAATATTGTTCTTTTTAAAAACTTTCCTTTTACTGTTGAGGGCATCACCATCCTTTTGTTTACTCAAGTTTATATCCTTGGTGTCATCTTTGTCTCCTCACTTGACTCCTCATCTTTCTCCCCCTATATCCATTCTGCTACCAAGTCCTATGAATTTTCCTTTGTAATATCTCTTTCACCACCATCTTGTAGGTCCTCATCACTTTATGCCTGGACTAGTGAAGTTGCCTGCTGGTGATTCTCCCAAGTTCAAATGTTTGTAAAAGAATCTTTGGGATATGTACACATTTGCATGCATATTGGGTATTATAGAGTATTGGAAAGTCCTAAAATCATCTAAAATGATTTTGAGGAATTCTACTTGAACCAAAGATTTTGGAAGTTCCATTTGCAGAAAGACCAAATGTTTTTGGACATTGATTTCTTCATCTGTAAATTGTCATGTTTTACATAAATTCTAATGTCATTTCAGGGTCAAACCATATTATTATACAATTTTTTAAAAAAATCTTATTTTTTAATTGCTTGATTCTATAAAAGTAATACAAATTTAAAATTACATTTTTCCTCTTAACTTTAACATTTTTTCAAAACATTCTCATTCTAAAGATTTTTCATAATACTTTAGATATTTCCTCATATCTATCCCATTACATCTTATATGTCTATCTATTTATGCTTCAAACATTCCTCACGAGATTATCATCTTTTTGAGGACAACACCTCTTATCATATCCTGAGCATGACATCTGTCTATCGAATGTTTATAGAATTGAGTGGAATTGAATTTGTTTTAAGTTTCATATGATAGCACAGTATAGTTTATTCATCTATCACTAGTCCTCAAAATTATTTAGAGGCTATGAATAACTGCCAAAGAATTTGAAGGAACACTGGCCATAGGGAGGTACAGGAGCATGAACCAGTTCTATACTTATGTTGGTATATCAATATACTCATTACTGTCTTTCTTCCTACTAAGACTTTGGAAATTGTTTGTAGTTTAAGGAGTCACTTTAGCTATCTACTGCCTTTCACACAGGGGACATCATGGAATTAAAATGGCTAACAAACTGGATTATTACAATGGCATGCAAATTTGTTGACGGTAGGAGCTATTTTCTTTTGACAATGTACCCTTTATACATAGTAGACACTTCAAAAAGTCATGTTAAATTTATTGAATTAGATCAAAGGATGCAAAATGTCTTCATATTAATATGTAAATAAAATATGTTGAATTGATAGCTTTGTAAATTGAAAAATAAGTTGGGAATCTAGAACAAGAACAATTACCATGATACCCTGCTATCTTTTACTTGCACATAAAATCATTTGTTCCATCATTTCAAATGGGTTGTCCAGGCACCACCTAATGAGAAGATGTCGTGTATAAGATAAAATCACCATGGGTCATAGGAAAGTCTAAACAAAACTACAAGAAATGGGTTGTTATAATTGGATAATCAAGTCATCTATCCAAAGGTATGGCGAAAAATGCCCCAAGTCAATTCAGTCTAAAAATGTAGACAATCATTTCCTTAAAAACCAGACAGAGTGGTTGCTTGATATATTCAATCAAATATCTGGATGAATTTTTGTCTGGATCCGACTAAGTTGAATTCATTGGCTGTCTACCATAAGTTATACACTACTAATATTTTGTTTAAATAAATATAGAATAGAAGTAGACTTGGAATGAGCAAACATCTAAATGATTCTCCAGGAAAAGAACAAATCTACCTTCCCTGACTGAATTAGTATAAGAATATTACTTACAGATCAGGTGGACAGCTAATTTTATGTGACTTTTTTTATGAAGTAATTTCTGTCTTGCTCTCTTTTTACTAATGGAGGCCTTTGTATTTCTCTGATTGGGTTCACATCATATATTTCACGTTCACCTCATGAAGGTTAGTCCAATAAGAATTGCAGAACAGAAAAGTTTGACGACACTTCACATTTAGTAACTGAACTTTATGGTGCTAATAAGGCCTAGACCTCTGAGGTTAATTCTATTACTAACCTTCAGCTGGCGTGGGGATGAAGAATGAACCAGTTAGCCATGTTTCATTTATGGGTAGTTTCAATGAGCATTGCACTCAACAGCACCATGGGCGATCCATTTTACTTATGCTACTTCACATCATTAATAAAAGTAACCTGACATTAATGCACACTGAAGAGCAATCATTTAAAAACAAAGCTAATGAGGAGAGCTTAAGATTTCACCAAGAGCCAGAGGGCATTCCACTCCAATGAAAGGCTTCCATTGGTTAAAATATAGGTGGTTATAAAAGCTTTGCGTTTTAATGAAAGAAAAAATCAATATGAAGAGAGAAATTTGAAAAATAATACAATCAATTCAAATGAGCTTAATATTGCAGAATGTGTATTTTCAAAATAATAAATGTTTCTAAAATATCCATGGATTGTAAAAAAAAATCCATTACAAAGTTTATTATTACTTTTTACAAATGACTATTTCCTTCTTATGTGAAATGTACCCTCACCCCACTCCTGACTTTCTAGTCTTCTTACATTTTTCGCTCTTTCCTCCCCCTCCAACTATTCTTTAATCTAGTTACATCTACCACTTTGCTGCTCCTCAAATAAGACACACCATCTCCTAAATCACAACATTTTAATTTATTGTTAATTTTTAAATTTTAAACTCCCACACCAGAACTCAATTACAGAATAAAGAAAAGAAAAAGAAACAGATCATAAACTTAAACATTAAAACAAATACAAAGAAAAAAACAGCACGAACAGCAGAACACAAGACGATGTGAAATATATACCAATAAAATTTCCTTTCCAGAAAGAGTGTATGATAAACACTACACATTGTGTTGAGGGTTGTCCATCTTTTCTTTGCTTCCTCATAAGTTTTCCTTTTTTTTCCTCTGCTGCTCATTGTTTACTTCGTTCTTTCCCCCTTTCCTCTTCCACACCCCCTCAAAAACAGGACTACAATTAACTGTGTGTGAGTGTATAGATAGACAGACAGATTTATAGATACACATACATACACATACAGATATATTATACATATACATATATACCCATACGTACATACATATATGGACATATACTTTTCGTAACAAACTCTACTACTGATTTTTGTTTTCACATTTGTGTGTATTTCTTATTTCCTATCCCTCCTGACTGCTCTACAAATTCTATATGCGAGCTTGCCCACTTATTACTTAGCTTCCCTGACCCCTCTGAGGATCTCTCTTTATCCGCCCATTCCCATTGATCTAAACACCCATCTATAACCCCTTTTAACTTATTCCCTCCTCTATCCCCTCCTTATCCCTTCACTGTTTTATTTATTCTGAATTTAGAAGACTTTTATATTCTTGTAGATATATATGCATTGCTTCCTCTTAAACCCATTCCCAATAAAAGTAGGTTACCAGAACTATCATCTCTCCTCCTCCCTCTAATTCCTCTGTATCAATTCTTTCTTTGCACTTCATTTGTATAAAATAATTACTCTTTTTAGGTATTCCTAAATGGTTTTACTTTTGAAACTCATATCATAATCAGATCCACCTGAATCTTTCTTGGGAACTATTCAATTACTAATGATAATCTTAAACATAACATTTTACATTTTATATACATTAAAGGTAAATGGTCTGTCCTTATTGAATCCATTGTAATGAGTCTTTGGTAGGTACCTTATGTTTCTCTTGGTTATTGTATGTCAAATCTTCTATCAAGTTCAATGTTGTTGCTTTTTTTAAAACAAAGTCCTGAAAGTCTGAACGTTGATTAAATGTCTTATTTTCTTTTCATTTAGGATTATGCTCAACTGTGTCAGGTATGATATTTTCAACTAACTACAATTCTTTTGCTCTTCAATATATAGTGTCCTAAGATCTGTGGTCCTTTAATGTCTCCACTGCTAGGCCTCGTGTGATTCTCATTGTGGTTCCATCATATTTATTTATTTTTTTTTACTTTTTGCTCTTAATATTGTATCCTTGAGTTGAGTGTTTAGGAATTGGACTATAATATTCCTATAAGTTTTCCTCATAAGATCTCTTCCAAGTGTTGATTAGTGGATTCTTTTCTGTTTCTATGTACCCCGCCCCCCAACCTTGTTCTAATGCTTCAGGACTACATTCTTTAATTTTTTTTTTTGTATTATTGTATCAAGATTCTTTTTCTGATCATAGCTTTCAGGTAGTCCAGTTAGTCTTATGTTTTCTCTTCTTCATTTGTTCTCCAGATCAGTTTCTTATAAGATGTTTCACTTTCTCTTCTATATTTTTCATTCTTTATATTTTGTTTTATTATTTCTTGATCCCTTATAACTTTGTTCATTTTCCCTTGCCCAATTCTAATTTTCCAGGTGTCATTTTCTTTCTTAAGATTCTGGATCTTCTTTTCAAGTTGGTTGACTTTCTTTTTGTAATACTGTTGTTTTTCTTGAATTGTATCTCTTTTTTTTTGTTTGTTTTTCCTCAATCTCTCTCATTTGATTTTAAAATCTCTTTCATGTTCTTCTATAAATTCATTTTGAACAAGTGACCATTTGATGTTACTCTGGGGTAGAAGAAGGTTTCTTTGTTTCAGTATCATTCTCTGAAGATAAACCTCAGTCTTCTCTATTCTCGTAATAACTTTCTATGACTGAATTCTTTCTCCTTTGCCTGTGCATATTTTGTAATAATTACTTAATTTTTGTAATCACCTCTAGTCCTGGGATATGGGGGATGTTTCCTCTGGCCTCAGATCTTCAATTATCCCCTCTATGCTGTAATAAAGGCAGCCCTTCAGTTTTTTGTAAGTGCCCACAGTCACTGGCTTCCTCACCCCACTGCTTCTGCACTCAATGAGCATGTGCTGGTTCCTTCTCAGCCCTGCTACTCTCTGCAGCATAGCTGTGACTGGTGTTCCTTGCCAGCAGAGGTTCTCTCCATCTTCAGTGGCTCAGATGCCCAAATCCCCTAACTATCCCTGGGATAAAAATTCCAGTTGCTGGGACCAAGGCAGTCTCCCAACACAGCTAACCCCAGGGCTTGCCTCTTGCTGTTTAAGAGGACCTTTACCTGGAGGTATTTACTCTTCATAGGTACCAAACCCAGTCCTAGGATTTTTCTTCTGATTTGGTTGGATTATCCAAGTAGGACCCTTGTTGTGCCCCAATTCTTACTTATTTTTAACACACAGTCACACACACACACACATACACACACCACTTTGTTTGCTCTGAGACACTATTTTATCTCTTTTTTGGGGGAAATCTTGAGACCTTGAATTTTCTAACCTGCTCCACCATCTTTCCAGAGTCCTTGAATAAGGACATTTTAACTGGAATGTTCTCCCTCCATATACCTGTCTCTTGTCATATCTGACTTGCTTGAAGTGAAAGCTAAAATTCCACCTTCTAATAGAAAGTCTTTCCCAAACCCTCTGAATTCTAATGTCTTCCCTCTCCCAATTATTTTTTAATATTTATCCTGTACATAACTTGTTTGTACATATTTATTTACATTTTGTTTTCTCCATTAAATGGTGAGCTCCTTGAATGCAGGGATTATATTATACCTTGTCTTTTCTCTTTTCCTCAAAACTTAAACCAGTTTCTGGCAAATTATAGATGCTTAATAAAAGTCTATTGACTGACAGAAAATTTTTTACTCCCCCTGACCTTCCTGGAATGATTATAGTTATCAAATGTGTTACAAAGAATAACTTCCTTGAATGGATGAAGCTGTCACAAGGATTATTGGGGATAGCAACTTGTTTTCTAAACATCACAATGTGGGGGCACAGTGGAAAGTAGAAGCCATGCAATGTTCAAAATGTTGTTGCCACTATCACAGATCTGAAAGTCAAAGGTTTGGAATAGGAAGGAGAAGTAAGAAAAAGTTTTCCCGGTAGTGTCCCTCATGACTGTAGTTGAATAAAGAAAAAGAAAACAAAGACAACCACATGCTGGGAAATTGTAATAAATAATCTTATCAGTAGGAAAGAAATGAGAAAATATATCTCTCTCACATTGAAGAAATTGAGGACTTTAGTTATCAGTGTTGAATTATATTGTCACTGTGTTGGTTTGACTTAACTTTTTCTTTGTTATAACAGAAGTTTAATTTATTGTATGGAAAAGAAGAGTTGGGTATCTCCAGAAATTACTTTGATGTAGTGGAAAAGCTATTAATAAAATTAAAAAGAGAAAAGGATTGATTTTGTCTCATGTTCCTCCTAGGAACATTTGTCTAAGCAACTTTCTGGACACAAGTTGGAGAATTGGATACATTGCTGAGTGTCCTTTCAGTTTGTTGAATCTATGTTTGTCATATTCAAATAAGGATTTTCAGACCTCATGTTCTGACAAATATATTTATTATTATTTTCAATTGGATTTTCACCTAGTCATCAACAGACACTAAGAGTGTTCAGCATGAAATCATTGTTGATAACATTGATTGAGTACCCAAAGCCACCACTCATATTTCCCAGCTCTCTGTAGACTTTCCTTGATCTTCCCAAACCAATTATATTGTGGAGAACTATCACTTATCACTATCATATGAAATGTGTGAAATAGAAAAGAAGAATGGAAATCTCTGTAAAACAGTTCATAGATAAAATGAAGTAGCAGTTAGTACATAGAGCACTGGGTTTGGAATCAGGAATATCTGAATTCAAATGTTGCTTCTGATGCTCATTAGTTATGTGATTCTAGACATATCACTTTACCTCTCTATTTCAGTTTCCTAATCTTGCAAATACGGATATTGGACTCAATGGCTTCTTGGATTCTTTCCAGCTCAATTTCTAGGATCCTATGATTTAAAGAGCCTTTCTAGGGATGTCAGAAAAACATAATGAAAAGAAGAATGGGTCACTGGTATGTTCCTAATAAAAAAATCAGGCACAAGCTAAGTGGTTATTGTCTATAAACAATTTTTTGCTTGGCTACTGGTTGTTGTTGTTTTTTTATTCTTCAGTCTCCCCTCTTCCTGCTTACTCTTTCCCCCCTCCTCCTCATCTGTGGTGGATCTGTTTCCAGTACATTTCAGCCAGAAGGGTAGGAGAGCAGCTGTCTCCACAGTGGAAGCCAGTGATTTGTCAGCAGGACATTCTTCTGGATGAATTCATTGGTTTTCTCCCCTCCCAACTAGAGGTATCATGTCAACTCTGCTATATACTAAGGCTCATTTAGATTGGAATTAGAATGACTCAAATTTCCAACCAGGATTTAAATTTGATTTTACTTTCTGATGCTGATACTGATGAGAAAGCAATAAATAAAAGGGTTTTTAATAAGTAATTAAGAATAAAACTAATTGAGGCAAATCTCAGAACAATGCCAGGTAAATAAATCATATTGTTTTTAAGCAGTCACTTGTTCATTATATACCTTTATCAATTTGTATGTTCTATTGGAAAAGACTACTGATAATGAAGGAAAGGTATAAGTATGGTGTTCATAAAAGTCAGCTGTGTACTTCTAAGAAAGCAAGCAAGCAAGAAGCAAAAAAAAACATGAAAATTTGAGGGAGTTAACCTAAATATTTCAAGTAGAAGAAACCTACCTAAAATGTATCATCCTACATATAAAGAGTATTCCTCCAATCTACCTCAGTGGATATTATCACAGAGTACCCAGAATATAATTATGAGGTGTTAATGACATATTCAACTGACTGTAGAGGTGGGTCTATATCCAGATTTTTTATGAGGTGTCATAATGCCAAGTAAAGGCAACTTCCAAGGTTCGGATTACCAGCACAGCAAACCCCATTTATTCAGTGACAAATCAAGGCAAAACATTTACAGAACACAGAAAATCAAAATACAGTGTAACTCATGCATTTAGCAAGTAAGTTCTCAATTCAGTTGCAAAGCACCAAGGTCCAAGTATCTCACCCCTGGCCAGTACATTAGTGAAAGTAGCCTACTCCTGGGCAGTGCATTCATTTAGTCAGTCAAAATCTCTTCTCAAATGGACATTAGTTTTCAATCATAAGCAAAGTACATTCATTTGGTCAAATACAAAGCAAAAACAAGTCAAAGGTTTCCTACTCCTGGATCACAACTGAATTACAATATCATCCATTAACATCAAGCACTTTCTCAAAAGGTACAGGAGGGCACAAAAGACCACATACCCTTAAGCTACAACAAGGTTACGATATCATCACAGCATTCAATGTACAAAGAGAGGTCCTGTCTTCATCTTGACATGAGGCAAGTACTCAGCAATTACTGTTCCTGGGGAGGCAAAGCCCAACAAAGCCACAATAAACATTGCTAGTGTTGTCATGAAGGCACTCTCTGCCTTCAGAACAGTTCCAGCACCCCTGAAAACATCAGCAAGGCCCTCTTCAAAGATTTCTGTAAACATACAACAAGAAAAAACCTCCTTCAGGGTTTCTGAACCAACAACAAGGTTCCAGGACCTCTACAATAGCAGCACTGTCCTTCACCATCCAGTGAACCTGGCAAAACAACATCAAAACAGACAGACAAAATACTGGCATCACAGCCATGCCTCCTCAGTGCTTGGCAGCTCCAGGTGACAGTTTTCAAAAGTCCTGGGCAGCTCCAACTGTACCTCAGCAGACTTCTCTCAGCAACTTTGGCCTCTTCTGCTCAGGCCTTCTCTCTGCTTGGGCTTCTCAATAAATCCACAGCTCCTCGCAGTTCAGCACTCTCTCTTCACATCAACAAGTCTATCTCACAAGTGAAATTCACAAGCTCTGGGTTTTAACACTCAGCCCCCAAAACAAGCCAATACAGGGGAATCTTTAAATTCTATTACCATTACAGGTGTGAACAACTGTATCATTAAGAAAAGAAAGGAACAATGGGAATGGCATAGTCAATTGGTCAATCTCCTTGAAGATTTGAATAGCTAAACTTTGGATTAATTCCAAAATTCAAGAATAGAAAAATTGCAAGCTTTCAGTTTCCTGTGAAGAATAAGATGTTGTGGGGGAGGGCAGAAATTATTTGTTTTTACTTTTCTATCCCCTCAGTGGGGAATAAACACAAATGAGAAAGAGGGAGAGAGAAAGGCAGAAGGAGAGCAAGAGGGAGAGAGAGAGAGAAAGAGGAGGAGAGGGACAGAGAGAGAGAGAGAGAGAGAGAGAGAGAGAGAGAGAGAGAGAGGGAGAGAGAGAGAATTCTACAGGAGGACAAAGCTTCAGAACATGGAGAAAAAAAAAAAGATAGTTGGCCATTAATAGGAAGAGACCCTGAGAACCTACTGAATCCACACATCAAAGATGTTTAAAACATACAGATATTATAAAGAAAGAAGACACATACACATGACACTGCAGTACCAAGAGTTGTGAGATGCTTTTGCCATATATGCATCCTACAAATATGATTAACTATCACTGCACTGTACATTTAATCCTACTCTTCCAATAGATGTGAGAGCATTTGTGGGAGCATGTCCCCCAGCTTTTTTGGGTGGTATTAAAACTGATATACTTATTCTGCCACATGATAAAATTCATTTGCCAAGAATTAATTAAATTTATTATGTGTTTGGTAATAGAAAGTACACTAGAGGGGTTTGTGATTCAAAAGCTTAGGGGTACCAAGCCTCATGTTATCCCTAGACTTTGAGGTGGTTGCAACTTTCTAAAGGCTCTTCCTGTTGGTATGAGTAAAAGTTAGGGTAGTAATATAAGAGAGTGATTCACATGGCATTGTAATAGTAAAAATAAACAAACTAAAGCTAATTTTGTCATGGAGGTCAAAGAATATCTATTTCTTGTGATCTTTAACAACAAGTTTTACAAAATGTTGCTTTGACCAGATTAGGTGTAGTCTCACCTATTGCTTATGTCCTATAGGTTAGTTTACCTATTGAAATGCCTAATGATTGCAGGAATCTATGATCTTATGATCCTTCTTAATTTTATATAGATTCGTAGAGCCTAATTTCTATAACAAGAGTTGCAAGTACCCTTTTGTATCCAAACTCTAAAATTCATCAGTGACCTATTCGCTTGATACTTATTTTAAAATGAGGGTTGTATTTATGTTGTAAATGTACCTTAATTTGATTGCTTTTGGTTTGATATAAAAATGCATTTATTTATTTTGAACTTTCTGAAAACAAAGTTAAGGTGCTTATTGTTTTAAATTGCCAAGTAAGACCCAGAAACAAATGTCCTGGACAGAGATAGACACAAAGGCAGGTTTTTTTTGTTTTTTGTTTTTTGTTTTTAGGAACCTGATATTAAAATGTTGATTAGATGAGAAATAAAAAAGGCCACATTCTCAGAAGTGTGATAACTGTAGGGGAAGGAAACTTTCCAGATATACTGTTCTAAAATACACAGAGAGCTATTTGGAAATTGACACTTGGAAGACTCTGAAAACCCTGACAATAGTTCTGTTAGGGGATGGTAATTTGGCTATATAATTAAATTGGAATGTGTTCAGTAAGCAGATGTGTGCAAATAAAGAAGTAACCAAGTTCTGGGTTTGCGCTTCTTGATCTTTCTTTTGTTTGTTCTTTTATGAGGACACCCCATGGTGTGGAGTTGTTTTTTTTTTCTTTCTTTCTTTATTTTTTCCCCCTCTCTAATTTAGCTTCTAGTATTAGCGTTTTCCTTAGGTTTAATCAACCAATTTCTAGGCTGCAGATCTCAATTTTGCCAACAGATGGCACAAAGCATCATTCTCATCATTCGGTAACTTTAAAACATAGCTTAATAGGAAATGGCTTCCTCATTATTGTCTGAGGTCAGCTTAACAGATAAACTTCATTTCCTTGTAGATTTCATTGAAAACCATGATTCTGTTAAGGAGAGAGCTAGACAGTAGATGTCTTAAAAGAAAATTTTATGATGACTTTCACAGATCACAGATTTTGAAGATTATGAATTTCCCAGAGAGAGATTCATTTTTTACATTAAACACACATAGAATACTTGACCAAATTTGTGCTCGATGAATCACTGATGAATGACTGATCAACCAAACCAGTAGAGGTCAGGCATACTAGGGAGAACTGGATGGTGTTTGTTTTGTTTTGTTTTGTTTTTTCAAAATCTGATACTAGTGCACTATTCTAAATGATAATCTAGCACAGTGGCTAGTCAGGCACTACTTAGCCATTGGGGAGATGGGGACCTTAAACCATCCCATTCCTTTGTTCATCTTTGTGGTTTTTTCTGTATCCATTTCTGGAGTTGTCTATGTCCTCAGTTTGGGAACAGTGCTCCAATTCTAGTCTCCCCATCTCAGATTCCTGGAATAAGATACTATCCTATGTTCCAGTCAAAAAGAAAGGTCTGCCTTTGATGGTGGTTTTCTCTTTACCTACTGCAGTAGATGATACTCTGACACTTGTTTACCCAGGAATGGGAAGACATCAGTTGCTTTTGAGTTCTCACAAGGCCCCCTACTGTGGGAAACAAAACAAAACAAAATTATAAGCAGGAAGGTGCCCCAAACCAGACTAGGCTTGTCTAGGAGGCCATGTGTTCATGGCTTATAGCCCAGTAAAGGAAAGACAATCTTCCTTTCCACTTCCCCCACCTTTCTCTCCTTTCCCTCTTAGCTCACAGAATTTGTTTCCACAATTCAAGCCAGCAAGAAGGAATCTGAGGGCAGAGATTGTGCACTATATCTATGAAATTCTGTCTCAGAAACAAATTAAAAGTGTCATCACACTTGATGGAATCAAAACAAGCAAATGAATACCTTATCTAAACTGTATGCATATGTAAAAATTACAAACACTTCATATGTATTAGATAGTGCCCCCTCAATCTGAAATCCCCAAGGGGACACCTGGTAAGTAAAAGAGAAAATTTTGCCATTTAAAAAAATAGAGCCTATAGAATTATAAAGACTTTTTGTTTGCTTTTTTGTGTGTTTTAATGACTAGAAGAAACCTTACTTTTCCTATACTTCAATTTCTCACTTTGCATTTCAAGAAACAAGAGGGCTTTCTTTAAGGGTCACAAAGCTGATCAAAGATGGCAAAGAAGATAGGTCTTCTCTATCTGAAAGTCTTTTTATTTCGCGTTGTTGTCAAGGTGGGAAATTCAAATGGAAACCACATTCTACCACTTCATTATGTGACTGATAAACTCATTAAATATCAGCCATTTTACATTTTCACTTTTTTGGTTATAATTCAGCAGTTATCAACCTGTGGGTTATGTTCAATTTGTAACAATGAAAATACACCCTGCATATCAGATTCATAACAGTAGTAAAATTACAGTTATGAAGTAGCAACAAAAATAATTTTGCGGCTGGGGTTACCACAACATGAGGAACTATATTAAAGGCACATGGCGTTAGGAAGGTTGAGAACCACTGGGTTAGATGAATTGATTTTATATATGCTCAGTCAGATACTGCACTTATTTTGTAAGAAAAAAAGAGTAGGAGGCACATATAATTAAAGGTTTTAACACTGTCTAGAAGAAAAACAAAGCAAAATTGATACTGAGACAAATGAAAAGCCTGAGAGACAGAGTTTCTGGGTAATTAATAATCAATTTATTAAATAGACTAGCTGATAATCAATAAATTGATGGTCAGTAGTTTCACTCAGTAACCAAAGATGTCTAATATCTAATAACTGAATGTCTTAGTATACTTTTAGAAAAAGGGGTCCTTGAGGCAGGTGAAAATCCACACTGATGAGGGAACAATTAATGAGGGGGTGAACTTTCAGATAAGAACATGAGTTAAAACCCTTAAGTTCCTTCTGTTGAGAATGTGGTTTGATAATGAGATTTCCCTGCCTCCAGAAATCTGGATAAAGGAATGCATCTTTACCCAGACCTCTAAGGCTGTTTTTTAAAATTTTTTTTTCTTTCATGAACTAGGTTACACCAAACTCCAATGGAGGAGTGCAAGGACATGGTCTTAAAGCTTTGGGGCTGGAATTCACTTAGGTTAGATTCTGTTTATGTTCTCCACAAAAGTAAGGTCTCCCAGTTGTATAGAGTCCTGCTCAAGATCTTCTAAACACATTCTATCTCAGAGCATTCAACTCAAAAAAATTGTCATAAGGGAGGGAAAAAAAATGTAAAGATATTAAGGAATGACAGACAAGGAGTTAAATAATGATTTCCAGAACAGGATTATAATTACAAATACTAATAAGAAAATTATCTTCCTTCTTTCATTTAAAAATATACTTAAGAAAGAGAAGTTTTCAAGAAAAGCAAAATAATTAATTACGTAAAATCTCAGTACTTTACATGTGCAAATGACACAGAAGAATGAAAACAAAAGGCCAATTTAAAGGGCTCAATTAATTCATTGAAATGAATCTTACAATTAAGACATTGAAAATCCATAAGAAATGTTAATTTTCTGTGGGAAGTTTTTTTTCTTTTGAAATCTCCTCAAATCAAATTTAAAATCTCTCTCTCTTTTTTTTTTTTTTTTTGGCATTTATAGTCATTCAAAACCTGGTCCCTCCTACATTTCCAGTCTTTTTTTATAACCTATTCCCTCATCTATGCATTATGTATTCTAACACTGATGACACTGAGCACATTGACACTGGTATCCTTGATATTGCTCTCACAAAACACTCAGTCTCCCAAATCTAAGTGGTGTCCAAAGTTTAGATCAATTTCCTCCTCATTTCTGTTCCTTGTCTTCCTTCAAACCCAGCTAAAATCTCAACTACTACAGGAAACCTATTTCAAGCATTCTTAATCCTTCCCTTTGTTGATTATCTGAAATTTAACCTATATATGTCTTCTTTATTCGTGGTTACTTATATGTTGTTTGTCCTTGAAAACAAAGACTGTTTTATTCCTTTGTTTATATCCCCAGCACATTACATAGTACTTGACCCAAAATAGGAATTTCTTTTAGATGATCTCCCTAATGATAAAAAAAAAAAACAGAAAAAAAATTACTAGAGTCAATCTAATGAGTCCAGTCATCTTATTTTCCTAACTTGGAAATGGCATATCTACTCTTTTAATTAAAAATCGGTTAAAACAAAAAACAAACAAAAAACCAAAAAACTCTTACACTTAACAAAAAGTATTACAAGTCAGGCTAAGAGTGTGATGAGGTCACTTTATTGTCAGTTTGTTAACTGTTTTACTTTGCTACAAGAGAGTTCTCAAGGATTAGGGACACTATGGGCATACTTATAATGTAAAAACACAGTAAGTTAAGAAAACTTAAAAAAAAATGAATAAAGATCTGATGCAGTGAGCACAAAGGACCCATTGGAGATTCTTACATAGCACTGTTCAGTGCACATCTCCACATTCAGCTCCATTCCAATGGCAGGAATCATTAGGAAAATGCTGTTCAAAACATTTTGCCTCAAATGTTCCATAACAATGACAGCCTTAGTCAAAATGCCAAATATTCCAGTATTAGTAAATGGTGAGAATCTTATCTTGTTCTGGTTGAATAGTAAAGACCCAGTAGCAATTCTGGTTGGGGCAGCAATTTCTAATTTATAAACTCTCACTTTTAATACATATGAACCTACAAATCCAAATAGGAATTATCAATTCTGTCATCAACCATATGAAAACAAACATTTGTGAAGTTTTTGAGCTGGCCACACTTGAAACAGGTAGGAGTGAGCTCCAACACCAAGGTATCTCAGATTTGCCTTGAGTCCAATACCATTTGTTTCAATTTCATTATCAGTGGCCAAAGGAAAATTACCAGATGTCTCAGTTTGACTACTCCAATTCCAAGCCTTTATGTGCTGGGGTTGGATCCAGTGGATTTTGTCAGAATCCATTCAAACAAACAGAAACATCCTATTGACATTTTGCTCCAAATGATTATCATCATCAAACTGCCAGATTTCCAAACCTTGTTCCTCCTTTTCTATGTGTGGCACATACACTAGGTCATCAAAATCCTATCAATGACAGAAAAGCCTATTTTGGCACCTCAGAGAAATATATGATGTTTAAGTCTCAAAGTCAAAAATATTTTTGTGCCAAGACTAGAGATAGAACCAACCTGGGGATTCTAAATTTTTACCATCAGATTATAGATCTAGAACTGGAAGGAAATGCAGAGGATATCTAATCTATACCCTTAATATTACAGATGAAGAAATTGGAACCCTGGAAGGTAAAATGATTTCTCATAGGAAATCAAAGGAGGCATTGAAATGTAGGTTCTCTAACTCTAGAACTTGTCTACTATAATATGCTTGGAAGAACCAGGAAATCATTGATTTTCAGCAACATCTACCTTGCAGTTTTTCAAATATTCTTTAAGAACTTGTGCTACCATTTTAAGGCTTAAATGTATTTTTTTTTTTTACAATAATGCCTTGGGGTTAAGTATTAACTTAAGTGTAAGTATTAACCCACATATGTGTAATGGCAAACAAAGAAGTATTTAACACATTAAGTTCAAGTGTCTTTGAGCCTTGCCCTGATTACATCAAGTCTTTGTTAAGAAACAGAATCTGTGAATCCCACAGTGGGAGGAACTTGCTGATGCAACAGGAAGAAGGCAGAACAGGGAGGAGCTAATGACTATATATAAGGAGAAGCCCAAGCTGGGAGACAGTAAAATAGAGAAGGAGTGGTGGCCAGGCACTCTGTTTGTCTGTTCTGTTTGTGTTCATTTTTGTTTGTGATACTTTGTACAGAAGCCCTGTGACCTTACTAGAACCCCTGAAAGAGGATTTTCTAGTTGTCTGTTTACAGAAGTCCTGGTTTCAGGGGTCCTGGGACTATACTGATGATTTGTGTTGAGTTCTCAGACCTTGTTTGTGGGTTTATGTTGTGTACTCAGACCTTTGTATGTGGGTCTGTGCTGATTTCAAAGTCAGATAATGAACTGATGATGGTGCCAGCAATTGGAATGAATGTTGTTTTGGCTCTGTTAAGCTTTGTGAAATTGTGAAGGACTTGAGGTGGACTGGACACTGTGAGCTTCAATATAGAATGAGAACTGGATGAGGAGCTGAGAGCTTACTAAATGTGAATCCAGGTGACAGTTGGGTAAATTCAGGCAAAAACTGGGACCATGAAAGAGGAACCATGGAATTTGGGAGCCAGACTCAAGTCAAGATGAAAAGATCTCTTCTTGGGTACTTAATGCTGACTGAGAAGATCATGATACAATGTGATCTAGGGGTGGAGAACTTTGAGCTTTGTACTTTGTGTCCCTTAAGGAAGCTTGCTCCTTAAGGATGATTGAGTTGAGGATGATTGGAAACTAAGCTCCAATTAAGAATAAAGACTTTTTGACTGAGAGATTAAGACAATGTGACCTAGTTGTGGAGAACTTTGACCTTTGTATTTTGTGTCCCTTAAGGAGGCTTTCTTCTTAAGAATGATTGAGTTAAGAACTTATTGAATGAAATCTTTTGTTTAAAACCATGTGGCCATTTTGGTGATAAGTTGTTATATTATAACATTGTGAATGCTATACTTTGGTTTCTGTGAATGTTTTGCTTTAATTTGCTGCTGAATAAATAGAGAGTTCACTATGCTATGTGATCAGTACCTTAAAGCTGTTCACAGCAGCAGTATACATACATATATACATATATATAAAACTTTATTTTATTTTGCCTTTTGGAGTGGGGAGGGCAGGGCAATTAGATTTAAGTGACTTACCCAAGGTCACATGGCTAGTAAGTGTTAAGTATCTGAAGCCAGATTTGAACTCAGCTCCTCCTGATTCCAGGGCCAGTGCTCCATTTACTGTACCACTTAGCCACCCCAATATATGTTTTATAATATGTAACATAATATTTACAATACAACAAAATATTTTAAGTCCACATATTTATATATACTTCCTCATGCAGAGTTTTGACTTTTGATTTATTAATATGAGGACCTCAAGGATTTGTTTAAGAAGTTTTGTCTCTTGTTCAGGCGTACCCAGCTATTATATGTCAATGACAAAACTTGAAAACAAATCTTCCTAATTCCAGGGTCAGTTCTCTATCAACTTCAAATTGTCTCTCCATTACCTACTATTAAAGATAATGAATTTGAACATTAGAGAAGTTCAGTGATTTATCTCTGGTCATACAGCTAGCAAGTAGGAGAGGTAGTATCTGCTTATAGTTCTCTTAAGTGAAATCCAAGTGCTCTTGTTGTTTGTTTTTTTAGTTATTTTAAGTCACATCTGACTCTTTGTGACCCCATTTGGGGTTTCCTTTGCAAAGATATGGGAGTGATTTGCCATTTCCTTCTCTGGCTCATTTCATTTTACAGATGAACAAACAGAGGCAAACAGGGTCAAACAGCTAGTAAGAGTCTGAAGTCATATTCAAATATTCAGGAAGATGAGTTTTCCTATCTAGGCCCAGCAACTATTCCCTGAGCCACCTAGCTGCCTATGTTCTTACTATAACAAAATGCTGCCAATCTGTCTTACTAGAATCTATTCTGTCTTCCAAACACAGTCTACTAACTTATCAACTAATAAGAAGGTTTATATCTGCTGAGGGCTGTGCTGTTAAGATGAGAGTGAATGATAAACACTTTGAAGTCTACCACAGAGCTTCTTCTCTTCAAGAAGAATGGAATGTTATAAAGATTAAAATTAAGCCCTGCCTTACATAAAATATTGTTTTCTCGAAGTGCCTCTTAGCCTTGCCTTGGGTACTATTTTATTTGGGGCTGTGCAAATACAGTGATTTCTTGAGCAATCCTAAGTATGATCCTTATAAATGCCTAACTTCCACATGAGTATTAGAAATTCTCAGGGAAGTAGTATTTAACACATCCCAAACATTCTTCCATGATAATCTTAAGGGTGTATCATCAAACACCCTAGCATACCTAGGGTGGCTGCTAGCACAGGTTCTTAGATCTGCTTTTCTAAAGGAAAGCAACTCAAAATGCATTAACAATCTTACTTTAATCAAACATATCATTTACCTAGTTCAGGGGGAAAAGTCAGCACCCTGAACTTCAGAGAATACAAACACAAGTTACAAACACAAATTACAAATAAACAGAAAAACAGATCAGCAGATGGCTTCCAGAGCCTGACCATTACATCAGTTACCTATTCAGTTACCAGAGAGGGAAGCACCAACATCTGGGTTTTTCACAGCAGGGGGCTCAACGGCTGCCCAGAGTCTTGTCTGGCCAAATCACACATCTCTTCTCAAAGTGAGCCCCAAACCAAAACCTCACATCAGGGTGTATATATAGCCTTCTCCTAGGTCAGGGAATGTCACAGCCCTCTTGACCCACTGACCAATCACAAAGCTACAAGCCATGGTATTCCCGAAAAACAAACCTGGCGCCACAGGCTCCATGTGACCACATTCAGCCTATTAGGGGACAGAGTATACTTTCAAATCTGGGAAGGTTTTCAGAGTCACATAGCCACTTTAGCAAAGGGCCTTGGAGCAGGGAAGATCTTCAGATTCTCATAACAAAGGGAAAGGTTACAATCACTTTTAATAGTTTTGTTTTAAAGGTTCCAGGTAAATAAACAGTTTTCCCCCTGTAATATGAACTATATTCATTCTTTCCTACTTCCACAAATCAAGAACACTGATTGAGGATTTACTATGCACTAGATGATTCCATAGAGGTAAAAAGTGAAAGAAGTCTAAGAAGTCATATATTATAAATCACTCAGAATCACATAGTTGGATAGGGCAACAGTTGGAAGGGGCAGCAGAGACTGTCTGGTCTAATACATATACCAAAAAAAGAATTCCTACTAATATACAGCTGAAGTACAGAAATGGAGTGAGAAAAATGATCCCACTACACTTTGAGAGAACATTAAGATTTGGAAAGTGCTTCCTTAAACAAAATACCTTGGGGTTTTTTTTGTTCATTTGTTTGTTTTTTTACATTTTCTATATACTACTCATAGTTCTACCTACCAGGTGTAAAAAAAAATACTTTATCTTCTTATATATAGCAGGATTTCCAAATGTTGGAAGAGTTAATATTTCCCCTGTA
Organism: Pseudochirops cupreus; assembly: GCA_028627135.1. NCBI lineage: Eukaryota > Metazoa > Chordata > Mammalia > Diprotodontia > Pseudocheiridae > Pseudochirops > Pseudochirops cupreus. The sequence continues at coordinate 417,976,368 of CM053580.1, read as the reverse complement.
AAACTTCTTTCACATAAGCTCAGCATCTCCTATTCTTTCAGACAGTTCTCATGTGTTATAAACTCAAGACTTTTCATCATCCTGGCTGCCCTGTTACAGTTGCTCTATAAATTAACAATGCCCTTTCTAAAATGAATTAGAGTGAAGAGAGACTTGAGACTGGAAGAAAAAGTTATTTCAATAGTACAAGTAAGAGATAATGAGGCACTGGGCCTAATAAGGAAGAACTGAGTTCAAATCTGGCCTCAGATAATTATTTGGTAAATGATCCTAGGCAAGTTACAACTTCTCTTTGACATAGTTTCCTCAAATAAAAAATAAAAGATAATAATAACATGTCCTTCACCAGAGTGTTGCAAGGATAAAATGAGATAAAAACTGTAAAATGTGTAGCATTGTGCTTGGCATATAGTAAGCACTATATAGATATTAGCTATTATACAAGATTGTGAGGGATGTCCAGGAGCAAAGATGTCAGAGTAAGGAGGAAATGACCATAAATCTCCTATACTCACCTCCAAACAACCACAAAACAAATACTGGAAGAGCAGAAGCTGAAGAAGATGGAGTGAAACAATCTTTTAGCCCAACAAACTTGGAAGGTTGCCAGGAAAAGTGTGTCTCATTTGAGTAAAAGGGATGCACAGTCCAGGTCAGGAAGCATCCCAGCAAGCTGGTAGCAAGTCCCATCTAAGTAAACCGGTGTGAGATCATGAACCCCAGTGAAGTAGAGCAGGCAAATGCCCATGCCAGAAATCCCCATATGCCTCAGCATAGACAGGAAAATGGGCAGATAGTGGCACTGAGAAGCACTAGTTGCTCCAGCATAGGAGCAGGCAAATAGGAAGCTGCCAGCTCTGGGACCCGTCCATGCTTCATCACAACCCCCAGCAAATAGGTAGAATGAAAGAACAGAACCCTACCGGTGTCTAAGCAAGTGGGCAGACTCTAGCTCAAGGAACCAAGAAAACTCAGAACAGCCAGGTGAACAGACAGAGGCCACCCCTTCCCCAGAGGCTCCCATGTGCTTCAACATAGTCCTGAGCAAACATGTAGGTGCTAATACAGAAACATCTCACAGACATCAGTATTCACCAGACACTAGCACCGTGACTGTGACTTGACACCTGCAGGGTCCAGCAGCTCTAGACATCCCCACCATAACCCTCAGTGATAGGGAAGATCAAGACACAAACTCAAAAGAGGACAACAATATCAAAACATCTATGGGCAAAGCTTCACAGAAAAATGAGAAGTGATCTCAAGTCCAGAAAGAACACATGGAAGACCTCAAAAAGGAGCTTAAAAATCAAGTGAAAGAAGTGGAAGAAGATAAGGAAAAGAAACAAGAGTGATGAAAGAAAATTATGAAAATAGAGTCAACAGCTTGGAAAAAGAAAGCTACTTAAAAGTAGAAATAGCCAAATGGAAAAGGAGATATAAAAGGTAACTAAGGAAAACACCTTCTGAAAATTTAGAATTAGGCAAGTGAAAGGTAATAAAACTATGAGACATCAAGAATTAATCAATCAAAATGAGAAGAGTGAAAAAAAAAAGAAAAGGTAAAATACTTAATTGAAAAAAGAACTAACCTGGAAAAATACATCCAGGAGAGAAAATCTCAGAATCAATGAACTAATTGAAATGCATAAACAAAAGAAAGACCTGGACAACGTCTTTCAAGAAATTATCAAGGAAAACTTCCTTGACATCCTGGAATCAAAGGCAAAATAGACATTGAAAGGATCCCAACACCTAAGGAAAGAGATCCCTAAAATAAAACAAACAAACAAACAAACAAAAAAACCAAGGGACATTATTGCCAAATTTCAGAACTGTCAGGTCAAGGAAAAAATACTGCAAGTGACAAGAAAGAAATAATTCAAATACTGGGGAGCCATACTCAGGATTACATATGAATTAGTAGGTACTACATTAAAGGATCATAGGTCATGGAACATGATAGTCTGGAAGACAAAGGAGGTAGGCCTACAAGCAGGAATCACATACCTGGTGAAATTAAGCATCTTACTTCAAGGGAGGAAAATGGTCATTCATTCATTGTAAGCTTTCATGAGGAGAAGATCAAAATTGAACAGAATATTTGATCTGCAATATCTAGACTCTACAGAGGTTAAAAGGGAAAAGAAAACATAAGGGATTTGAGGGAGTTAAACTGTTTACATCTCTACATGGGAAGATTATAATTAAAATTCTTAAAAATTGTACCACCAAATAGTACAGCTAGAAGGAATATAAATAGATTGAGCTACAGGTCCATTATAAATAAACAAACAAATAAATAAATAAATGGATGAATAAATGAATGAGTGAATAAACAAACAAACAAATAAGTAAATAGATGGATAGATAAATGAATGAAAGAACGTTATATATATATATGTATATATATATACACATATATACACACACACACACATATATATGTATGTGTATATATATATATATATGTATATATATATTGAGGGAACTTGAGGGAATGGCATTAAAAATTAATTAAGCAATGAAAATGAGGAGTATACTAGGTACAGAAGGAAGGTAGAGGTACAACAGGGTAAATTATTTCACTTGAAGATCTATTTCAGAGGAGGGGGAGAATGGGAGTGTGGGCAATGTACATTGCTTGAGTCTTACTCTCATCAGAATTGGCTCAAAGATGGAATGATATACACAATCAGTTGAAGATAGAAATCTGTCTTACCCAACAGGGAAGTAGGTGAGAAGGAGATTAAATAAGGGGAGGAACTTCTAGAAGAGAGGGTAGATTGAGAAAGGTGGTACACATAAGCAAAACACTGGTGAAGAGGCAAAGGGTGAAAGGAAAGTGAAGAAACAGGAGAAAAGATCAGATGGAGTGAAACACAAAGTTTATAATTGTAGCTGAGAATGTGTCTGGTATGAACTCTTCCATAAAACAGAAGCAGATAGCAGAGTGGATCAAAAACCAGAGTCCTACAATATGTTGTTTACAAGAAACACAATCAAAGCAGAGAGACATACACAGAGTAAAAGTAAAGGGGTTAGAACAGAATATATTATGCTTCAGCTGAAGTAAAAGAAAACAACAACAACCACAGTAAGAAAACAAGGGTAGCAATACTAATCTCAGACAAAGAAAAAGCAAAAATGTAACTAATTAAAAGAGATAAGGTAGGAAAGCATGTCTTGTGAAAGGGAAGCATAGACAATGAAGTAATACTAATACTAAATATATATGATATAGGTGGTATAGCATCTGGATTCTTAAAGGGGAAATTCAGCCAGTTATAGGAAGAAATATACAACAAAACTATGCTTGTGGGAGAGCTCAACTGTTCCTGCTCAAAACATGATAAATTCAACCAAGAACTAAAAAAACAGAAAGACAGAAACTAAGGAGGGGTAGAGAATATTAGAAAAAGTTGCACAAGACAGATCTTTGGAGGAAACTGAATGGGAACAGAAAAAAAAATATATACCTTTTCTCAACAATACATGGTACATACACAAAAAATGGACCATATATTAGGGCATAAAAACCCCCTTAAAATGAAATGCAGAAAGGCAGAAAAATTAAATAAATCCTTTTCAGATTATAATGCAATAAAAGTTACATTCAACAAAGGGCAGTGGAATGAGAGATTAAAAATTGATTTGAATTTTAAATAATTTCAACCTAATGAATTAGTGCGTCAAAGAGCAAATCATAGAAACAATCAATAATTCCATTAAAGAAAATGACAACAATGAGACCATATACCAGAATTCACAGGATGCAGTCAAAATAGTACTTATGAGGAAATGTGTTTCTCTAAATTCTTACATCAACAAAATAGAAAAAGACCAAGTTAAAGAATTGGGAATGCAACTGAAAAACTAGAAAAATAGCAAAATAAGAATCTCCCATTGAGCCCCAAATTGGAAAACTTGAAAAGGAAAGGTGAGATTAATAGAATTGAAAGGGAAAAGAAAAAAAAACTATTGAGCTAATAAACAAAAGTAGGAACTGGTTTTATGAAAAAAAAAACCAATAAGATTGATGTCATTGGTTAATTGCATTTAAATAAAAGAAAGAAGAAAATTAAATTCCATAATGTCAAGCAAAGTAGTACTTTGCTGTTTGTTTCAGCAGTTTAAGTGCCTTTGAGTTTTGCCTTTGCTTGTGTCAAGTCTTTGTTGGAAACAGTATACATTGTCTTGTTCTTAATAGATCTAAGGGAATTTGGAAAACTTTCTTGCCCTTAATAGGCCTAATATCATGACGTGGAGGCCATGTGATATAATTTCTCCTTCCTGGTGGGAGGAGCTTGTTGAAAGAGCAGAACAGGAATGGTGGAACAGGAAGGAGCAGAGCAGATAAAAGTTCAAGCATGATCTGGGACCAAGCAGAACTGAAATAGAGAATATTTGTAGTGTTGGTGCTCTGTCTATCTGTGTTGATTTCTCAGATAGAAGTTTTGTCTATTGATCTATTTTCATTTCTCAGATGGAAATCTGGTATGTTGTTCTGTATTGGTTCTCAGACGGAAAGTGAATTAAGATGATAGCACTGGTAATGTGTCTAAATATTGGTATAATTCTGTTGAGATTTGTCTTCCTAGAAATAGAATCTGTGAAGAGCTTGGAGTGGAGCAGTCTCTGTGAACTGTGATATAGAACAGGATCAGAGAACTACCTAGCTGTGAATCCAGGCAAGAGTTGGATCAATTCAGGCAAGAGCTGGTAGAATTGCTTACGTATAAATCCCACACAAGATCTGGGATCAGTCAGTCCATGGAAGAGAAGTTGTGGAATGTGAAAGTCATCCTTGAGTTAAGATGAAAGAGGATCTTTACATGGGTACTCAGTGCTGATTAATGATATTGTAACTTACTGTGATTTAGGGGTGGATGGTGTTTCATTTAAGACTATGTGGCAATCTTAATAATAAGTTGTTGTGTTATATTGTTGTGAATGTTGTGCTTTAGTTTCTGGAACATTTTGCTTTAATTTATTGCTGAATAAATAGAGAATTCACTATACTATGCAATTAGATCCTTAGATATTAACAGTTACATTCCCCAGGAGAGCTTCTTGTGATTGGCTTTACAATATCCCAGATCAAAAAAGAAGACATTAAAACAGTCATTAGGGAATATTTTGCCCAATTACATGCCAAGAAATCTTACCATCTGAAGGAAATTGATGAATATCTATGAAAATATAAGTTCCCCAGATTAACAGAAAAGGAAATAGAATGCCTAAATAAGCCCATTTTAGAAAATGAAATTGAACAAAACATTAATTAACAAATCAATAAGGAGAGAGGTGCAAGTCAGTTTATAATTGAGTCCTAAATTGCATAGAATAAACTCTGTTATTGAAAATAGACAACAAAAGTATATATGACTTGTGAGGACAACTGCCTGCCAAAATAGCTAACAAGTGTGGAGAGCCAAAATACTTGATTCAAGACTCAGATAACTCTAGGTGGTCAGCTCGAAGTGTAATACCTTTGATGACTGTGGCTTTTGCTTTGAAGTCTTCTTTCAATTGTATCCTTTATGATTGCAGCTGCATTAGGAGTTACCTGATGACTAGATCAAAGGCCTTACCATAAGATTTTAGTCACCTAGATGACAAATCTTTATTAAATTATCCATTCTGTGCTACTTCCAAGATGTGACAGACTAAGATAATGATAAGAAAACTTGAGTCCTATTTCTTTGTCTCATTTGCTCTATAAAAACCTTGTCCTAATAATCAATAAACAGAGTTTTTCCTTGAACTACCTATATGGCTTGGTTCATTCTTATTCACATCTCCGACTATGATTAGTGCTAGACACTGAACAGCTCACGGCAAACAATATCTGTTGATCATAAAAATTAAATGCAAATACAACATTTTTATGTTTATGTTACTAGTGTGTGGTATTTAGCAGCAGAAAGAAAGAAAGAACAAAAGAAAGAAAGGATGGAAAGAAGAAAGGAAGGGAGGAAGGAAGGAAGGAAGGAAGGAAGGAAGAAGGGAGGAAGGAAGGAAGGGAGGAAGGAAGGAAGGAAGGAAGGAAGGAAGGAAAAGAAACAAACAATGAAACAAAAAAAGAAAGAAACAAGAAAAAAACAAAGAAAGAAAAAAGAAAGAAAGAAAAGAAGGAAGGAAGAAAGAAAGAAAGAAAGAAAAAAAGAAAGAAAGAATG
>CM053580.1:417951995-417969687 GCA_028627135.1 Pseudochirops cupreus | reverse complement strand
ATATATATATATATATATATATATATATATATATATATATATATATATATATATATAAATACTTCTCTAAGATCAGAGGGTATCACAACCCTAGTGAACCAGGCTTATGTGACTCAAACTCATGTGACTTAGGCATCCATGTGACTTAAGCAGGTCACATGGGTTTATTAATGGATGGGACAGAACTTCCCATTAAGGAAAAAATACATTAACAAACAGTAGGGGACAAGGTTTCACCAGACTACGAAAGGAGCGTAGGCATGCAAAAACATTAAGAACCCTTGCCATAGCTCCTAAATGGCTCCACATATGAATAGCCTCATTCTTTTTGGCATTATTAACTTCAGTCTTCTAAACATATTGCATCGTATCCTTGGAGACAGCTAAGGAGTACAATGAATAAAAATGTTGGACTTCGAATCAGGAACATCTCAATTCGTATTCCACATCAGACACTTATTAGCTGTGTGATATTTGGGCATATCAATCTGTTAGCGTCAGTTTCCTTTTGTGTAAAATTAAGATAACAATAATAACTATCTCACATGATTGTATGCACCAAAAGAAATAATAAGCACTTTGAAAACCTTAAAGCACTAACAATTCTAGATACCATTATGATTGAACATTTTCTTACTGAAATCTGTTGCCTGGGACCTGAAAACAATATCCAGATGTGATCTGATGGGGCCAGAGAATGGTGGAACTGTTATGTCTTTTTCACTGGATATTTTAATTGTATTAAATTAGCCTACTCTATTTAAGCCACTGTAATAGACAATGAAAACTTGAAACATGCTATTTGATGTGGGGGACTGGGAAGAAATTGTGACTTCTCTAAGGTTATTTATCTAATGGGCCATGAAATATGGGTTACAATTCAGGCCTGCTACTAACTCAAGATTGGTGATCTTTTGAGTCTACCCCTCAAAAATACAGGGAAGTAAACCTGTTTTTGTCTCATATTTTTTTCTATGCCTTTCCTAGCTGCATGAGAACTTACTTAAATATTTTAGCTATGTCTTTCAGATATCTATGAAGAACAAAAAGTTTGACTGGTGGCAGCTGACAGATGCTGTGCAAAATGCAGATGTCTGGGCAGCAATTTGGATGTCAATTCAGGACATATTGATAAAATGTTCCATGCTCTGCGCTTGGCCCTGCCTGTTAGCTAAAAGCTGGAGCAGGTGTAATAAGACAAGTTCATTGGCATCACAACCTATTGTCTGAATACAGGCCATGCATTTTTCTTTCACCTTTTTCCCCCTTTTTCTTTATTTGGATACCATTTGCATTGGCTTTTCAGAAGGCATCTTACAGGTGGTATTCACAGCCAGAGTCAGGTACATTTTGGCAGTTCCCAAAAATCAGTGGGATCAGGGGCTTAGTAGAGTACTTCCCATCTGTCAGCAGTGGCTAATGGGCCACAAGACCTGGCCAGAAGGGACTGTGCTGCTTAGAATCTGAAGAGTCAGTTTTTAGGAGATATTTTTAACAGTGGATAATAAATGAAAACTGTAAATTTCAAGTCCAGAGAAAACTGCTATAGATTAAAAAATAATAAAATTATTGCATATATATTTTTAAAATCAAATAAACTAATGAGTATCAGTATATGAGTATATCAGATCTAACACTGCCCTACACTTTGCAAAATAATATTATTTTTAGTATATTTTTTAGCAAAACACTATTGATAAAGCAATTGGTTATTTTGAAGAGAAAACCTTACAAAATAACAGTGAAAAAGTATATCTCTCCCTCCACATGAACCCTCAAAATAAAAAGAGCAGCAAAATGATACAAAACCTACAATGATCAAATGATAAAAAGTGAAAGAGCCTATCATAGGATCATTTTACTGGAAATTAAAAAAAAAACACTGGAAGACCAGCTCACCAGTCTGTATTTCCTATCATTCCTTGGTTTCCTATCTTTCCTGAAACTTGTGGCTGTCCTGAATAGGTATGATTCTGGATTCCTATTAGTAACTATATGTATAGACACAAACTTTTGGAGTTAAGTTAGTAGCAGTATCCAAAGGGATATACTCATCCTCAGATAGCTAAAGACGCAATCTTGCCTGTAGCTACTGATGTTGGATCTCTCCTTATAACATTTATACATATACATACACATACACATACACACACATACACACACACATGCACATGCATATGTACACACAAAGTCATACATACATCTTACACTCATCCTTTTTAATCTTTCAGTTTTGGAGTTAATTTTAGGCCATATTCCAGAGAGGACCCGAGCTCCAAAGATATGTTGAAGCTTGTAAATAAGAACTGACCAGAAGCTTAATGTCAAGGAAGGAAAGCAAATGTGGAGGAATGTGAAGCCCAGTCAAGTCAAATGAACAAGCATGGTTGCCAGACTCTGTGACAAGTATTGGAGATACAAAGAGGGCAAAAAGCAGGCTCTATTCTCAATGTACTCACAGTCTAATGGGGAAGCTAAGACTGGGGAGACTAGAAGAACAAAGACCAGCAGTAATGATTACATAGAAAGAAACAGGTAACCAAGAGAGGACTGAGAGAATGTTATAGGAGAGACCTCCCCACCCGCTCACAGAAGTTACATTCTAACAGCTCCTTCCCAAACAGGTTCCTACGGTCAGGGTAGTGATACAAAGAGCAGAATTTAACCCAAGAATGGGACTGGCAAAGAAAAATAGTTTAAGCAGTCAACAAGTATTTATTAAGTGCTTACTAGGTGCCAGACACTGTGCTAGGTACAAAGCACAAATGTAAACCATGAAATAAAGGAGGTTACAGTGAAAAGAAAGCCAAAACACACTCATATGTTCATATGGGGTGGGAATAGATACTGGACCTATAATTTCATTCTTATGGGAAACTTTTGGCTGAGGAAACCCCATCTACCAACAAAAGCTAGTACTGTCTCTCCAAATTATATGCTTAGAGAATTGGATTAAGTGACTTTCCTAGGGTTGAATCTCAGAATGCTTTGGACCCACTGCATGTTTGCAACAACTGGGTAGAAATCTCTACTGAGATCCAGACAAATGTCACAGTTAAGACATGAAATTTGATCTTCTTGACTTCTAAGGAAGTTTTTTATCCACTCTATCATTCTGCTTCATCTTATAAAGAATTTCTATAAAGAGAATTAATAAAAATGCGTATGAAATAGTTAAATACAAGATAGTTAAGAAGAGAAGGAACTAACTATGGTGGTGGGAGAAGGGTAAGGGTAGTTGAATCAGGAAAGTTTTCATGTAGACAATGGTGCTTGAGGTACATCTTGAAAGAAGAAAGTGATGAAAGAAGAACAGAAATGTTCAAATATTCAAAGAGCAATTTAAATGCACAAGGACATTGTCACAAAGGAAATCTCCTGAGGAAGATAAAAGCATTGTTACAAATTCTTCAAAGTCCACTGAAATTACAATGGAGCGACTCCAAGAACTGAGAAAAGGGTTGGGAAGAACAATCAAACAATTAATTTGAAGCTATCTCTCAAACTGCAGGTTCTCTGAATAAGAGGATAGAATGTGAATTCATAAAGGCAAAAGCAAAAGGAAAAGTAATTAATTTTTTTTTTGTGGGGGGGATTGAGACTTCCAGGAAGAGTTGGTTGAGTAACAGTAGGCAGTACAATGCAGTTGTCTTTCATAAACACTGCAACATAAATAAGGAAAATCTCCAGATCACTTGGTAATTGAGAAATCCAAGGAAAAACTGTAACTTGTTATTTTTCTAGCCTTGGTTGGCACATGAAGATTGCCAGATGCCTATGGGCACTTGAACGGAAATCCATCCAGAAAGACATAAGCAGATTCTTTCAACATAGATCATGCCTGGGCCCTATAGTTTACACTTGTTTACAAAGGAAAATAGTTTGAAGCAGTGACATGCCTGCAGTTGTGTCTCTCTGTCACTGGTGCAAGGTCTAGGAAGGAAAGCTAGGACCCTTGTATATAGCCCTGTCATTCAAAACATGGAACAAGATCATAAATTTAGCAGTGATCTTGAAGCAATATCAAGCAAATGTAAAGACTGAAATCTCTGATGTGTCATAAGGCAGGGAGCACAGACCAATAAACATGTATTGATGGTAGTCTAAATATGTGGAGATTCATAGCTAGTTGGCAGGGATTGGGGTCAGCAAATGTCTGCTGGAGATCCAATGAAGAAAAACCAGGAAATGGTGTCATCCAGACTCTAATTAACATCTGGAGTCTGCAAAGCTAAACCACACCCAGGAAAATAATGTTTAGGGAAAGTTTGCAGCTATTCTGCAAAAGCCCATACTGTGATGCTTGAAGAACACAGCACTCAATAACCACAGAAAATAGCACTGGGTTAAAAGATAATACAGCTCAGGACCAAACAAGGCCTTAATATTCTTTCCAGAAGTGTGTAGGGCCTGGCACTAACATAGAGTCCCAATAGAAAAGGAATAAAAATTCCCAGATTGGCAAAGTTGGAAAGAGGGAGAGAGAGACAGAGAGAGAGACAGAGACAGAGAGACAGAGAGAGGGACAGAGACAGAGAGAGAGAAGGAAGGAAGAAAGGAGAGAAGGACAGAGGGAGGGAGAAAATAGGAAGGAAAGAAGGAAGACGAAGGAAGACAAAGGAAAGAAGGAAGGAAAGAAGGAGGGAAGGAAGGAAAGAACAGAGGAAGGAAGGAAGGAAGGAAGGATAGGAGGAAGGAAGGAAGGAAGGAAAGGGAAGAAAGAAAGGAAAGGAAGGAAAGGAAGGAAGGAAAGAAGGAAGGAAGGAAAGAAGGAAAGAAGGAAGGAATGAAGGAAGGAAGGAAGGAAGGAAGGGAGGAAGGAAGGAAGGAAGGGAGGAAGGAAGGAAGGAAGAAAGGAAGGAAGGAAGGAATGAAGGAAGGAAGGAAAGAGAGAAATTATGGTTATGGGAGGAGTTACTACAAAATGAGTACATTAATGTATTTTTGGTGTGGTTGTAAAATGATCTCCATTCTGGAAAGCAACCTGGACCTTTGTTATCAAAGTTCCAAAACAGGAAATGCATACTCTTATAACCATTAATATCACTATTGGGCCTATATCTAAAAAAGATGCACGAAAGAATAAAGGACCTATATGTTTTTTTTTAAAAAAAGCATTTGTACCAGAACTTTCTTTTTCATAATAAGGAACTAGAAGTTCATTGTTTCTAACTAGCACCTTATTGTATATTCTTGTAGTAAATATTATTGTGCTGTAGAAAAAGGTAAAAGATATAGTTTCAAAGAAACAAGGAAAGATTGCGTGAACTGAGAATGATTAAACAGAACAAAGAGAAAAGTTTAAAATAATAATAATTTGAAAGACCTAAAAACTCTGATCAGTAAAATGACAATCAATATTGCAGAGTGTAATGACAATGAAATATGCTATCCCCTTGCTTTGAAAAACATGACAAACTCAAGATACAGAATGAAGTATTAATACATTTCTTAGAATTGGTCAATGTGGGAATTTATTTTGTTTGAACTTGTGTGTTTGTTACTTTGTTTCACTTTCTTTTTTCCACTGGGTTTGAGGATTTCACACTGGGCTTGAGTAGAAAGGGAAATGAGTATAGAGTATAGTTCTGATTGAAGACACAGGTGTTTCAAAGAGACTACTTCAGGTACAATTGATTTGCCAGTTTGGAGTATAGACAACTGAGCTTGGGTTTATGTTTCATATGCTTGCTTCTGGCAGATCATGTCTAGTTGGTCTAGCCAAGACTAAGTGGCTGAGAAGTTTATGGTCTGCAGGACCATCTGCCAAAGTGGCTAATGTGCTGGATGTCCAAATTCTTGTTTCTATCAAAGTACATCAGCCTGTTGGTGGCTTTCTTTAAAATGTATTTGATGCTAATGTTGCCATTAAAAAAGAAATGGAGTTTAAAGGTACTCTAAATTAGTCATCAACTGTTGAATATTGTCAAATCTCCCTTAGGCCTAGAGGATGTGTATAAGATTCAAACGTATCCTTCAATGCAAGTGGCTTTTAGTCCTATATAGTATAATTTTTCACTGCATATATTATTCTGAAAGAGTAAATATAGACATGGACATAACTGAGGGCACAGAGGTCTGTGATAGTATTTCTTCTCCTCCCAAGCAATACTGAATATATCATTCTTGACTATGAACACTGGTATTTGTAGATTAAGATGGAAGATGAAGTGAAATACTTGAGCAGTATTTTGTACTTGAATATTTTATACTCAAATACCTTCTCCTTCTTATACTCAATAAGCTATTTAAAGATGTTCCAGCAAGTCATTGAGTTGTGATGTCAGGCTGAAGACTTAAGGATGATGCAAGTAGAAGCAAGGCAACTTCCACTAAAACCAAGAAACCATAGCAAATCTTTTGCTGAAGTAGGAAAGCTCTCACTAGAGTATGGTTTTAACCTTAACACATTTCAATTTATTTTATTGCTGGCTAATGAATATGTTCTGGAATTTCATCTCTTTCCTCTCAAATTGAAATCCTAATCTATTCTGCATGTTAGTAGTATAAGAAGCTATTGAGATAAACCACCACTCAGCAGCACAATAGATCTTCTCTAATGATATAGTAGTTCTTTAAAAGACCATGGATTTGTGGCACAAGACATATGCCAACCAAGCATCCTGATAGACCATATTCAAGTTGGAGAAACATCTTCCGTTCAATACTTCATCTTCAGACCAAATTGGATATTAAGGCCTGTTAATCAGGCTAGAGATATTCTTAGGATACAGAACTAGAACCTTGGTAATGAAGGTGGAGAGCCAATGAACCCTTCATAGTTCTGTAGAAATTCCTGGAGAATTATCACTCAGGGCCTAGTCAATGATTATACATAGTTGACCAAAATTGGTATCCATTGTAAAAGGTTAATTACATAGTTTTAAGTCCAATGTGCTGACATCACTACAACCATTTTCAATAAATATAACTCTAAATTGATGTTACTGGAAGAAAGTCTGGCTCAAATTTCAGAGAATGCTTGCATCAGGAAGTGGCATATTACCATTTCTGGCAAATTCTTCTGACAATGTAGGTAGTAGAAGATGCTAGAGGTGAAGACCATGTCTAGATTAAACAAAACGAGTCCATGAACCCATAGGACAACCACAAAGAGAGAAGTCACTGGAATTCTACTGGAGACAGCTTACATGGTGACCTTCCAGGCTCATCCTGAAACCCAAGCTGGCTTCAGGTACTTGTCTGTGACTTCCCTGGGAAGACTTCCCAGCCTTCCAGAATAGTGAATGAATCACAATCCATCTACTGTTATTGACCATTTAAACTCCACAGTAATCAGATCACTAATGCACTGGCATCACTCCCCACCAACATTCCTTTTTTCCAGCAATTCATTGCTGTCTGAAACATCCAGCCCTGGGCTGGACAATTATAACTTAGCTGAACACATTCATTATAAACGTACTTTCATCCTGTGATACAATTGCCGTCCCAATCATTCTGAACCCTCAACTATCATTATTCAAACATTACTTTGCACCCTCTGTTTTTTGCTCCTTTATTCCCATTACAACCCTTCTAACACCCTACCCTAAAGGTACATTTCCACTCCACTATGCTCTCTGAAATGCCTGCTTCATAAGTTAAAAACTGGCTAAGTCTAGTGCCTTTTCACTTTTGATTATCTTCAGATTATACTGTATATGTCTTATTGGAACTTAGCCATTTGTGTAGAGCCTCCCCCACTAGCCTGTGATTTTCTTGAAAGCTGGTATTGTCTTTTGCCTTTGTTTCTATACGCATAACTGAGCAAAGGGTCTAGATCAGTGGTTCTCAACGTTCCTAATGCCACAACCCTTTAATACAGTTCCTCATGTTGTGATGACCTCCAACCATAAAATTATTTTTGTTGCTACTTCATAGCTGTAATTTTGCTACTGTTATGAATCATAATGTAAAAATCTGATATGCAGGATGTATTTAAATTGAACGTAACCCACAGGTTGAGAACCGCTGGTCTAGATCATAACAGGTCCTTTTTGAAACCTTATTGACTGACTGAGGACAGGATGATTTCCAGAGTTGTAAATTCAAAGTGTTCCTTTATCCAAGTCTGAGACTGTTTGCTTAGGTAGAATACAAGTCTCGAAACAAGAAGGCATCCTTCATTCATCTCAATCATTTTATTTTTTTTGTGGAATCACAAGTTATTTTGTTGTTGTTGTTTATTTAGTATTTTATTTTCCCCCAGTTACATGTAAAAACAATTTTTAACTTTCATTTTTAAAACTTTGAGTTCCAATCAATAAATCACCAAAGAAACAAACAATAAAATCTTTGAGTTCCAAATTCTTTCCATTCCTCCCATCCTACTCCACCTTTCATAGAAAAGGCAAGCAATAGGATATAGTTTATTCATGTGTAGTCATGAAAAACATTTCCATAATAGCTATGTTGTAAAAGAACACATAGACCAAAAAAGTTAAAAAGAAAATCCTGTAGAAAAATAAAGTAAAAAGAGGTTTCTATCTGTATTCAGACATCATCAGTTCTTTCTCTGTGTATGGATAGCATTTTTCATTCTAAGTCCTTCAGAGTTGTTTTGGATCATCATATTGCTGAGAATAGTTAAGTCATTCACAGCTGATCATCTTACAATATTAATGTGACTTTGTATCTAGTGCATTTTACTTTGAATCAACTCATATAAGTCTTTCCTGGTTTTCATGAGAGCATTCTGCTCATCATTCCTTGTAGCACAATAATATTCCATTATGATCACATACCACAATTTGTTCAGCTATTCCCCAATTGATGGACATCTCCCCAATTTCCAAATCCCTAGAAAAGAGCAGCTAAAAATATTTTTGTGCATATATATCCTTTTCCTTTCTGTTGCTATTTTTTTTCCCTCTCAGGATACAGGCCTGGTAATGGTATTTCTTGGTCAAAGGGTGTGCATGGTTTTATAGTCCTTTGGGTTTAGTTTCAAATTGCTCTACAGAGTGGTTGAATCTGTCCACAACTCCACCAATAGTGTGTTAATGTCTCATTTTTCCACATCACCTCCACCATCCACCATTTCCCTTTTCTCTCTTATTAGACAATCTAATAAGTATGAGGTAGCACCTCAAAATTGTTTTAATTTTTATTTCTCCAATCAGTAGTGAGCTAGTACAATTCTTATATGGCTATTAACAGCTTTAATTATTTCATCTGAAAACTGTTCATATCTTTTAGTCATTTATCAATTGGAGAATGTCTCCTATATTTTTTATTTTTATAAATTTAACTCATTTCTCTACATTGTTGAGAAATGACAACCCTGAGAAACTTGATTCATTTTTTTTTCCACAGCTACTGTTGTTCACTGTGTTTCACTCCATCTTATCCCGCCCTTTATTCCATTCTCTTTCCTTTCAACCTGTCCCTCCTCAAAAGTTTTTTTGCTTCTGACTACCCCCTCTCCCAATATGTCCTCCCTTCTATCACTTCCCTCCTTTTCTTACTCCCTTCCCCCTCCTACTTACCCTGTAGGGTAAGAGAGACTTCTATATCAACTAAATGTGTATGTTATTCCCTCTTTAAGCAAATTCTGATGGGAGTCAGGTTCACTCATTTTCCCTCACTTCCTCCCACTTCCCATTCACTGTAAAACAGTTTTTTTCTTGCCTCTTTCATGTGTGATAATTTACCCATTCCACTTCTCCCTTTCCCTTTCTCCTTGTACATTCTAGAATATCAGAGCAGATTTCCTTAATAATTTCTTGAAAGATGATGTCCAGGCTGCTTTTCTGATCACCTCTTTCAGGTAAGGTAATAATTTTTAAATTATCTCTCCTGGATCAATCTATCTATCTATCTATCTATCTATCTATCTATCTATCTATCTATCTATCCAGCTATCCAGCTATCTATCAATCTATCCAGCTATCTAGCTATCTCTCTGTCTCTCTGTCTCTCTCTCTCTCTCTCCCTCTATCTATCTATCTATGTATCTGTCTATCTATGTATTTATCTGTCCTGGTCAGCTGGTATTCCAATGCAATATTTCACAATGTCTTTTATTTTTTGTCATTCTTTTGCTTTTGTTTTATTGTTTTTGTTCTTTCAAAATGTTATTAGCTTCTATTTACTTAATTCAAATGTTTAAGTGATTATTTTCTTCAGTGAGGTTTTGTACATTTAGAATTTGTTTAGAATAACCATTTAAAGATATCTGGAGGGCTTTTGAGGACAGCTTAGGTGAGTCCCCACCTTTTTCATACATCTGGACTCTACTTTCATTTTTTGGAAGCTTGGAGAGCTTTTATTTCTGATGAACAAACTCTGAACCCGTAATAGAGGTCTAATACTGAGTCCCAAAGCACATACCTAGAAAATTCCCAGGTATGAAGATAAATAAGTAATTGTATGTTCAAGATATAAAGAGAAGTTGTTTTTGCCTTCCTTGCAAGCCAATATAGGAGATATACTGTTGAGTGCCGTGATCAATTTCACTTCTTTCAGAGCCATTTATTCTGATCCTGAAAGGCCCTTAAATTTCTCTGGAATGTAATGAGCTACACACTGGTTGGGCTCAATTGTTGCTGGAGATATTCCTCTGTTCTTTTAACATTCTGACCTCAGAAGGGCTTGTAACGATACCAGATTCTTATATTCCTGGAACTTTATGAACTGGTATGAAATAGGACTTAATGGATGATTAATAGGGAAGAAAAGGCTCAATAAATTTGGTCCTAAATGTGCCTTTTCTGATGTAGGAAAGACTGTCTTTGGCTACCATACATCAAAGCCATCAATGCAGAATATAAACTAAAGCAAAGATATAAGCAAAGGAAAATGATCTGGGAACCAAGAGTTCTAGTGCTCAAAATGGGCCTGGAAAGAAAATAAAGGATGAGTGGTTTTGACTGTGTATTGTTTGCCTCACTCAAAAAATCAGATTGAGGAAACATCTACTTATGATAGCAACATGCATGTGTGTTTATGGAGGGTTTCACATGCCAAATAGCTTTATTGCATCCCCACTATCAACCAAACCCCATCCTCCATTCTCAGCAGATATTCTCCAGTTGTGCACTTTGGCTTTATACAACTTACCTTCATTTGAAGGTAGGTAGGTTCCAGCAGGTGAATGGATATGGCTTTTAATATAATATAAGCAAATAAGTTTATACTTACTATATGTATGAATAACTGAGGAGAGCAGAGGAAAATATAAGAAGCTTGAGGATTTTATTAAAAATTAATTTGATGAAATTATAGTAGAAATGTTAATAAATTGTTTAGTAGGATTTACAGATTCTGTCAGAAAGCAGTAACTTAAAGAATATACATTTTTTTAAAATGACTGTGGAATTTTCACTATTCAAATAAACAGAAACAATATAAAACTTTGCTTTCATGAACACTTTCTTTTGTTATTTTCTCTCATCCTTAGACTAATTCAGGACTTCCTTGCTGACTTAACTACCTGGTCTCTCTTTTCAAGATTGTTGTCAGCTGCTTGTCAACAATTGCTTTTTGTGCTCATTTTTATTGTTGCTTGGTCATACCCAGCTTTTCCTGACCCCATGAGCCCTTGCATGACATCCATGAGGTTTTCTTGAGGAAAACACTAGGGTTATTTGCCATGTGATTCTCCAGGGGATTAAGGCAACCAACAGTTGAGTGACTTGCTCAGGAAGATAGAGCTAGTAAGTGTCTGAGGCTGGATTTGAACTCAGGTCTTCCTGACTTCAGGCTGGGTCTTTTTTTTCCCTCCCACTGAGTCATCTAGATGCCATAACTATGTTCATTTGCCATTCTCAACTGCATTATTTTTCTGAGTACTCACTGCTGTGTACATATCTCCTTGTCATGGAAAAGTTGCTTTGATTTCTTCACAGATTTTTCTGGTCTACTAAATGTCTGCTAATTTCTTTCATCTCACTAACTTAATCTTTTCCTAGTAATGGAGGAAGCCTATTCTGCCCTAACTATGGTCACTCCCTTTTACTTCTCTTCTCTGAAATGTTCCTAACAAAAACCACATATTTTATTTCCCTTTTATTTATGACAAGACTATTTAAATGATTGTTAATGTAATGACAAAAAATTATTAATACCAATTGTAATATGGACTGCCTAAACCTCTTAGTCATCAAGACAATGTCAAAATTCCAGTAAAGTACTTAAATTCCTACCCTTAAAATGATGAGATTAGGTTGAGCTGAATCACACCCTATGTCCACCCTCCCAGGAATGTTGCCTTGTGAGAGGCCTAGATCAAGCTGGATGTCAACTTCTAGTGTCCTTACCCCTTCCCATTATGATTCATGTCAAGAGAAGCAAAATAGCCAGAATAAAGTCGCTTTCCTTACCCAGATTACTGGCCAATGGAGTCCCATGACCATGCCTTGCTGCTTCATACTGTCTCCTTATCCTCCTCCTAAAACTACAAAAAACTTATTCATAGGTCTCTTTGTGAAACCTACTGAACATCCCCGAGGATGGCAAATTTGCTATCCTGTTCTCTCAATTAAAGACACTTCATTCCTTGATTCATGGTTTTGATTTAGTTCAGGACTTGACACTGAGATTCCTTACTAAACAAAATGGAATATTATTTATGCAAATGCAAGGCTCTCCCCCAATAGAGAGAACTTAAGCTTCTTACTTCCTCCAAGAGATTGCTTGGTTACTCAAACTGTATGGATGGATTCACAGGAGGGGTCAGGTGAAAGATTATCCAGGATCAGACAAAGTGAAAAGTGTAATTTCTGCTGTCATTTAGATTCAGGAAACTGAGTTGGAATCATAAGCTGGTAAATCCCAGGAAGATGTCAATTTTTTATAGTGTAAGTGAAAAGATACAACATCCATTGCCTTCCAAATGGGTGGAATACTTTGATTTAAAAATAAATAAATGAATGAATGAATTAATAAATAAATAAAGCCAATATTAAAAGCCAAGGACCACAAACATTTCTTCAGGGAGAAAAAAAAATGTGTCCAAATTTTTTATAGTTCATTTTTTTTCCTCTTCATTCTCCTTAAACTACTTGAGGTACTAAGGAACATATTTGTCAACGTTATAGAAATAAAAGAGGTTTGCTAATTTCCACAAAACAGGACAGAGAACCTCCTACTACCTCCAAACCAAGTAACTACTACATACTTCTGGTGATTCTTTTGGGCAAGAAAGATATTGCTAAGAGAAATTTAGAAAATGCTACTGAAAAATTACAATATCTTGGGGAAGAAACTAACAAGTTTTGAACTCAGGAAGAGGAATCTTCCTGACTCCAGGTCTACTACTCTATCCACTACACCACCCAGCTTCTCATGCACAAGAATAGAGCTCCTAATGAAAAGAGGTAAATGTGATTTAAGCGATATCACTAAAATGATGTGATGAGAAACTTGTGACTAAAATATGCTTCTAAAAAGGAGTACCTTATTCAAAATGAAAATGATTTTTTTTTAAAGGAGGAAAAGGAAAAAGTGGCTGAGTATTATTAAAAGTTAATAAAATTTGGTCAGGTGAGAAAATCCAAAAACCAGAAAGGAAAATAAAGTGAGAGCATTTGAGTCAAAGGCAAGAGTAACAGAATGACATTCTCACTTGGATACACTATTCCTCTTTTGAAAAGATTACTAGACTAAGAGATTTGAGAAACTACATACATAATTTTATCTAGATTTTAACAAGCATCTGACAAATACTCTCACTTTCTTCAGAAAAAGACAGAGAAATGTTGGTCGAATGATATAGGACCTAGGTAGAATTGGAACTGTTTGAAGAGTGGTACACAAAAAGCAGCCACTAGTAGTCCAATATCAGTATGAAGCAGGTCTCAGGTATACTCTCAAGGATCTATGCTTTGTCTTATATTTTTTTTTAAATGTATTTATTAGTGAGTTAAAGACAGGTATAGGTATCATAATTATCAGATGATAGAAAATTGAGAGTAGTTACTACTATTAATTAGATAGTATTCTATAAAAGAGATTGCAAAGACCAGAATGTTGGACTGAATCATTCTAAAAGTTTTATTGTTACTTTTGTTTTCACATCATAGTCACATCCCCGAAATCCCCATCCTCACCCCGGACTCTTTGTGTATCATGAACTCTTTTGGTAGTAACTAAATAAGGAGGCAGATGTGACAATTTTGCTTTCTGATCTCAAAATTTATTTAAAATAAGCAAGGATCCAGAATTAAAGTAAAGCTAATCGTACCACAGAGATGTTCCTTGTAGCCTAGGTCTCCTTTAGTTCTTTAGAAATGCATGTGGTATAGATACTTGTGGAACAGCTTGTACAAGGTATTTTCTTGTCAAGACTAGGAAGTCATTGAGAGATTCTGGCATGGGTCTTTCATACAATTTCTATTTCTTATCTCCAGGTCAACTCTAATCACCTGGCTATAGCTGTTGTTGTCTGTTCTAGGCACACATTTTGTAGTTTAGGTCATTCTGGCAAGCTTCCTGGATTAAAAAACTTGCATAAGTAAATTATGTACTAAAAGGAGGGAAAGTTTAATAACAAGAGTCATTCAAAGACATCTAAAGTAATCTCAGACCTACTCCTACCAAAATCTATGGCTTTGACCTCTGATTAGCACAATCATTATTTCCTGTTTTCATCTCATATCAAAAGTCACAGAGATTTTTTGCTTTAAAAAATATTTCTTAAGTTTCAAATTTTATCCTTTCCCTCTCCCCCCACCCCCATGGTGGCATACAATTAATTATAGGATCTGCAAATACTTTCACATTGGACATTAGTCTGGTTATATATATAAGGGTTGTAACCAATAGAGTGAACAATGGGAAAAAAGAAACAAAACCCAACATGGAAAAGAACTATAAAATGTAAATTGCTTCAGTCTCCATTTAAACTCTATTCTTTCTAGATCTTTCTCTGAATGTAGATATCGCCTTCCATCCTGAGACTTGTGGAGTTGTCTTATAAGTGTGCGTTGCTGAGAAGAGTCCAGTTTATCAAAGCCATCACACATACGATGTGTCTGTGATCATTTACAAATTTTTCCTGGTTCTGCTCTTCTCACTTAGCATGAGTTTGTGCAATCTCTCCATGTAAATATGAAGTTCATCTTCTCCCTATTTCTTATAGCACAATAGTATTCCTTTACGTTCATATACCACAACTTGTTTAGCCATTCCCCAATTGATGGGCATCCCCTTAATTTCCAGCGATTGTGGAACTGAATCTTGTAAACTAAAAGTAAATAAACAAATCAAGTTAATAATAATAAATGTAATAATACACACACACACACACACACACACACATATATATTTCTTAAATTGACTGCTTTTTCAGTTCTGAAACCCATGGACTCCTGAGGGGGAAAGAAATATTTTTAAGCAAATAAAATAAATGCCTAGAATAGCAAAGGAAATCAATTACATGGGAATATAGTTTTTTTTTTAAACTTCAGAGATCAAGGTTGAAGATAATCACAGATCTTGATAGAGAGTAATATAAGTACATATAGGTCTTCCATTATGGTGCTGAGGAGTCCAGCTATGACTCCATCTTGAATTTCACTTCAAATTAGCTCTTGTATACTTACATACCAATTTGGATAGCAGCTTATAGGATTTGGTAATATAAAATGCTGGTATAGATCAATATGAGTAGCATGCCTAAACAACAGAATTATAGGGTGCTATAAGGTGTTATCATACATAGTAAAGGTCCTGGTCAGCCTTGGACACATGTAGAGTCTTAGGTCCTTATACCAGGGTACAAATATGGGGTATTAAAATACCGATAGGATCTTCCTCTGAGAGTTTCTGAATAGTGGCAGGGACAGAAATTAGTATATGTCTTAAACATTGTTTAGAGAGATGGGTGACATCAAAACATTGGTATAGGTTTCATAAATATTTGAGTTTAATTCTTTCAATTTCCCTTGGACAATTTGAATCAATCGGTTTTTATTGGGTTTTCTAGTTAAGTTAAATATTAAATACTTCAGATTAAAAACCAATGCATCCATTATCAACAGCAATATCAAGGATATCATACCTATAAAATGTATAAACTGCCTTTTGTGCCCATGACCCCAGGTAACATTACTTACACTTCTATATTTACTGAAAAAACTAATGGTTCTGATTCTGAAGAGGAGTAGATAATGGCTTTGGTCTATGGTGGGTGAAAGATAAAATGACTGAGAAACAAGGGTTTGAGCTTCTGAACATAACAACGTATTAAGTCAGATATGCCAATTACTCTACAAACTGGGACCAGACCTCCTCAGGTCAGCCATTGGACCCCAACTACAGGGGGAGACAGATTTTTGTACATTAAAAGCAATCAAATTAGGCCAATGAATTAAAAGGAAACAATCACAATATAATATTGGTTAATCTGATTTCTAATTGAAGAAATGACTAGGGACTTTTTAAGTTGGGAGAGGGAGGGCAAACAGGCATGATTCCCTGAAATTGGGAAAAAAAAGCAGCATCCAGTTCCTATTCCCTCTCTGCCAAGTGTCTATTAACATGGAAACAATAACTGACTGATCAGTATGGGTCCAATTTTCAGATAACACTTACTGATTGCTTGAGGAACCTTTGTGAGTTTTGAGAAAAAATTGTGAGAAAACTCTTTGCATAAATCCTTGGATCTGACGAGATTTCTATCAGCATAACCCAAGTTCTTAGTTAAGGGTCTATAAACAGCAGGTAGAGTAGCTCCAGCTTCCCAGTTGCACAGAGTTGGGTTCAAATTATGCAACAAAGTGTTATATTTTGTTTTGTTTTTGTTGTTGTTTTTCCCAATTCCCACAATTGAATAGAGTTTTGTCACAAGCCAAAAATTGGACTAGACCTATATTTGAATAGAAAGTCAATTGACGTATATCCAAAATTGAGTCAGAAGATGGAGGCAGTATGTAGTCAATTCCCACTACTACTTACTGTTCTAATCCCCTCAATTACTCAAGTCCATATTCTAGAGATGGTCATTTAGTATCAGGTAGTATCTAAGGTTTTCTGTTATCATCTCTTATATCATTCCAACATTGCTCTAGCCAGTAGATAAAATTCCACTATTGGGTGGTTTTACTGATTAACCCAAATTTTCTTTCCCATCTTACCTAGGCCCTCCTAAAGCTTGAAGTACAAATGCAGCTATTTTCCCATTCATCATTATCCACAGTGCTGGCATTAATAACATTTGAGTGAATTTCTAATGTCTAAGTCTTTTGATCCTTCAAAGGTCAAGACAGATGACTTCTCCAAGTAGCTTTCTTTGATTCTCCTATTGAAAGTGCTGTTTTACAACTTTGAGGTACCACATCTCACCAGTCAGATTGGCTAAGATGACAAAACAGGAAAGGATGTGGAAAAATTGGAACACTAATGCATTCTTGGTGGAGTTGTGAATTGATACAACCATTCTGGACAGCAATCTGAAACTATGCCCAATCTGAAACTAGGCTATAAATAATTGCATACCCTTTGACCCAGCAATACCACTGTTGGGATTATATCCCAAAGAGATCACAGAAGTGGGAAAAATATCTATATGTACAAAAATATTTATCGCAGCTCTTTTTGTGGATGCAAAAAACTGGAAATATAGGAGATGCCCATCAATTGGGGAATGGCTGAACAAGCTATGGTATATGAATGTAATGGAATACTAATGTGCTGTAAGAAATGGGAAGGAGATGGACTTCATAATTACCTGGAGAGGCTTATACAA
>CM053580.1:417935948-417951495 GCA_028627135.1 Pseudochirops cupreus | reverse complement strand
GAGCTGCTGGGACCAAGCTGCCTGGACGCTGAGCAGTTGCGTGCGTGAGGAGAGGAGGATCTTTGCCTGAGGTACCCTGTCCTGTTTGAAGGCTTGAGGATGTGGGTGTTTACTACTTTGACCACATGTGCCAACTTCATCACTACTGGGTTGGCTTTGACTTTCTGGTTTTGGGACTCAGTTTTCTGGTATTTAAATGGATGCACTATCTATATTTCTTATGTAGAGAGCCTGTTCCATTTTGTGATTAATAACTATATCAGCACATTTATAGTTACTGTAGGCATTGTGAATACTGCATTGCTGATACAAACTGTCTTTCTTAAAAAGGGGGATCTTTGGAGGTAGTAAAGGGATATAGTAGGAAGTAATTGTATTATTTTTTTTAAAAAGACGTGAATAAAATCAACCAATCAGCCAATCAACAAATAAACAGATATACAAAGACCTCTGTCTTTTTATTGATTGATTGATTATTAGGAGTAGGAGAATTCTATATGGACATAACTGATAGCTGGTGAGGAAATATATTCACTCATATGATATTGGCAATGAGGAAAGAGCCACATCAGGCAGAGACCAGATAATCAGGTAAAAAGAGATATCAAGACACCTCACAGTGAGAGCTCAGATTGGGGACTAATGTTAGAAGCAGTACAACCATGGAAGAACTAGCTACCAGTAAATGTACCAAATCAGAAAGCCAGTCACAGGAGTAGACAGCAGGGACCCAGTTATTAGAAAAAAAGGATTTGAGTTATGATCTCAGGCATAAAGAATAAGGCAAGTTTCCAGTTATTAAAACCAAGCTTCAAGGAAATAGCACGATAAACAACAGGGCTAATGATGCTGTATTGCTGAGTTATAAAATGAAATGTTATTTCATTTTCCCTATCAGGCATCAGATTGGTTATAAGACCTAGAATTAGCCTGAATCTATGGAGTTGTTCCACAAGAACTAAAAAGTATATATTGGCATATACATACCAGTATATGTCAGAAGTGGGACTTGAAACTAAGTTTTACTGACTGAAAGTCAGTATTCTATCCTGTATGACATATTGAATCAGTATTGTTATTATTAATCATATTCTCATTTTTAATAGAGTTCAGATAAAAATAGTTCTGGGATAAAGTATTATCCTGTTATAATTCCAGTATATTTAATTTGCTGAGGAATAATGCAGAAGTGAAAAAAAAACTGCTTTTCGTCATCAAAAGAAAATTAGCAGGCTGTGAACTCATCTTGTAGAGGTTCATTGAAAGCATTCTTATTATAACTCCATTGGCAGACAGGATCATAGTCATACCTTCCCTATATCAGTAATTTTCAAACCTTGGCTGTCATTATTTAAACTTTGCTCTCTGTCCATCTCTTACAGCTCCATTAAACCTATTGCCTTCAAAACCACTACCCTTAATACCATCCCTTCTTTCTGAAATATCAGTTACATGTTGACTTCTTCCCTGCTCCCCATAAACAATCCCTTATGTGGAAAAACAAACAAATAAAACCAAAAATCCTTCCCTTAATTCACATATCCCTGATAGTTATTGTCCCATGTCTCTTCCTTTTGGGGGCTAACCTCCTGGAATATTTCTCCATTTCATGGCTAAAATCCTTGAGAAAGCCATCTATAATCAATACCCACATTTGCTTTTCTTTCATTCTCTTAGTTCTTGACAATCTGGCTTTCAACCACATCATTCAATGGAAACTGTTCTCTCCGAAGTTACTAATGAGATCTCTCAAATGGCAAATCTAAGAACCTGTTCTCAAACAGCCTATTTGATCTCCCTGAAGCCTTTAATGCTGTCAAATACCCTCTTCTCCTTGATACTCTTCTCTCTAGGTTTCTGTGATACTACTCTACCCTGTGTCTTCCAAAAATCTAATCATTAGTTATCATTCTCCTTTACCGTATTTTAATCTAAGTCATTCCTTCTAATAATTGGTGCTCCCACTGTTCTCTTATCTTCTACATTTACTCTATTACACTTAGTCATCTTATTAGCTCAAATTCTTTCAATTATCTTTATGATGATGATTCTCAAATTTATGAATACAGTCCTAGCCTCTCTCCTAACCTTCAGTTTAACATCTCCAACCGCCTATCAGGCATCTCTAACTGGATGTCCTACAGAGATCCTAAACTCAGCAACCCCCAAGCTGAATGATCTTTCTCTGCTCAAAATCCTCTTTATTCCAAACTTCCCTTTTACTATATCAAGTACCATCATCTTTTAAGTCATTCATGTTTATAAATCATGTGTCATGCTTGATTCCTTACTCTCTCTCAACCACCACATCCAGTTTGTTTCCAAAGCTTGCCAATTTTACATTTCTAACATTTCTCCTATATTCACCCTTGTCTCCTCTGCCACCACACTCTTGCAGTCACTCTTCTACTCACACCTGGACTATGGCAATAGTCAGCTGAATGATGCCCCATCTCAAGTCTCTCGCTACTCTAGTCTGTTCTTTACTCGGCTGTCAACTTAATCTTCCTTATGGAACATAATAGACAATATTCATCTATGAAAATATTATACATTCAATTTATTCATTCAATTCTTAAGGAGAATTGATTTGGGACTTTGTCACTAGTTAGTTTTTGAGAGAGAGTGAATTTGTGTACATAATTCAAGATACTAGGTTGTGTCTCTCTAGGTATTCTCTAAGTGCTATTTTTTGCAGCAGAAGCAGCACTGACACATAACTTGGTTTGTATCATTTCCTTGTATGATACTAATTATGAAACTCAATATGTCCAAGTTCCTTAAGCATAACTTGTCTGCAGTTTTGAATGGTCATGAATTGATCCTAAAGTGCCATTATAAAGACCTCCATTCCTACAAACAGTCTTGCATGACTGTCATTTGTTCTTCATTGTCATAGTGGTGGTTGAGTTCACAGTGACCTTGAATATACATGTAGGCGATGTTGACCATGTTATGTGAAGTGATATGGTCACTGAGTTAGAGAGTTGTTCCCATCCCATTAGACTGTGAGTTCCTTGAGGGCAGGGGCTGTGTTTTTGTCTTTCTTTGTATCCCAAACACAAAATGTACACCTGGGTCATAGTAGATACTTAATAAAGGCTTATTGACTGACCAATTTATTGTCTTCAAGTGATGTACAACTATCCATAATGTACAGGTCAATTAAGAGGAATAGAGGAGAGGAGGATAAAAGGGTAAGTAGGAATGGATTCTAATTTGAAGTAGAAAATTTACTTAGTACATATATTACAGAACTGACAACCAGGACACACACACACACACACACACACACACACACACACACACACATACACACATACACACAGGGAAACAAAGAGAGACAGAATAAGTAGTTAATGCAGTGATCATCTGGCACTCAGGGGGGGTGGGGGGGTGGAATCTGGATTTTTTATTTCATCAAAGTGGAAACTACCTGTACTGAAAAAGATCACCAGCTTCTCAATTCCTCTGGACCTTACATTCTTGAAAGTAAACAGCTTGTTCAAGGTAACCTAGCTACTCTGCGTCCGAAAACAAGATATGAACTCTGATCTTCTTGACTCTAACGCAAATTACCTATCAACTATGTCACAACAGGGTCTCTCCAGTAAACATTATTACCTTTTGTAATTAAAAAAATAGCTTTTAGAATTAGCATATTTTAAAATGTCAATTTTTTGGCACTGACAAACCAAGGAAAATCAGACACTCAGGCGATTTTAGGCTATTGGGAAAAGGATAAAGGAAACTCAAGTTTGTATTTGGCAATATATTATCATGAGTGTGATTTGCATATGTGTTGACCTAAAATAATTAATTTTAGTTTGAGATTTCTTTTTTTCCTTTTCAATTTTTATGACACCCCTTGAGATAATTGGAGGCACCCTGGGGTATCACCAAGCCAGCGGTGGGAATCAGGGCATTAGGAGATGTTGCTTCCATGTGGCTATTAGTATTACTGACTGCAACATGTGCCAAGATTTATTAAGTTAAAAACTCATAAAGCTCTGTAAATAAAGTTCTCCTTATTCATTTTAGATAGCTTGCAACCCATCTTCCTTAAGAAGAGCTCTCCACTAATGCACAGAACAAAAGTAACAGTGAGTTTTATTCTCCTGAGTGTGCTGAAACGATGTTTATTGGAAGAGCAGGGCACTTAATTCTAGCATCTAGGAGAAATACAGTAAGAATAAACTATCTGGAAAATATAGTCAATGTGATTCCTTTGGATTGTAAAAGAAAAATAAACCATATCTCTGTGTTCACTCATAAATTGCACCACAATCAATATTTTAATTCTAGTCTGTGACATAATTTTGTCTGATTATTATTCCTCATTCCCAATACAGTCAGAGACCCCAGGATTAAGCCAATTGGGATATAAAGGGTGAATCCCAAGAGAAGAAAAGTCCTTTACATGACTCAAGGAGCCCTCGGAGCTTTGGTAAAGGTCTGCAGAGGCCTTGAATTACCCAGGGCTATGACTATTTAGGAAGGAAGGAGAGGGAATGGGTAACACTTCATTAAAGTTAAAAGGTGAGAAGCTACTTATTTAATTGAATTAGATGACAGAACACATGGCCTGAGTTTCATAGCTTTTTTTGGAGACTCTCTGGACTAGGGAGGTGAGTTATTTTAATTCGGGAGGTCATCAGGCTTGGGGGAAATAGCACAGCCACACTTAATTTCAGTACTCTCAAGAGGGGAGCAGTTTCTGGATCCAACTAGACAATCAGTGGAGGAGAAAAATTAAATAAACTTGTAGCCTTCAGGCTTTCATGCATCTTAGAACCACATGAAAAGCTGCTCTTAGGATAAAGAATGAGCTATGAATTTTAAAAGTGGATGAAAAATAAACAAATGTAAACATCCCAAAGGAAGCTTCTCAGTTTTTCAAAGAAAATTCCAAGAGGAAAAGTTATGTCCTAGGAAGGGTTAATGGAGCTTTCTTTCATGAGGGCATCTACCCAGAAGGGGAAAAATGAAACAAAACTGACCAAGACTGAGGTCATACTAAGCTTCAACTCTGTGCATTTTCTACTTGAATATGTAATATACCCAAAACAAATCTCTTCAATTTCCCTACTTGTTAGAAGGGTTTTTGTTTGTTTTGGTTTTTTATCTAGTGACGTAAGTCTTTGCTCCAGATGTTATAGCACTCATCCTTCAAGTCAATATTTATATTTCCTTCTATTCTTCATTGTTGGTATTTGGATACGTCTTAGTGCCTAGATATCTGATGAGGCAACTCCCTTATTTTGGCACATATTAGGTACTAAATAAATGTTTATTAATGGATTGATTCTTCTTATCCTCTTTACTGCAACCAGTTTTCAGATACGAACATGATTATTTTGTCAAAGTTCTCATGAGAAAGACCACAAGGAAAGCAGTGTTACAGTAGCTATGAAGAGTTCTCTATTCCTACGCACCTTGGTTTGTAACTGTCAGTCACATTTCACTATCTTGTTCTGGTCTCTCTACATTTTTATTAGATATATATCACTCTTCTTCATTCCTTCTGTAGTCCATCCAAACTGGTCATCTTGTGGTTCCTCAGAAGATACTCCATCTACCTTCCCTGTACCCTTATATTGTCTATTTCCCAGAATGACTATTTCCTCACCTCTGACTTTTAGAATAACTAGCTTATTTCAAACTTAGCTCAAATGCCAGCTCCTCCATGAGGTTTTTCCTAATTTCCGTGATCATAATGCTCTGATTGCACCCCTGGCTTGGTGCCATACCAGGGTACCTCCAATTATCTCAAGAGTTGTCATAAAATAGTTGTTTTATGTTTGTTGAATTTAATTTTCTCCTCCTTTGGCAGTAATTCAGAAATGATAAAACTCAAAGAGCTGTTGAAGCCTACACTGCCAGAGAGTATGAAAGCCCCTTCAACTAGGAAGACCTTTACAGAGGTCTTTACAAAGTGGCAAAGTTGCTTGTAAATAGAAATTCGAACACATTTATTTTCCCCAAAATTGTCGTAATTATCCCTTTCAATACATTGCTACTGGTCTTTACAGAGACCTTTACAAAGCTTACCCCTTTATTTTCCTTGTGCTTTTGCTCTTTGTATTTTCCTGTTTGTTATAAGATACTTGAACTTTCTTTGTCACTCTTTGCTGTTATGATTCATCAGTAAAAGATTTAAAACAAACTTTTTAAACCTTGTATGGCAAGCTGATCAGTGTGTAAGGGTGTGATAAAGACAACAATAATAGCAACCAAAAGAACAAAAAAAAATTGGCCTGGAAACCAGGAGGCCCTTGGAAAAAGACATTTTTAACCCCTTCAAACCTCAATTTCTTTCTCCTGATGGGTTTGACAGGTACCTAGACTGAATACAGAGTCACACTAACCCAAAACAACATAAGCAAGTATCCTTTATTGCAGGGGCAGACTCACCATGAGTTGCCAGTGGTTTACTAAAGCCTCAGATGCTACTGTGCTGAAGCTACACATGAGGGGACAGAGTCAACCTGTCCTGGGGAGTTCTGAGCTAACTTTTATAGGGTCATTTATATGGATCACTATCTGGCATAACTAGGACACAGGTGTCCCTGGATGCTAGTGATTAATCCTGGTGCTTTCAGGTGGGAAGTCATGGGACAGTCTCTAGTGACCACCCAGTCTCTTCAGAATTTATTTATCTGTAAAAAAAGGAACATAGATTAAGCCACTGTCCCTCCCTTCCTCCACCCTGCCCCAATCATTTTCCTCCCAGAATTAGAACTGTGTTTGTCTATGATTAATTTACTAGGCCAACAGTGGGTAATTGAGAAGTTAATGCAATGAATGTAATAGAGAAAGTGTGTGTCTTGTTGCTACATCTTGTTATTACCAGTAGCAATGTATTGAAAGGGATGATTATAACAATTTTGGGGAAAATAAATGTGTTAGAATTTCTATTTACAAGTAACTTTGCCACTAATGTCTCCCAAAGGATAGAGGGAAAAAAAACTGGAAGAAAGAATAAAAAGTAGGTTTTTTTTTGTTGTTTTTTCCATGACTCTTTGTTCCTTTATATCCAAGAATCATAATGACATGTTTTGCTGTTCAAACATTAATACAGCTAATTCAGAAAGTACTTCCTTGGTTAAAAGTTGAATTACCCTGAATTTCATTCTACTCAATTTATTTCAAATCAACAAACAACTGTTAGTCACCCATGATTTAAGGAATACTGCTCCAGTCACTGGAGGCAACAGCAGACTTAGGTAAGGCAAAGACTCCAGACTCATGAAACCTGCATTGTGGCAGAGCTGTGCTTGTTCCCTTAGACATGGCAATACCACTTCTAGGGTTGTATCTTAAAGAGATCATGAAAATGGGAAAATGACCCATGAGTACAAAATTATTTCTAGCAGATCTTTTTGTGGTGCAAAGAATTGGAAATTGAGGGGATGTGCATAAATTGGGGAATGATTTCTGGTACTTGAATGTAATGGAATGCTACCGTTCTATAAGAAATGATGAACAGGTGGACTTCAGAGAAACCTCGAAAGACTTATATGAATTGATGCTGAGTGAAGGGAACAGAAACAGGAGAACATTGCACACAGTAGCAGTCACATTGTGAGATAATTAGCTTAATATACTTAGCTCTTCTCAGCAATGCAAGGATCTAAGACTACTCTGAAAGATTCATGGCAGAAAATTTTATCCACATCCAGAGAAAGAAGTATGGAGTTTGAATGTAGATTGAAGAATATTATTTGCACTCTCTCTCTTTGCTTTGTCTTTTTTTTCCCCTTCTTTCTCATGGTTCCTCCCATTCATTCTAATTATTATTTACAACATGACTAAAATGGAAATATGCTTACTAAGAATGTACACGAAGAGCCTATATCACAGTGGTTCTCAACCTTCCTAATGCCACAACCCTTGAATACTCGTATGTGGGCATATCTGCATGTGGGAGGACCTGCCTGGAGACAGATAGAGGAGTGGTGTCTCAGTTCCTAAGACCATCAGAAATAGGTGTTTTTGATGGTCTTAGGTGACCCCTGTGAGATGGTCGTGACCCCTGTGAAATGGTCGTTTTACCCCCAAAGGGGTCATGACCCACAGGTTGAGAATCCCTGCTATCAGATTATATGCAATTTTAGGAAGAGGATAGAGAAGGAGATGGAGAAAAATTGAAACTTAAAAGCTTATGGAAGTGAATGTTGAAAACTAAAAATAATTTTAAAAAGAGAGACATGCTTGAGTCAGCTTGAAAGACCATTGTTAAAATTTTATTACACAAAAAAAGAACGTCAAGGATCACTTCCAACCCCTAAAAAAAAACACTCTTTGATTAAACGAGTCTTCGTAGGTACAATAACCAAGTTTTTCTTCCTGCATACTCTTAGCAACTCTGAACTGTGCACCTGTATATGACTTACTTTAGCATATGCTAACTAGTGCAGTGGAAACACCAATTAGATTTACACTTTATTAATCAAAACATGTTAACAATGCCCTCTCAAAATAGACCACTACCACTTCAGTGTTTTAGAGGATACAAGCTTCTTTCTTATTCACTCCACTGGATGAAGTACCTTCTATGCCCAAGGGAAGGAAGGCCATGTCTCCCCCTGGGGTGGTTGTATGTGAAGTCTCCAAAAATCTTCATTACTCAAATATGATTGCCCACAAGCCAACACAGTAATGGTTTGAGTTTAAAGTACAGGGAACACTTGAGCCAGTCCTGATTACTTTTTAAATACAAACTGACGCTGGGATTTCAGGTGGATTTTAAGTTCAAATGTTTAAAATATGTTTAAATATGTTTAAAATACTTTGCCTCATCATTCAATTGGTAGTTTACTTCAAAATAACTGATGAAGTTTGTATTTTTTTTAAAGATTTTAATCACTGGGGATCCTTCAGAGGGTATATATATATATATAGCAGTCAGATTTTTAAAAGAATACACCAATGCTAAGTTTTACAGCATTAAATAACACAAATGTTCATCTAATTGTTGGAAAATACCTTGCTCAAAACAATCAATCACAAAACAGAGATTTAAAACAAAATTGAAGCTGTTGTATGAAACTGACAAACTATCTTATTAAGGAAATAGAACTTATTGCAACCACATTTTCAATTATACTAAGTTAACATTTTTTTCATTATTTAGACTGACAAAACAATCATTGTCACAGCAGAGATAATAGGGTAACCAAAGGTGAGGAGCATCAAAGGGGTAACATGTTGAAAAATCTGGCTATTCCCAGAAATAAAAAGTAACAATTTTATTGGACAGAAGAAAGTTAAGGAGTAATTTTCAGGAAAGAATTGCTATAATGCCTGGAGTCAGGATTTGGGAGTGGGAGGATTGGTAGAGCAACTTTATTAAAAGCAAATACATATATATATATATATATATATATATATATATATATATATATATATATATATATATATACACATATAAAGAAAAACCATAATAGGGTCAAATATCAGCTGAGTCAACTAAGGAATTTACTATTATTTTTGGGATCAACATAACTGAAGACACACATTATCACGTTTTAAAAATTTCTCCTTTTAAGATACAGATTTTAACGTTTCAGAATAATATTCTTCAATTTTTAATATAGTATTTTGCTTTCACTTCAATTATATATAAAGGCAATTTTACTTTTCATTTTTACAAGATTTGGAGTTGCAGATTTTTATCCCTCTCTATATTCCTTTTCTTTCTCTGTTTAGCTCTTCCTGGTATCAGTATCAGCACCATATTTGTGTCATTGAAAAATAATGGCATGACTCTTTCTTTCCTATTTTCCCAAGTAATTTACATAATATTAGAATTGATTAAATATTTGATAGAATTCATTTGTGAACCCATCTGGTCTTGGATATTTTTTTTTTTGCATTTGAAGAATTATGCTCACTTTTGATAGGCAGGTAATTCTTGGTTATAATCCAAGCTCCTTTGTCTTCCAGAATATTATATTCCCTGACCTTCAGTCCTTTAATGTTCTAGCTCCTAAATCCTGTGGACTCTTTATGGTGAATCCCCAATATTTGAATTATTTCTTTCTGGCTGCTTGCAGTAATTTTTCCTTGACCTGATAGTCCTATAGTTTTACTATAATATTGCTTCGAGTTTTTATTTTAAGATCTCTTTCCTGAAGTGATTGGTGGATTCTTTCAGTGTCTATTTTGCCCTCTGATTCCAGGATATCAGGGCAGTTTTCCTTGATAATTTCTTGAAAGATGTTGTCTTAGTCTTCCTTTTGATTATGGCTTTCAGGTAGTTCAAAGATTCTTCAATTATCTCTCCTAGATCTATTTCTCAGGTCAGTTGTTTCACCACTGAGGAATTTTAGATTTTCTTCTCTTTCTGATTCTTTGGATTTTGTTTTAATTCTTGATGTCTCAAAAAGTCATTAGATTCCACTTCCCCAATTCTAAATCCTAAAGATTATCCTCAATTAGTTTTTGTACTTTCTTTTCCATTTGGCCAATCCTGCTTTTTAAGGAGGTTTTTTTTTTCTCCCTCTTTTTCCAGGCTGTTGACTCTTTTTTTTTCCCTGAAATTCTCTTGCATCACTCTCATTTCTTTTCCTGATTTTTCTTCTACAACTCTTATTTGATTTTAAGCTTCTTTTTCTTGTTTTTCTAAGATTTTTTTTTCTGGGCTAATACTGGACCACTTCTCAATTTTGTTTGCAATATTGCCTAAAGGTATTTTGACATTGTTACTCTTCTGAGTTTGTGTCTTGATCTTACCTCTCACCACAATATCAATGGTCCGATACTTTTTAATGTTTGTTTTATGTTTGTTATTTTTGGTCATTTCCCTTACTTTTAAACTTAAACTCTGCTCCTGAAGCATAAGGGACACTGTCCCAAGCTTCTTTGACCTGGGGCTGCAGGCCCTAGCTGGTTACCCAGTGCTGCACTATCGTTGTCTTAAGGCCCATGGGGGACACTCATTTCTGGTGTTCTTCTGAAGGTTGGGGGAGGGGCAAAGAGTAGGTAGAGATGCTGGAGGCCATAGGGGATTGGCAGCATACCTGGTGTTGACCCAGTATCCCATTGCTTATGTCCAGCATATGCTGTGGTTCATGGATGTTCCTTGTTTTGGTTTCTGCCTATTTTCCTGGTGTTACTCTGAAAAAAAGGTCAAAAAGTGAGGGAGGACCCAGAAGATCAACTACTTAATATACTAACTATATATACTAACTATAATATACTTTGGGCTTCAAATTTTATTCATGCTGTCATTATTTCCTTTTGTAACCTCTGCCCACATAATCCTCCATCTATTTGAGGGATTATTTTCCTCTGGGGCTATAGTAATGAGGACGAAGATAATGAGGAAGCTACTTACACTTAGATGATTATTGCTTCGCATGTGCTACCTCAATAGAATATACATCAATTTGAAAATACTTCCTTTCATTTTCCAGATCTATCACTCATCATTCTTTCATTTCTCTCTCTTATTTCTCTTAATCATCTCTGTCTCTAGCTCTATCTATCTATCTTCCAATGACAAGCCCCTCACACACCTCAGGGCCAAGGCTCACTTCTTGTGTCCCAGCAGAAATAGTAAATAAAGAACATGTACCATTTTGGAGGATGCTCTAACTTTATTTTTTTCTGCTTTTGCCTTGTGACTTTCTCTGAACATAGGTGGGTAACCCTGAACTACACCTTGGGAATTTATGATGTCAGGAACTCCTAGGTCCTCCAGTGTGGGGCTGTTATGGGAATCTGAAGATCTTCCCTGCCCCTAGGCCCTTTGCTAAAGTGGCTACGTGACTCTGAGGACCCTTGGATATTTGAAAGTATACTCTGTTCCCCAATAGGCTGAATGTGGTCACATGGAGCCTATGGCACCAGGCTTGGTTTCCAGGAATGCCCGTGCCTTGTAGCTTTGTGATTGAGCAGTGGGTATAGAGGGCTGTGACATTCTCCAAGCCAGGAAAAGGCTATATATATGCCCTGACATGAGGTTTTGGTTTGGGGCTCACTTAGAGAAGAGTTGTGTGATTTGGCCAGACGAGACTCTGGGTAGCTGTTGAGCCCCCCAGGCTGTGAAAAACCCAGATGCTGGTGCTTTCCTCTCTGGTAACTGAATAGGTAACTGATGTAGTGGTCAGATGCTAGAAGCCGTCTGCTGATCTGTTTTTTCTGTTTGTTTGCAACTTCTGTTTGTATTCACTGAAGTTCAGGGTGCCGACTTTTCCCCCGAACTAGGTAAATGATATTTGATCAATTAAAGTAAGATTGTGAACCCATTTTGAGTTGTTTTCCTTTAGAAAAGCAGATCTAAGAACCTGTGCTAGCAGCCACCCTGGGTGTGCTGGGGTGCTTGCTGATACAGGGGCTGAAAAAGAATTTTCCTGTATAAGAGTGGAAAATCACTGACAGAAAAGGTGAGTTCAAACCTGATATGCCTGGCCAAAATCCTATGGAGTTCTCTAAAGCATCCAGCATAGTTATTTCTGGCCTTATTAGCTGTAGTAGCCCAGCTAGGGGTAGTACCTTCAAGCCCTGGGCCCCAGCATAGAAGGACATAATCAGGTCCCAGTAGTGCAGCACCTACAGTATAATTTGCCAACTGTTGGTAGATAGTGGCAGGGCAGAATCAAGCCATTCATAGAGGGGGTTTCAGAGTTCATAGTCAGATCCTGTTAGTGGGAGGTCTTTATTGACACTAATTCATCATAGGCAAGAAAGGCTAAGGTCTTAGGAGTTTCAGTTGCTATGCTTCAGTATAAGGGGTTGAAGTTGACTGTGGTCAAGTGGAAAGGAGTCAGGGACAGGTTTAGGAAGTAGTGAATGCAGACAAGGTCTTGTGCTGTCTGGGGAGCAATCATCCTGGATGTAGGTCCCAGTCTTGGCTAGAGGGGATTGGAGAGTGAGCACAACAGCCACAATGAACGAACTTCAGGTAGAGCTCAGATGCCTTGTTTTCTAATCCATTTTGGCTTTGGATTCACAAAACCTGGGCTTGTGTTTAAATTGAGTTCTTCCTAATTGTAAAGACTTGCAAATTCTATCAGACTCCTTTACCTTATGATTTTGGATAATTTCTAGGACAGAGCTGTTGATCACCCATGGCACAGATTTGTTATTGTCAATTTCTTAAATGTTGATGTATCTTATACAATTGGACAGCTCAGTAACACATCATGGCACTCTGGGCTCCCCCAGAGGCTGTATGCACAGACACAACCATATCTGAAGCCAATATTTTCATTATTCTTCTTAAAACAAGATCCTATGTGTTGCCTCTTGGTTTCTTCAAAAATTGTAAATACTTGAATAAGCAGAATGTTAAGGCCTAGTCGTGAACACCAGTAAAAGTCCTTTGCTTCTCCCTAGTACTGTGTGGTGGTTTCAGGCAGTCATATCGATCAGTAAATATTTAGTAACTCCTTCTATAGGCTATATACTATGCTAAGCATTGGGGGAGGACCATTGCAAAAGGAGACAAAAGACAGTTGCTGCCTTCAAGGAATTTACAATCTTATGGGAGAGACAGCTGTGTCCTCAGAGCTATTACCTTTAGCAATATTGCTTTACCTGGTACACAACAGTGCTATTACTATTTGTGACTGCTATTACTAACAGTTCCCTGAAATGTTCTGAAACCTTGTTTATTCACCAGTAAAATGAGGGTAACAAGAGTTGCAATTACATCCTTATATAGGAAGATGTGAAGAAAATTATTTATAAATTACAGTGTTACATGAATGAATCGGCATATTATTACTATCACAATTATATCGCTATAATCATCACCATCTTCATTAGTAGTATTTAGAAATTGATTATGTAATTTATTTTTGTTTTGTAAAATGTTCTTGTGTTGTGGTTCAGTTGTTTTTCAGTCTTCTGTGACTCTTCATGACCTCATTTGTGGCTTTCTTGGAAAAGATGCTGTAGTGGTTTGTTATTTCCTTATGCAGCTCATTTTACATTTGAGGAAACTGAGTGAAACAAGGTTAAGTGACTCTACCAGAGTCACAGAGCTAGTAAGTGCCTGAGGCCAGATTTGAACTCACTGAGAAGAGTCTTCCTGATGCCTGGCCCAGAATTCTATCCACCTCACTGCCCTATTCTGGGTACAGACAACTTCTAATCACATAAATTTTAAATCAAATGGTTTATTTTTCTGATAAGTATAAATCATTTTCCCACACCAGTCTTCAGTATAATGTTTGTATATATCTTCATGATTTACGGAGGAGACAGGAAAAGAGGCATCAGGGATTTTCAAAGCACAATTCCACAACTAAAGCATTTTTGTTATTCCTAGATGTCATTCCTTTTTTTTTTTGTGGATATACTCTTGCTCTCCAATCTTGCTCTGGAAATTTTATTTGAAGGTGAGTTGGGTGGGTGTAGTATAGGGTAAGGGTGGTTGATGAACTTGTGATTTCTATTAGGGAATGTGAGCATTTGGGCCACACACAAAGACAGAGCACCATCCCTCCAGCAACTTGTCTCCTTGAAAATATATTTCTTAAGCTAAAATGGAAAACAAGAGGAAGTGAAATTCATTTTTGAAAAATTAAGAACTTTTCAGGAGGGGGTGGAGCCAAAATGGTGGGGGGCGGGTGGCACCAAGATGGCAGCAGAGGAGCAGCAAAGTATCACGGCTCCCACATAGCCACTTCAAAATAGCCATAAAATATGACCCTAAACAAATTCTAGAACTCTAAAACACAAACAAATATACTTTCTGCTAAAGGCAGCTCAGCCAGGAGGCACCATCTCAGGGCTGGAAGCTGAAACCAGCTGAGCCTGAAACCGCACCTTGGCCCTGGGGGTAGCCAGACAAGCGGAACTGCAGCTGGAGCAACAGAAGAGTAGATCTGCAGCAGCTGTGGCAGTTTCCAGAATTATCAAGCCATAAAGAAAAAAAAAAAGGACTAAGTGAAAGGTTAGTGGAACTTGGCTTAGGGTAGAAAAGCAGGTCCAGCCAAACTGGCTCCAGGGAAAGGAAGTGGCAGAAGGGGAGGTCATACACCCACTTCCACATTGCCACTTTGGAGCTCCCAGCCTGAAGACTGAAGGTGGGCCAAGCAATCATTCAGAGGCCAAGTACTCTCAAATTGAATGGCCTGGATCCAGATTGCAGTATTGGGTGGTGGTCCTGGGGTCTGTTTTCAGTGAGCCAGAGCTGGGGAGGGCCCCAGGAGCCTATTAAAAGTTCTGGCAGCTGGGAAAACCCCAGCTATTTGGGACAGAGCTTTCCCATCTGGAAGCAGAGTTCCACAGAGCTAAAAAAAATCTCTTATTGGCCAGCCATGAATAAGCATAGGAAGCAAAGTAAGAACAGCAACCAAACCCTAGATTCCTTCTTTGGGGAAAAGAAGGATCAAAGCAGGGAATGGAGGAAGACAACATAGTCAGAACTCCCGCACCAAAAGCTTCCAAGAAACATGAAGATAGCCTAAAAGCTAGAGATCAGCTGAAGAAAGATTTTGAAAACCAAATGAGTGAAGTGGAAGAAAAATTGGGAAGAGAAATAAGAATGATGCAAGAAAATCATGAAAAGAGAATCAACAACCTGACTGAA
>CM053580.1:417915061-417935448 GCA_028627135.1 Pseudochirops cupreus | reverse complement strand
TGTCTCAAGAAGTTTTTCACTTGATTCTATGGGATTTTTCAAGTATATCATCATATCATCTGCAAAGAGTGATAGCTTAGTCTCTTCTTTGCCTAATTTGATTCCTTTGATTTCTTTTTCTTCTCTAATTGGTACTGCTAACACTTCTAGTACCAGATTGAATAAGAGGGGTGATAGTGGACATCCTTGTTTCACTTCTGATCTTACTGGAAATGCTTCTAGTTTATCTCCATTGCATATAATATTTGCTAATGGCTTGAAGTAGATGCTACCTATTATTCTGAAGAAAACTCCATTTATTCCTATACTTTCTAATGTTTTTAAAAGAAATGGATGTTGTATTTTGTCAAAAGCTTTTTCTGCATCTATTGAAATAATCATAAGATTTCTGCTAATTTTACTATTGATATGATCAATGATATTGATGGTTTTCCTAATACTGAACCATCCTTGCATTCCTGAAATAAACCCGACCTGGTCAAAATGTATTATTCTTGCGATAAATTGCTGTAGTCTCTTTGCTAATATTTTATTTAAAATTTTTGCATCTATATTCATGAGGGAGATGGGTCTATAATTTTCTTTCTCTGTTTTGTCTCTCCCTGATTTAGGTATCAGTGCCATATCTGGGTCATAAAAAGAAGTTGGTAGGACTCCTTCCCCACCAATTTTCCCAAATAGTTTGTAGAGTATTGGGATCAATTGGTCTTTAAATGTTTGATATAATTCACTAGTAAATCCATCTGGCCCTGGGTTTTTTTTCCTAGGGAGGTCTCGGATAGGTTGTTCAATTTATTTTTCTGAAATGGGTTTGTTTAAGTAATTTACTTCCTCTTCAGATAGTCTGGGCAAACTTATATGTTTGTAAATATTCATACATTTCACTACAATTGTCAAATTTATGTGTATACAATTGGGTAAAATAATTCCTAATTATTGTTTTAATTTCCTCTTCATTGGCAGTACATTCAAACTTTTCATTTTTGAGACTCGAAATTTGGTTTTCTTCTTTCTTTTTTTTTTATCATATTGACTAATGGTATATCAATTTTATTGGTTATCAATGTAATTTTTAAAGGAGTATTCTGTTAACCTAGGTAAAGACTTCAGAGAAGCCATTGGGTGCATTTTCTAGAATATTAACAGAAATAATTAGAAAGAAGTTGAAAAGAAGGCAACTAGCAATTTAACACTTCAAATTACAAGGAATATTAATAAAAATCATTTGGTATTATTTTTATTCAGAAAAAGAAAACAGTTCAGTTGAAGAGATTAGATAAAAACATAGCATTTTAGACCTAGAAGGGAAAAGAACTTAAATGTTCTCTTCTAACATTCTCATATTATAAAGTAAGAATTAGAAATACTTGAGCTCAGTGATATTTGATAAAACTGAGAACTTTAACTATTTGAGTAAAAATTTCTATTTAATAAAAATTTGAAAATTGTTAAATAAATTTAAAAAAATATTTGTCAACCAGTTGTACAATGTGCCATAAATAATTCAAATGCACTATAATAGAAAAGAACAGGGCATTCAAAAAATACAGGACAGTGGCTTGAGTTACTTTTCAAATCTATGGAGAGGGGGTGTATTTTTTCTTTTCATTTTATTCATTTCATTTATATTACCACAAATGATAAATATATTCCTCTCCTCTCCCTAAATTGTAAATTATATTTTGTAACAAAATAAGCCCCCCAAAAGTTCAGCAAATCCAACCAACATATCAACCATGTCTAAATGTATGTGAATATTTCTTATACACAATCATCTGTATCTATAAAGGGGGAAAGAAGGAAGATACATATTATAAACCCTTCTCCAGAGTCAAGCTTGGTCAACAAAATTACATATTCAATTTAGATTTTTTGTTTGTTTTCTGTTCATTGTTGTTGTCCTTGTGCCCACTATTTTTGATTCTTTGTACATGACTCCAAGTAATCTCATAGAAATTTCCTCATGTGTTTTCTGAAGTGTTAATAGTAATTTTCCTTATAGCACAATAGTGTCTTATAATATTCACATGTCACAATTCTATCAGCCATTTTTCAGCCAGCATACTTCTACTTTGTTCCTACTTCTGTGTTCATAAGCACATCTATCTATAAATATGTTGGTGCATATGATATCTCATTGACATCTTTAGGAAAAAACCTAATGATAATATCTCTCGATTCAAAATCATGGATACGTGAGTCACACCTCCCCCTTTTAAGCATAATTCTAAATTGGTTTCCAGAAAGGTTGGACCAATTCACAACTTTTTCAAATGTGTATGTCTGTTTTTCCATGGTTCACCAATTGTCTGTTTCTTGTCTCCTTTGTC
The DNA here is from genome assembly GCA_028627135.1 of Pseudochirops cupreus. Taxonomy (NCBI): domain Eukaryota; kingdom Metazoa; phylum Chordata; class Mammalia; order Diprotodontia; family Pseudocheiridae; genus Pseudochirops; species Pseudochirops cupreus. Next base: position 417,933,118 of record CM053580.1, on the reverse strand, counting down.
TATTTGCTAAAAATAATGTCAAACTTAGGAGCTGTTTTAATTTTTCTCATTTATTCATTGTTGGTCATATGTTCATTTATTAAGCATTTATTAGGTGTCAGTTGCTGTTCTAATCACTTTACAAATATTATATCATTTGATCGTCACAAAAATTTTGTAAGTTTCTGCTATTATTATTCCCATTTTACAGTTGGAGAAACTGAAGCAGGCAGGGGTTTAGTGACTTGTCTACAGCTAATGAGTGTCTGCATAGTTTAAATTTGAAATGTAGTCTTTCTGACTCAAGGCACATTGCTTCATATACTGCAGCACCTGGCTACCAAAATTATATCCTTCACTTCAAGGAATTTATGTTGTAATGGGAAATAAAACATACAAATATATACATAAAAGATATATACAATAAAATAGGAGATAATTTCAGAGGCAGGTAACTGATATTTTAAGGAATCAAGGAGACCAGAAGACTGATCTGAGGAGGAAGAACATTCCACCATGGGGGACAGTAAAAAAAAAAGCAAAGAAACAAAATGATGTGATGTCAGAAGAACTGCAAAACTCCCAATGTGATTGAGTTTTAGAATACGTGGGAGAGGGAGGAATAAAGTGTAAGGAAACTGGAAAGATAGGAGGGTGCCAAGTGGTAAAGGGCTTTAAGAAGCAAACAGAAGTAACATTGATTTTAGCTTACTATTATAATTATTAAACCAATATTTTAATAACTTATGACTCATTACACTAGAATATCAATTTTCCTAAAGTATTACTTAAATGATACCACTTTTTCAAAACTCTCGAGACTTTATCATTGTCCATTGGATAGGATATAAAATCTTTAATTTTCTACCAAGGTCCTAAGAAAGATTATTCCATCCTCCCTTGCCATCTTTATCTCCTTGCTGGTTTCCATTGTGATTTTTCCATAAGAAACAAACTTCTTAACTCATTCTTATTTAAACCTACCCTGTGCTTTCTACCTTTACAATAACATGATTTCTCTTCTATTCTGACTTTTTGATCACATAGCTTGGAGTAATTTCTCTGATAACTGATTTCCTTGAGCACTTATTATTCTCATAATTTATTTGGCTCACTCTATGCTGCCTGACATTGCCAATTCATTTTATTTCAATGTTTATTTCTTACCTCTCTAGCTAGCTAGTAAACTCCTGAAAGGCAGAGGGACAGGGTCAACAATTGTATTGATTAAAGAGCTGTATTAGTTTCTTTTCAATGAGTGAAATGTTGATTCAGTAAAACACTTGAATTGGCTAATTGTTTTCCATTGATTAAGAATTGTTTCAGGGAATTGACAATGGACCCCATTTCCACTTAATTGACGTGTGTATATGTGTGTGTGTGTGTGAGTGTGTGTGTGTGTGTGTGTGTGTGTGTGTGTGTGTGTGTGTGTGTGTGTGAAGTTGGGAGTGTTAAGCAGACATAACCAAATTGTGACATTCAGATTTTTAATTAGGTATGTAAGGATGAGATTTTGGATCCACATATTCCCATTAAAATATATCAACCAAATAAATTCTTGGTCACTAGCACCTGTGACAAATTGCTATAGTATACTGATCTGGTTCATATTCTAGTTGGGTTAAAATAAAAAGTATATTGCTATTCCTTCCATTATTGTTTATCAATGTTATCTGATAATACATAAAATGTAATAAAAATGGAGTACACATTGTAAAGAGGTGAAAACATTAGCAATAGCTATGTTGCAATTTGTTTCCCAATAAATATTTTTAAACTTTGTAGTTGGCAATATAAACACAATATTACCTTTCTTTCTGAAAATTCACAAAATAGATATAAACATATATCCTTTCTGAGCCTTAATTTACATATATGTAAAATGTAGGTGGTTATATTGTCTTTGGCACAGGGTTCCTTTGAATATCTAATGAGATAATGTTTGCAAAGCATTTAGGCAAATTAAAACTATATAAAAATGTAGTCTTTATTCTGTAATCTATTTTTTTTTCTCAAAGAAAAAAGAAATTCTTCAGCAGCATGGTTTGATGCATAAAGCATTAAGCCTGGATTTGAGAGAACAAATTGAAGTTCTGCCTTGGACGCTCACTAAAGATGTGATCATGGATAAATTATATAACTGTTAAACTTTATTTTTTTCATCTACTGTTAATATTCACACTAGTTACCTCATAGAAACATTGTGAGTAAAGCTCTTTGTAATTTGTAAAAGGAACGCATACACATGAAGACAAGTGATGTGCCAATTATAAATATTTCTATGTTAGCCACGTTGGAAAAAATAAAGAAAGAAATTGAAAAACAATATGGTTCAATAAGTTCCCAGAGTTCATTACTTCTATCTCTGGAAATAGATAGCATTTTTCATCATAAGTCCTTCTGAATAGTCATGGATCATTTTATTAATCAGAGTAGCTAAGTCTTTCACAGTTGATCACTATTCCAATATTTTGGTTAATGTATACAATGTTCTCCTTGTTCTGCTCACTTTAGTTTTCATTAGTTCATATAAATCTTCCCATGGTTTTGTGTTTCCTGAAGCCATCTTGCTTGTCCTTTTTTTTTTCATAATAGCAAAAGAGTATTAAAAAAAATCACATAACGCAACTTGTTCCCCCCTTAATTTCCAATTCTTTGATGCTACAAAAGAGCTGTTAAAATATTTTTGTACAATTAGGTCCTTTTACTTTTTATTTGGCCTCTTTTGGAATATAGACCTTGTAGTGGTATTGCTAGGTCAAAAGGTGTCATAGTTTTATAGCCCTTTGGGTCTAGTTCCAAATTGTTCTCCAGAGCAGTTCCACTCATTAGTGTATCTATTTTCCCCTCATCTCCAAAATTTTTTTTTATTTCTCATAGGTGGTAGCTCAGAGCTGCATTAATTTGTCTTCCTGTAATTGGATAGTAATTTAGAACCTTTTTTCATATGACTATAGGTCACTTTATTATTTTTTTTTTCAGAAAACTGTCCTTATCCTTTAAACAATAAGGGAATGGTCCTTTTTATACGTTTGACTCACTTTCTTATATTTTTGATAAATGAGGCCTTTATAAGAGAAATTTGGTTTGTTCCCTTCCCCTTCCTCCCCATTCTTGCTTCCTTTCTAATCTGGCTGTTTTAATTTTCTTTGTGCAAAACAATACCAAATATTTATATAAATAAACAAAAGGCATGGATATCAAGAAAGACAATGGAATGTAAAAGAGAAAGGGGAAGGGCATATTATTAGATCAATTGAAAAATAATCCCTCCCATGCTTACTCAATTTCTAAAAAGTGAAACTGTGATCTTGGAAGGTTAAGAATTTGCCACATGTTTTACTTTTGTCAGAATAAATCTTCTAATAATCTGAAAGCCTAAACAATACTGTCAGTAGTCTGATTATATAGCAGTGATATACAGATAGCAATCCCTGGAAAAAATAAATTAAAAATTAGTATTATAAGGAAGAAAATGGAAAGATATTGTGTAGATGGCAATAGGTTTCAAGTTTATCTGATGAGGAATTTTGAGCAGAAATAAAAGCTATCATCCCGTAAATTCATGGTAATGTGTGAGGGAGGAATGACAAGGAAACAGAATATTCCACTAGTGTCACTAAATGTCAGAAGATACTGATGAAAATCTGTAGCTTATTGGTTATACCCCTAATGGAAAACTAATAGAAGGCAAAGGAAAAGAGTCTTATTATAGGGGCCCATCTGGATAGATTATAATTTGCATCATCAGATGGGCCTCTCAAAGTGATGAGATCACAGTTAAACTCTACCAAGAAAATATCAGTCTTCTCTTCCAACTGTCAGAGTGATCTTCAGGATTATCACAGAAGAATGTTTATATTTCCCCCATTCTCATATGTTCTCTAACATGCATCGTTCTTTAGATTTATGACTTTACATTAGAATTATTGTTTCTTGATATATTCTATGACTGCCACTTCCCTTCTGTTAGTTTTAACTCTTTTAAACAATGTATACTCATATATTATCATACTCTGGTTTCTCACCATACCTATCTCACTGATTCTATAAAATTTCATGTAGCTCTTTACATTGATATTAACATATCAAGTTATATTTACTTGATACTTACTTATTCATGCCCTCTGAATTGACATATGAATTTGATGCTATAAGTATGATTTGATACTCTTCTCTCTTCCTCCTGAGAACTGCTGATTTCTCTTTGATTTTTCCATTATTTTTCTAATTTAAGATTTTTTTTTATCATGAGTCCCATGAACCTCCTGGTTTAAGAGTAGATTTCAAGATGTCCATGAATGTGATTTAAAAACAAATTGCATCTTTATTTTCATTAACTTGTAAATGTAAATTATCATTTTTTCTTAATTTTGACAAAAATACCCTCAATATTATTCTCAGACATGGCTACAGTCTTCACCATATTTCCATAGACTTTTATGACACTTAAAAGGTTAAAAAAAAATTTTTATCCCTTTTGAAATATAGAATATATATTCTTTTGCTTATGATATATCATAAGACTCAAGGGGATTAAATCTATTATATTTTACAGTTTCAAAAAAATCAGTGAAAATAATCATTTGTTCCAAAGTAAGATTAGTATATTTGGATATATTTTATCTCAATATTAATTCTCATTCTCCTTTAAGCTAATTCTTTTCCTTTAAATAGCTAAATTCTCAGAATTTTTTTCTTGAAGTAATCTAAATATGATTCCTTTTTTTCTTTCTTAAAGTCTTAAATAAATCTCCTTTTTAAACAGTATTTTTTCCAGAACAATGATTTCCTACTGAGTACTGAATAATAAGGAATAATGAAGTATTGGAATGATTTGTAATTTCACACACACACACACACACACACACACACACACACAATAGCATAAAAAATCACAAGGAGTGGTGGAATACTTCACAATCAGGAAAGGAAGTATGCCAAACTGTCACAATAATTTTACTCCAAATTCAGAAAACAAAAACTTACTGAAATACATTGTAAAATTAACAGAACTATGTTTTAGAAAGAATTAGAAATAGTATAGAAACAGTCTGCAAGAAGCTTTCTTAAGAACTTACAGTGGGCTAAATATGGACAAAAGAAACTACCACTGCCAACAAAAGACAATCTCTACTTTCAAGGAGATTAATTTTTGTTGAAGGGAAGGAAGACAATACATGTTTTCAAGAGCTGGGGGGCAAGGAGAAGTGATCCAAAGTTTGGAGAATGAAGGATGGCTGGTTGGGACAATTTTTCAAAATGAAGTTTTGGAGAAAATTCACCAGTGAGGGAAGGGAGAAAGAGATAGAAAGATACATACATACATACATACATACATATTCATGTGTGTGTATAAATAAAAACAAATAAATAAATAGATAAATGTAAATACATAACTGTGTGTGTGTGTGTGTGTGTGTGTGTGTGTGTATTCCCAGTGAGGACAACCCAGGGAAGTATCAAAAATAAACTGCAACTATGTTCAATCTGCTTTTTTTGTTATTCTTTTTGCTTGCATGCTTTTTTGTTTGTTTGTTTGTTTGATATTAGTTCCAGTACCATGGTTCATGCTCCATTTAAACTTCATTTGTTTCTAGAGTTTGACCTGATCCATTTATCATGAAATATTTCATAGCAGCACCTACATCATACTGTTATTGTGATGATGAACTGAGCTATGTGTAAGGAACTTAGAACATCCCTGGTACACGGTAAGTGTTATATAATTGATTATTTCCTTGAATATACTTAGAGTCCTATATTACTCCATGTGAGAAACTACCATTTTGAATTGTCCCAACTGTCATCCTTTTGCTTGCTTGTGAAGACAAATCTTCTGTATCCAGTTACCAAGTGCCATTGATTCAATCTCTAAACATGTTCTCCATCTATTCATCCATTTTCAATTTTCACATAGCTATCACCCTGAGTGAAGCCCTTATTACCACTTGCCTAATTATTGCAATAACTTCTTAAGTGCAATCCCTATTCTCGTGAATGAATAAATCAACTTTAATGACTCCAGTTTTGTATGGAGTTGACAAAATAAAATTCCTAAAGCACCAAACTGACCACGTCACTGTTCCCTTTTCCATAATAGGCTAAAATGCAGACTTTTCATTCTGGATATGCCTTGTACTCAAAGTTCCACACAAACTGGTCAACTGGCTGTTACTCAAATTCAGTACTCTGCCTCCCACCTGTTACTTTGGAAAGTTAACATAAATTGAAAGACAAAGTTCCAAACATGGCCAATTCATTAATAAGGCAAACAGTAACCAATAAATTGGGTCACTGGCCTCTCTCAATGACCAAAGACATTAAGTGAGGATTGATAGGGTCTTTTGTAACAATTATCAAGATGACAGAGCAAAATCTCAAATAGCATAGTTATATCTTAATCTGTTTGGCTGTTGATGACAGTCAAAATTGAGCTTACAGTCATTTGAGCCTCAGCTTCTGAAACTATCTCAATCATAGCTAAGACATGGGATCTGGGACACAAGACAATAATGAGATGTTACTTTTTAGGTTATTCAGGTTTCTCTGAAAAGTGCATGCTGAGTGGGATTACAAAGATGCTGATAATTACAGGACAATAGCTTGACCTTTAGACAAATTTTACTAGGATGTAGATGGTTGTAAAGCCTATCACAAGCAGCTTTCCTGAAGACTGATGTTGTGAATAACTTTAATAATCTAATTCCATGGTATAGTGAACCTCCATTCAGCAATGAACTAAAGAAAAACATTTAATAATCTAAAGCACAACATTCACAAGAAGATAACAACTTATTACTAAGGTAGACACATAGTCTTAAACAAAACATATTATTCAATAAGTCACAATCTCCTAGAACAATATAAATAACCCCATCTAAAGTCTTCTTTCTGCTTGATTAGAAATTGACTTCCCCTCATATTTAAGGTTTCATCCTTAAAGGGTAATTTTCCTTAAGCCAATCATCCCTAGTGGAAAGTACAAAGACCACCCATTTCTAGGTCACAGTAAATTAAAATATCATTAGTGAGCACCCAAGTTAAGTCTCGTTCATCTTAACTTAAGGCTGATATACAAACCCCTTGGCTCCTCTTCCAGGATCCCAGCTATTTGCTGGATTCACCCTAATGTTGCCTGGATTCACAGGTAGGCAGCTCTCTGCTCCTGTTCCATATCGTTGTTCCCTGGGACTGCTCCACCCCAAGCTCTTCAGTTTCTGTTTCTAGGAAAACAAAATTCAAAGAGCAACAATATTTACACACATTGCCTATACTATCATCTCAATTCAGTTTCTGTTTGAGAAATCAACACAAATCAACAGAGTGCTTCTGTCTGACAAACACAATTCAAAAGAATGCTTCTGTCTGACAAAGTAACATGCACACAGAACAAAAGATTGCCAACATCACAAAAATTCTCCCTCTTAGCTCTGCTTGATCCCACCTCTTGCTCAAGCTTTTCTCTGCTCTGTTCCTTCCTATTCCACTCTTCCTGTTCTGCCCTTTCTGTTTTCCTCTTTCAGCAAGCTCCTCTCATGTGGGCTCCATGTGATGACCTTAGGCCTCTTAAGAGCAGCGAAGGTCTCTAAACTCCCTTAGGCCTATTAAGGGCAACACAATGTTTGCTATTTCCAACAAAGACTTGACACTATCAAAGGTAAGGCTCAAAGACACTTGATTAGCTGAAACAAGGAGCAAAGTACTACTTTGCTTGCCATTACACTGTTAGGTGAAGTTTACATGGGAAAGAAGCTGCAAAGGGGAATATTAAATCTAAAATTAGTTTCTTGGCAAAATACAATTAATAACACTTTTTAAAATTGTATACACCTCTGTACTTTTGCAAAAATTGTCCTTTATGCCTGGAATATACTTCCTCTGCATAACCCTAAGGATAATTACCAAATGACAGGACTAACTTATGAAACTTTTCATTAATGCAGAGAAGGTTAGCATATTAATTCAATTAGTACATCTCCTTAAAATTTTAGTTATCAAAACACAAACATATAATTTGTGTTTAATCATGATCAATTATATATGTAAATGCATATATATTTACTAAGATAAAGATGAGAATACTAAGGATAAAGATATGATAGAGATACTAAGATATAAAAGTTAACTCCCAAGGGAATTAAATTCCTCTGCTACTGGAACCTTCTCGGTAATAAGTATTCTTAGAGTATTTGAGAACACTGAGAAGTTAAATGACTAGGCCATGGTTGCTGAACCAGTCTGTGTCCAAGCTAAGACCTTAATCCAGGTCTTCCTAGTATCAAGGTTAATTCTTTTTTTTTTTCTCCTACTATCCCATGTTGTTTCTATCCCTGCTGCCAAATAGGCTTTGTCTGGTTATTTTAACAAAGAGTAAGATTTTGGAGGGGGAACATAATTAAATGTAGGAGGATTTAAATATTTGAGATTCAAATTATGCACATTTAGGATGTCTCTTCATAAGGTTTAAGCTGTTCTTCTTGTCACCTTCACAATTTTGTAGTTTTAATTACTCCAGCAGGCACAGAGCCTAGGAGGTACTAAATAGCCTCTTGGAAAAATACCTTGCAAATGCAATCATTAAGTTACAAATATAGGGAATATCATGATAATGTTGACATCTTACTAAAGCTTACTAATAACTTTTTTCTTTTCAATTTTGTTTTATCTTTTCTTTGAGGATACAATGTCTATTTTTCCTTTTTCAAAACTCACTACTTTCTAAGCTTGCTTTAAAAGAAAAGTTTTATGCATTTTTCATCTCTTTTTTCTCTCTTTTGTGGATGAAAGTGCTTAGAGCTAGATATTTCTCCAGTTGAAATAATTGGGAAATATCCTAAATATTTCTTTTTTATTATTTTGTTGTTGTTGTTGTTTTTGTCTGAAGGCATAAGATTTCCAGTAGTCAGTCTTCCTCCTCTAGCTTTATGACTCTGCATCAACAGCATGATTAATTCTGATTCTTTGCCTGGCTAAGGCCTGCCCACCCCTTGCATTTCTATCAGAGGTAGCTGTGTATTGTAGTGGAGCAAAGAAGACCTAAATTCTAATCCAGTTTCAAGCACAGGCAAGTCACTTAACCTACTTTTACCTCAGTTCCTTCAATTGTAAAATGGGAAAAAATTATAGCACCTACCCCTAAGAATGTTATGAGATCAAATGAGATTTGTAAACCTCTTAGTATAGTGTCTCGTAGATAGTATGTGTTTAATAATTGCTTCCTTACTTTCTTCCTTTATTTTTTCCTTCTTTCTTTCCACCCATGCATCACAGTTGTTCCACTTTCCTGAAGATTTAGTGTCCAACTTTTATCACAGGTATATTCTAAGCTGACAGATTAATGGTGACTGAGATGACTGCTATGGAACCTTCACCCACTTTAAGAGATCCTACCTGTCATGTTTCACTCCCCCTGCCTCTCCTCCTTTCTGGTGTCATGAAAATCATAGGAATCTTTCCAATTGTTTGAGCTATGGGCCAGCTCTAACTTCACTTGACTGTCTCTGACTTAGGAATTCTGAATTCTGTACTCTGACTTAGTCAAGATGAAACCTAGATCCAGAAATTAAGTTAGGTGGATTCCCAACCATAGGTGAGCACTTACCCACCTTGACTAACTGCAGTATGCTACCTCCCCAGCACAGCACTTACCTGAAATTCAGTCTCTGCCTACCCAGCAACAGGAGCAGTATCCTGAGGAAGTTTCCTAAATTCTTACTGCACTCCAGTACTGTCAACACAGTTTGCGTACCAGAATTGCAATGATAACATCTTCCCACAAGTTTTAAAAATATTGGTATTTTTCCTGATGTGTATACACACATTTCCATGCACACACACATGTATGTATGCATATATAAACAAATTTCATTTGTATATGTATATATGTGTATATATATTCTATATACATATATATGAATATATGGTGAAAATACACAACCACATATAATATATACTCTGTGTATATATAGTGGTTATACATAAATGTATACATATGTAAATATGTATGTTATAACTCCAAAATTTCACAAACAACAATGATTTTTAATAGAGACTTTTAATGGGATTGATTGGATAAAGGTGGGACATTATCTAATACTCTGAAGCATGATAATTTTATGACTCTGAACAAATCACTCTATAGTGTCCCCAGACAAGCCACTAAAACTCTAAACTACATAAGCAATTCTGATCCGGACTGAAGGAGGAAGTATCCTAATCAGGGATTTCCTATGATTGAATGAGTGAGCAAATGGAATGAAGAGAGAATTTATTGAGGACTTATTAAGTCAAAAGCACTGTGCTAAATACTAGGTCCACAAATCTAAAAGTAGTATAATCCATGCTCTGAAGGAGCTCACATTGTATGGGAGACAACATACAATGAATGTATCAGTTACAAGTGAAATGGAAAGGTCCCATGATATTTGAACAGCAAAGGAGATGGCAGTAGGGCCTTAATCTTATTTCAATTGATAAAATCATGTAAGTCTCTGATGTTGAAACATTTGACAGTGCCAAGGGCTTTGATGATAAGAACTTTTTTTTCATGGTCTTTAGTAGCTGTGGTTGAAGCACATATGGGAACAGTTGCCAAACACCAACTCCACAGTACTATGGTGGTTGGGATGATGGTTGAGTTTGAAGTAGAGCTGGAGTTCCTTAGGGGTCCTGACTTTGCAAAGGCTTTGGGGTATACTGGCCAGTTGGTGGTGGTTTGTCAATATTTGGACCTGCTGTTGTTAAAGAAGGTGGGTATTTCTCTGGAGCCAATTATTGTGGGAGTCAGATGGTAGTAGGACCAGTGGTCTGGGACATTGCTATTCCTGATGCTCTTGAATTCAGGGTCTTGAGCTATCTCCATTATAACCTTAAAGGAGGTGATGATCAAAATATTGTTTGATAGTTTGACATATCTTTGATTCATTTCTTCTGATCTCTCCCTCAGAATCAGTAAAAAAAAAAAAATAGACTTTTATTAAGTGTCTGCTGTGTCAAAGTATTATTTTAAGTGTGAGGTACAGAAAGAAAGGCAAAAGACAGTCTCTGCTCTTGAGGAGCTGACTGTGTAACAGGAGGGACAACATGCAAACTATGTTTAAATAAGATATATTAAAGATAAATTGAAGATAATTCAGAAATGGAAAGCAATAGAATTAACTGGACTCAGGAAAGACTTCTTAAAGAAGATGGGATTTAAACTAGGACTTGAAGGATCCTAGAAAAGTCAAGAGGCAGAGGTGAAGAAAAAGAGAATTATAGACTTAGGGAACAACCAGTGGCAATGTTCAAGAATCAGGAGATGGAATATCTTGTACAAAGAAGAGATAGGAGGTCTGTATCACTGGATCATAGAGCAGGGGACAGCAATAGATAATAAAGTTTCAGAAGACTGGAAAGGGGGGAGGATTACGTAGGCTTTGAACACTAAATAGAGGATTTTATATTTTATCCTAGAAGTGCATAGAAATGGCTAGCTTTTATTTATTGTGTATGTGAGCAGGGGTTAGGAAGCGGAGGGAGCCTGGCCATTATTCAACCTGAAAATTAGGAAGATCACTTTAGTAGTTGAGTGGAAGACATATTGGAATGGGAAGAGACTTTGGGAAGGGAGAGCAATCAGAAAGCTATTACAATAGTTTAGGAGTGAAGTAATAAGGGCCTGCACCACAGCAGTGGCAATGTCAAAGGAGAGAAAGGGGGCATATATAAGAGATGTTATAAAGGTAAAATTGATAGTTCTTTGAAACAGATTGAATATGGGGTAGGGGTGGGTGTGGAGGTGGGAATTGAAGCAAGACAGTAAGTAATAGAGAATGAGAAACATAGATTGTGATCCTGGTGACAGGGAGAATGATGTTGATCTTTGACAGTAATAGGCAAGTTTGGAAGTGGGGAGGCTATGGAGGAAAAGATAATGAATTCCATTTTAGAAATATTGAATTCAAAATATCTATAAATCAGCTAGTGTCCAAAGTCAGGTAGCCTACTGATAGGCTGGATTGACTGCTGCACAAGGCAAGTAGTTGGATAGGAGTTGACAGGAGTTGACCCAATCTCCATGGAGCTCCTTTTCTGGTTCACAGGTATAAAGGCTGGGAGGGAAGCAGGTTCAGTGTTCCTGAATGGGCTGTAACTGAAGAAGCTCACAAACCAATTGCTGGCGGTTACCAAATAGCTGGTGTTTTTACTATGGAGAAAGACAAGTTCATTATCCAGAAAATAAGAGCCCATTTGTTAAAGGCTTTCATCCATTTCATTCTTGCTTCTATACATTCTTGAATTGGGACATCAAAAGAAACATAAACACAAAAAATAAAGGTAGACAAGTTAAATCTGCAAAATCCAAGATTTATGAAAGATTATTGATTCTCTGGAAATAAGCAATTTACTAGTCCTTTTTAGTTTTCTCTTGAGTCTAGATCTTCAGAACTGTGAAATTCACCTTTGATACTTTGCTAATGATTTGCATTATAAATCCTTCCTTACTTGTCATTGAATATGTATGTAGTCACCATACTGGATATGCAAATAAAAATGATAAACAATCTTATTTGATGAAAAAAAAAGATATTATCTCTATTTCTTTTTTTTTTTCAAATTTGTGGACAAATTTAGTCATTCTCTAAAAAGATACATTCTTTTATCATTTTATTTGCCATTTTCTCCAGTATACTCATACTAGATCACATCTCTATGAAAGATTATTTAATTTAGATTTAGTTCCTCAAAGAATCACTATGCTGATTAAATCACAGGTACAGACAAAGGAGACAACAAGGTAGAGCTTTAAAACTCAAACAAAAGTGCTAAGCAGTGTCACAGATTGATGCCTATTAAGATAAATCAATACCTGACATAGATAAGCATGTTCAACAATGACATAACCTCAGTTTCTTTCTTATATAGATATAAATGCATCAATAAATATGGTATTGTGTTATCCTAGGTAAGTAAATAATGGATTGATTTTGTTGTTGATGTTGTTAAAGATAGAGACTCAAGTGTAAATATACACTTTGGAACATTAAAACAGCTCATTACATGGTACTTTTTCCTTTCATTCATTTGGTTCATTTTGTTGTTGTTTTTTAGTAATTTCAGTCATATCCAACTCTTCCTGAACCTATTTAGGCTTTGCTTTGCAAAGATACTAGAGTAGATTGACATTTTCTTCTCCAGCTCATTTTACACAGGAAGAAACTGAGGCAGAGCAAAGTGACAATACACAGATTAGATTTCAACTCAAGTCTTGCTTACTTCAGGCCTGGTGCTTTATCCACTGGGCCACCTAGCTGGTTCACTTTGGAATTTCTCATTTTGGCCTAGCATAGTTCTTTGGACAGTAGGTGCTTAATAAATATGTGTTGAATGATTGATTCATAGGGTCTTAATAAATCAATATATCCAAACTACTTATAGTAATAATTACAGAGCTAACATCTGGGTAAATTTACTTAATATTTCTGATATAAGTAGGATTCTTTTTTCTTTTTTTAACACAAACAAGTATAATAAAAGGTACCCTAAGTTTTGTGCAGTGATAGGATGGGACTTTGTACTGTGTTGATGGAGGTACAAGAATACAGTTGGGGAAGCCACTGTGGTGGAGTTTTATATAGGGTGGAATCAAGTAAAGGAAAATGGGAAAAGAGCTCACCCCAGCTTGCAAAGGGAATTAAAATGCTATTAGCACCTTTTACGCTTTTTTTTTCAATCCAACCTCTTTACCACCGCCTTAGTTAAGTTTCTAGTTATAATATTCTTGTGAAGTCAGAATAAAGGTCAAATCTTCAAAGTTCAATGAATGATGAAATGAGCCAAAGATGCTGCAACTAGTTCAAGGACATACAGCAAGAATTTTGCTAAACACATGCTTATCCTTCACTTGATTCTATTTGGAAATGTAAAACCTTTGTTTCCAAGATTAATGCATTCACCTCAAACATATCTTATGAGAAAATTAATTACCAACACTTATTTAAAAAGGGAGAATGAACAGCTGCACTATTCTATTTTTCACCTTTTCCATTATACATTCATTTTCTAATAGTTCAGAACACAGCTTTTTAAATTAATGTTTTAGTTAGCAGGACTGAGAAAGAATGAAGAGCCTAATAGAGGTGAAGGTTACAACATTTGTCATTTATATGACATACCTTATGGCTCTTAAAGAAAATGTTCAAACTTGCCTTCATTTCTTTTTGGAGTTCATCTTGAACAAGGCATCCTTTGACTCGAAATATTCATTTTTATGATCCTGCTTAGAGAATAATATTTAACGTTTAAACTGTAAGTCATTAAGAATTTTCTGACTCACTTACATGTGAAGGAAATATTTTGAATATCATTATTTCTTTCTCCTTTTTCCTTTATTTTAACCCAATACAATTCCATTTGGGAAACTTCTATTGTGTGTATCAGTCTAACATATGTGCAGACCCCATCTGTTTGCTCAGATGGCATCATTCACATGAAGTATGCTAGAGAGTTGCTTCTGGGAGAATTATGAGGACTGGAGCACACATGAACATTCTGTTAATGGTTCTGGTTTGACCTACAATTTGGTTGGCCAGAGCCCTTTTTCATTAGCTCTATAGGTGGAACTGTTCACATATTCAAAGATCTTGAATCAGAACCTGTTTTGCCTTTGTTATATGTAATCGTGTCTGAAGAAGCCAGGTGACTCCTTTGCTAATAGCTTCTGGTGAGAGAACAATGCTATAAGTCAGTAGTTCCAACCTGTGGGTCATGACCTCTTTGGGGGTCGAACAACCTTTTCACAGGGGTTCACCTAAGAGTATCAGAAAACACATATTTCCGATGGTCTTAGGAACCAAGACACCACTCCTCTATCCATCTCTAGGCAAATCTGCCCACATGTGAATATTAAAGGGTCATGGCATTAGGAAGGTTGAGAACCACTGCTATAAGGAAATGCGCTGTGTGCCCTTTCCCCTACTGAGGTCATAAGGACTCCAAGTAATAGAGACTCTTCTTGGAGCTTTTTTATTTATTGTTTTTCATGTTGTAGGTACAAGAGGAATGCAATCTTTGAACTCTGTCACTGAGCCTCAGTGGCTGTAAGGCCAATGATGAGGATGTCTTCTGAGATCTGGGGCTGTGAATAACTTTAAGGGTCTAATCACATTATGAAATGAACTGTCTATTTATTCAGCAAGAAACTAAAGCATAACACTCAAGAAACTAAAGCATGACATTCACAACAACATAACAAGTTATTACTATCTTGGCCACATAGTCCTAACCAAAACATATCATTCAGCATATCTTATATCTTTAAGGAGTAGCAGAAAATGCACACACTATCTACTCCTAGGTCACAGTAAGTTACAATCTCTTTGGTCAATACAGAGTATCCAAGTAAAGTCCTCTTTCATTTGATTTAAGTGTGGCTTCCAAACCCTAGGGCTCCTTCTCCAAGGGTTGACCACTCCCAGCTCTTGCCTGGACTCACATGAAGGCAGCTCTCCACTCCTTTTCTGTATCTCAGCTCACAGGGACTACTCTCCTGCAAGATTTTCTCAGTTTCTACTTCTGGGAAATCAAAATTTAATAGGACTACAACAATATTTATTCATATTACCAGATGCTATCATCTCAATTTACCTTCTGTCTGAGAAACCAATACAGGACAGGGCTTGAGAAATCAACACAGAACCACAGACAGGACTTCTATCTGAGAAAGTAACACAAATCAACTGAGTGCCAATATCACAAACATTCTCTCTCTCAGTTGTGCCTGCTCCCAACTCTGCTCCTGTACTTATTTACTCCTTGTTCCACACTTTCAGCAAGCTCCTTCCATGTGATTACATTTGGCCTATGAAGGGTCAGGAGAAATCTTCAACTTCCCTTTGGACTATTAAGGGAAGGAAATATCTTTTTTTTTTTTTTTTTTTTTTTTTGCTTTTTGGAAGAGGAAAGCAAGGACATTGGGGTTAAGTGACTTGCCAAAGGTCACACAACTAGTGAGTGATAAGTTCCTGAGGTCTGATTTGAACTCAAGTGCTTCTGATTCTAGGGCCAGTGCTCTATATACTGTGTGAAGTAGCCAACCCAAGCAAGAAGTATCTTCAAACTCCCTTATGCATATTAAAGACAATACAATGTATACTGTTTCCAAAGACTCTTGATACACTCAAAGGCTAGGCTCAAAGGCACTTGGTTAGCTGAAACTCAGTCCAGAAAAAAAAGAACAGCAAAAAAAAATCCTATTTTGTTTGCCATTGCAGTGGTTCAGGACTTCAGGAATCCTGAATATCATAAGCATCCAAGTACTGATATTCTAAGGAACAAAGATATGAGAATCTAGCCAAAATAAGCAAGCAAGAAGTTAGCTCTAGACATGAACTTGAATCAGTGTTTTTATGGATGTGATTTTGGTAAGACTAACTCTATTCAGAAACTGAGCTTAAGTGTGAACCTAACCCCACCTGCAACAAATGGAACTGATATAGGAGAAATTATGTTGCCAACTTTTAGAGGAAAATATTTGTCATATCTTTGAAGTTAAGATATCTTTGTAAAAGTATCTGGATATTAATTGGTTAAATCAAACTGGGTATTCTAGTTATTGGCTTATTATAATAGGAGAACAGAGTGAGTGGTCAATCTTACAGCAGAAAAAAGAAATCCCTCATATGCCTTTGGATAATTGTGGAACCTCAAGGATCTATATAGCATGCCTGGTGCTAAAAGAATAAGTTAAGAGCATATACTATAATAAGCAAGCTACAATTTTCATTTTTATCTATTTAATTATTTTATTTTTGCATGTGTCCCCCTCACCTCAGCCTGATGGAATTATTAATTAACTTCCTTCATGACTCATATACCACTTCATAAAACAATCCTTTCCTAAACCCTGAAGTGGTTAATTGTGCTTCTTGAAATTACTTTGTATTACTTTCTGTATATTATGCATTTACTTAGGTGTGCATGTGGTATATCCCATCCCAGCAAAATCATACCTCCTTGAGGGCAGGGACTTTCATTTTTTTTTTTAATATGCCTTGCTTCTAGCATATTGTTGAGCACATAGATGTGAAGCATAGCAAATGTTTTTAGAATTTAATTTTGAACTATGGGGAGAAATTTAGACAATGTGAAAGAAAAGATTGCATCTATACAAAGAATTAAAATATAAATTTCTTTATAAGAACAAATTTGAAGAAAGGTTTCATATGCTTTGGCTACAATGAAGGACAAGAACAAAATCTCCTTAATAAAAAGAAGCACTATTTTCTGAATAAAATGAATACACGTCTGAAAAGTTCTTTTTTTTTTTAATTTTAGTTTACATCGTTCATTTCCAGGAGATTTTGAGTTACAAATTTTCTCCCCATCTTTCCCCTACCCACCACCCCAAAACAGCCATCCCATTGTATAACCCCTCTCCCAATCTATTTTTTGTCCTCCCCCATCACGCCTCTCATTTTCCAGTAGGGCAGGATGGGTCTCCCTACCACAGTGCCTGTGTATCTTAAGTTCAGTTGGATGTAGTTAATAATAACAACAATAATAATTGTGTATATATACATATATATATATATATATATGCATATATATTTTTAACATTTGATTATAGAACTTTAAATTCTAGATCCTTTCTCTTCCTCCCTCATCACCCACCCCCACTGGAAGGATAAGCAATCAATTACAGACTGAACATGTGTAATTACGCAAAACCTCTCCACAGTGGGCATATTGTGAGAGACTGATTACATGTCCCTTCTTCCTCTCCCGCCCCGCCCTTTCCACTCTCTACCCTGTCCCTGTCCCTCTACAGAAGTGTGCATTTTCATCAACCCTCCCCCTTATCCTGCTCTCCCCTCCATCATCCCATCTCTTATCCCCATTTCCCCTACTCTTCTGTGTGGCAAGATACTCAGTTTAGAGATTTTGTCATTCCTTCCCTAAGCAAGTTCAGTGAGAATAAGGTTGACTCTTTCCCATTGGCCTTCCTGTGCTCCCCCTCTATTGTAACAGTTATCCTTTGCCTCTTCCATGAGATGCTCAACCCCGTTTTGTCTCTCTCTACCTCCTCTCAATCTA
>CM053580.1:417895894-417914561 GCA_028627135.1 Pseudochirops cupreus | reverse complement strand
AGACTGGGGCAGGGGGGACACACTGGGATGGCTGTTTTGGGGTGGTGGGCGGGGGAAAGACGGGGAGAAAAGATGTAACTCAAAAAAAATTTAATAAAGAATCTCATATTAAAAAGAAAAAAAAAGAAATAAGAACTTCTATCCTGTTTCCTCTAAAAAAAAATTTTTTTTGCTTCAACTTTGTATTGGACTTTTTGAATATATTTCTGTTCTTATTGTTGTTATATTTCTCATGTATTATTAATTGTCACATAAAACAGATATGCCAGAGTTTTGGACTGTATGACTCTGTACCTTTTGGAAATCATTCTGTGCTAAATAGGTGCCCAGTTATAGGAAGATGGTAGAATTATGTCTTCGTAGACCACTATTCTTAAGTTCTGTCCATAGAATATCAGAATTGAAGAGACCACACAAGCCATCTAATCTAATCATATATTAACAATTTTTTTCACTCTATCATAACTAATGAATTGTACATTTTATACACATTGTCTAATGGGTTCTGGTGAGAGGATATTGAGACAATTCATTCAACATAAAGTAAAATTCAGTTTTGTGCTGATACTAACAATTGAAATGCTTTTATGATGCCCTGAAGGCAATTGATGGGTCAAAGACCTTTGGTGCATCTCAACTATGCAGTGTTGATGGAGCCACATTGATTAGTGATAAGGACATGAACCTAGAGATATGGGCTAAATGTTTCCATATTGTTCTCAATGGACCATTATCATTTAATGCTGAAGTAATTAAGCATTTACCTCAGATTAAGGTCAATCCCTTCCTAACTGAAGCTCCAACTGAAGAAGAGATCTTGAATGCCATGAGACTCCTTTCATATGACAAAACACCTGGTGCTAATTCTATTCCAGCTGAGATTTACAGGGTGGGGGATCCAATGACCATACAAAAGCTGACTGAAATATTCCAGGCCATATGTAAAGCAGATATTCTCCCCCAGGAGTTCAAGGATGCCTCCAGTGTCCATCTCTTTAAAGGCAGAGGAAAAATTTGTCCTGTGACAATCGCAATGGGGGTGGGGGTAGGGGTGTTCCTTTTTCAGTCATTGATAGCAAGATTCTTTCCAGAGACCTCCTGAATAAGCTGATACCTGAAAGATAATCACATACTTGAGAGTTGGTGTGGCTTCAGAAAGGGTCAAGGAATGGTAAATATGATGTTTGCTGCCCAACAGCTCCAGGAGAAATGCCAGGAGCAGAACAGTAGTCTGTCTACATGCAACATTTAGATCTGACCAAGGCCTTTGATACCATCAGTTATGAGGGGTTGTGCAAAATTATGTCAAAATTTGGTTGCTTGGATAAATTCATCAGCATGGTATGTCTATTTCATCATAGAATGCTTGCCTAAGTTCTGCATGCTTTCCCAGTCACCAATGGAGTGAAACAGGGCAATGTGCTTTGTCCCAATGCTTTTTATCAAGATGTTTTGAGCCATGTTGTTAAATTCCTTCAATGAGGACAAACATGGCATAAAGGTCAGCTACTACACTGATGATAAATTTTTCAACATGAAAATGTTATAAGCCAAGGTCAAAGTGAAGGGAGTGTTGTTGCAAGATTTTTGTTTTTATTCACAGATGATTATGCACTTAATGCAGCCCCTCAAGCTGAGATGCAACAAAGTATGGATCATTCCTCTGCTGCTTGTGCTAATTTTGGCCTAACAAATTAACACCAAGAAAACACAGATACTTCATCAGTCAGCATCATACAACTCATATGTGGAACCATTGATTACAGCAAATGAAGAAGTTTTGAACGTTGTTGAGAAGTTCATTTATCATTTACCTTGGCAGGATACTTTCTAGGGATATACACATTGATAATGAAGTTGATACACACATTGCCAGAGCTAGCTCAGTGTTTGGGAGGCTCAGAAGGAAAGTGGTATTAGACTGACTACCAAACTATAGGTATACAGAGCTACTGCTCTGACGTCATTGTTGGATGATTGTAAAACCTGAGCAGTATACCAGTGCCTTGCCAAGAAACTGAAATGCTTCCATCTCAATTATCTTAGGAAAATTCTGAAGATCACCTGTCAGAAGAAAATATCAGACACTGTGGTCCTTTTCTTGAACTAAACTGCCAAGCATTCAAACTCTACTGCAGAGAGCACAACTTTGACAGGCTAGCTATGCTGTTTATGTGCCAAACGTATACTTGCCTAAAAGACTATTTTATGGAAAATTCACAGAGAGAAAGCTCTCACTTGGTGATCATAAGGAGGGATACAAGGACATTATCAAGATCTCTCTTAAGAACTTTGGGGTTGATGTGTGACATGGGAGACACTGTCACAAGACCACCCATCATGGCATGCCCTCATCAGAATATAGTCTATGCTCTGTGAGAAAAACAGAGTTGAAGTAGCTCAAAAAATAAAACAAACAAAACGTGAGGTGTGCAAATTCATTATCAACCAAATGTTCACATGGACTATTTGTGCCTGACCTGTGGTAGACCTTTTCAAGCTTGTATTGGACTGATCAGTCACAGTCAGATGCATTACAATTGGACTCTAATATAGTGATATTATTTTTGTCCTCTTTGAGAACAGAGGACTACAACAAACCACAGCCTGCACCATCATCCTGAACTCTTTATGTGAGTTGATGCTTGTCAGGTGGGTGACAGGTTTTTCTTCTAGATCACCGATCTAGGGGTGAGGGGTGGATGGATGGAAATATGGGGTTAAGGGATGGTCATATTCAGTATCTCAACCTTCACATCCTCATTGAGCAGGCAGGGGTGCTGAGTTCCCCAGCTGTGGTCAAGGGTCCAGCGGCTTTCTGTTCCTCTGGATAGGCATCACTTCATTGCATGCTGTTCCTCACTTTCTGTCTTGAAATCACTACCAAAAACAAGGCCTCTGAGCTACTATTTTGGTTATCCATCTCTCCTTTAATCACATCCATTTGTAGGCACACCCTCATCAATAGCACTCTCATTGAGTACAAATACCTCTTGCCCTCATGGATATCTTTTGCCACCTTTGTTCAATCTTTGTTGTAGAAAAATTGTCTTATTAACAAAGAGTTAATTACCTTCCAATGCTTCTAACCAGTTGTGCCCTATGGGTGGAATATTTTGAGACACTCCAAAATGAATGTGCCAGCCAAGGAGCCTCTTTGGAGATCATAAGCTAAATCCTAAGGTAATTAATAAATTGTATATTACTTCCTCTCTTAGGGAGAGGTTGTAAGAAAGAGAGTTTTTCTTTCTCCTCATTGTAGCTCTATGGCCATTTTCTGACTCCATTATTTGGGCCTGGTAGTAGGACTCAAGGGATTAAGACTCAAGGTTTCCATCCATGTAAGGGGAGGGAAAAATTGTTTGGGTGCAATTTTTTTTTTAATTTTAGGTGCCATTTTTTCCCTATGCCATGAGAAAGTAGGGGAAAGCGTAGGGATCTAAGACACAAGGTGAAAGAAGGAGAACAATATGGTAGAAAATGGTCATATCAGCCAGCACCTCTGCCTTCTTCAGGATACAGGAAACTCCCCAATTTTCCCCTCTCTCCCTGTCTTTGTCCTCCACAGTATTTACATAGGAAAAACAAGAACCAGTACCCCTGCGCTCTCTCCCTCTTTCTCTCCCTCTCTCTCTCATGTGTGTGTGTGTGTGTGTGTGTGTGTGTGTGTGTGTGTGTGTAGAAATTATTTCATTTGATGTTTGTTTACACATAGTTGAACCTAAAAAAAATAGCTAAGGACCAGATGGATTTACAAGAGATTTTTGCCAAACTTTTAAAGGACAATCTATTCTAATACTATGTAGACTGTAAAAAATAGGGTAAAGAAATACCACCAAATTACTTCTCTAACATAAATAAGGTTTTGATACCTAAGTCAGGGAAAATAAAAACAGAAAAAGAAAACTGAAATCCAATTTCTGGAAATATCCATGTAAAAATTCTAAAGAAAATACTATAAAGGAAATAAAAGCAATACATCACAAAGATCATGTATGCAGGTCTGATTCATCATTAAGTAAAATATTATGATTGATCATGTCTCTAAGGAAAAAAAACAAAAAAAATATGATTATATCAATAGATCAAGAAAAAAAGCTTCTGATGAAATGCAGTCCCTTTTTAAAATTAAACACACACACACACACACACACACACACACACACACACCCCAGAAGGCATAGGAATAAGTGGAGCTTTCCTCAAAATTATAAATAATATCCATTTAAAACCAAGAGCAATCCAGGATAAGCCAAGGTTATCCAGAATCACTATTATTATTCAATATTGTACTAAAATGCTAGCTACGACAATAAGAAAAGAAAAATAAATTGATTAATTAAGATATAGGCAAAGAGGAAACAAAACTATTGCTTTTGCAGATGATATGATGGTTTACTACAAAAAGCCTAGAAAATCAACTAAAAATAAGTAGGAATAATGGACAACTTCAGCAAAGTTGTAAAATAAAAACAACACCATACAAATCATCAGCATTTCTATTTTTGCCAGTGAAGAGATAGAAAAATTCCATTTAAAACAACTGCAGAGAGTATAAAATACTTGGGAGTCTACCTACCAAGTTATACATGGAAACTAGAAAGTATACAAAAATAATTAGAAAATACTCTTTCCAAAAAAAAAAAAAAACAAATCTAAATAATTGGAATAACTCATCAGGAGATTACAAATGTCTTTTTGGTAGCAATGAGGCAAGGCTCTGTTGCTTTGCTCATACTTGGATCCATGTCCCACTCCAGGTTGGCAGACCCAGAGGAAGGAGGAGCACTAGCATAACAGAGCTTGTGGCAACAGGGAAAGTAGACCTTTCCCATGGTTCCAGGACAGAAAAGAGTACTTGGGGTCACTCAAAGGTAAGAGCATAGGCCAGGAAAAAAGTAAATTCACCTCCTTAGATCATACCACCTTGGAATAGCTGAAAATTTATAAGTCCTGTATCACCAATGTGATACCCATAGCAGCTGCTATGGATATGCAGATGTATTTCCAAGGTTGAATTGCAAAATATAATAAACTGTCTCCCTCAGAGATGAAACCAAAATATTTATTCAGATACCTGAAAGCCAATTTCACCATGATAACAGAGGACTTTAGTTTATACACATCACCAATCCAGGGAATGCCAACGTACCCAAGCCTGTTAGGCTTTATTCCACCTCCCCACAAACAAGTTCCCCAGACAAAATTCCTCCCTCTTTCACTCACGCTGGTTGCTGTCCCTCAGTTCTCTCCCAGCTCTGCCTCACTCTCTTTCTGCTCTATCCTTCCTACAAGCTCTTCACACGATGGGTTCCATATGACTCAAGCTATGGGCAGGGTCTAAACTCAAAGCAGGTTACATGGTTCTATTAAAGGACAAGGAAGATTTTCAAATTGCTATAACATTATAATCCTTAAAAGTATCTCTGAAAATAGCTGTAAAAAGCCTCAGAAACTTGAGACAGTGTCCTTGCAACCTGGAAGCAGAAGAAGGTAGATGACACAAGAAAATAATGAAAAATGAGTCAACACTTTAGTAAAGGAGACACACACAAAGACACACACGCGCACGCACACACACACACACACACACACACAAATACTTTAGGAAATAACACCTTAAAAACAGACTAGGCTAAATAGTAAACATGGTTTAAAAAGCCAATGAGGAGAAGAATGTTCAAAAGCAGAACTGATCAAAAGGAAAAGGACACTCAAAATCTCTCTGAAGAAAATAATACCTTAAAAATTGAATTGAGCAAATGGAAACTAATGATTTTATGAGAAATCAAGAAACAATAAAACAAAACACAAATAAAGAAAAAATAGAATATGATGTGAAATATCTTGTAAAAAACAAATAACTTAACTGGAAGATATATACAGGAGAGATAATTTTAAAAATTATTGGGCTATGTGACAACCATTGTCAAAATAATTAATCTAGACATCATCTTTTAAGATATTATGAAGGAAAACTGCCCTAATATTCAAGAACTAGAGGGTAAAACAAAAATTGAAAGAATCCTACCAATCATCTCCTGAAAGACACCTTAAAATGAATTTTTTAGTAACTTAATTGTCATTCTTTTTATTTTTTCTCTTTTTAAAAAATTAACTTTTGTTTATTTTTAGTTCACATCATTCATTTCCATGAGATTTTGAATTACAAATTTTCTCCCCATCATTCCCTCAGCCACCACCCCAAAACAGTCATCCCACTGCATACCCCCTCCCCCAATCTGCTCTCTCCCATGTCCTTGTCCATCACCCCTCCAACTTTCCTGCAAGGCAAGATGTATCTCCCTACCTCAGTTCCTGTACATATATGTATATCTGTATATGTATATGTATATGTACATATACATATATATATACACGTGCAAACACACACATATATAAATACATAAATACACAAACATATTTTAACATTTGATTATAGAACTTCAAATTCCAGATTCCTTCCCCTCCTCCCTCATCAACCACCCCCACAGGAAAGACAAGCATTTCAATGCAGGCTGTGCATGTGTAGTTGCACAGAGCATCTTCACAAAGGATATATTGTGGAAAACTGACTATATTTTCCTCCTTCCTATTCTGCCCACCCCCTTCTGCTATTCTCTACTTTGCCCCTGTTCCTTTACACACATATGTGCTTCCAACAAACCTCCCCCCCTATCCTGCCCTCCCCTCCATCTTCCCCCCCTCTCATCCCAATAACCTCCTACTCTCCTGTATGGCAAGATACACAATTTACAGTGTATGTCATTCCTTCCCTAAGCCAAATTCAATGAGAGTAAGGTAGACCCATTCCCTTTTGCTGTCCCTTTCTTCCCCTCTATTGTAACAGTTATCCCTTGCCTCTTCTATATGAGATGATTAAACCCATTCTGTCTCTCCCAATCTCCTCTCATTCTATTCCTCTTTCAACTCTCAATTTCAACTTTTAAAATATCATCCCTTCCTATTCAATTCATCCTGTGCCCTCTCTCTATGTATACATATATACCCACACACACACATATATATCCTCCTATATAGACATATGTGTATGTATACATACATATATACATACATACACACACACACACACACACACACACACACATTTATATTCCCTTCACCTATCCTCATAATGAGAAAAGTTTCATAAGTTACAATTATCATTTTTCCATGTTGGCATGTAAATAGTTCAACTTTGACAAGTTCCTAATGATTCCTTTTCCATGTTTAACTTCTCATGCTTCTTGTATTTGAATGTAAAATTTTCTATTCAGATCTGGTTTTTTTTTTCAACAAGAATGCTTGAAAGTCTTCCACCTCATTGAATGACCAAATTTTCCCCTGAAACATTATACTCAATGTTGCTGGGTAGGTGATTCTTGGTTTTAGGCCTAGCTCCCTTGATCTTCAGAATATCATATTCCAGGCCCTTCAGTCCCTTAATGTAGAAGCTCCTAGATCCTGTGATATCCTGATTGTGTTTCCACACTATTGAAATTGTTTCTTTTTTTGGCAGCTTATAATACTTTCTCCTTGATCTGGGAACTCTGGAACCAGGCTATAATATTCTTAGGAGTTTTCTTTTGGGAATCTTTTTCAAGAGGTGATGGCTCAATTGTTTCAAGTTCTATTTTGCCCTCTTTTTCTAAAATATCAAGGCAATTTTCCTGGAGAATTTCTTGAAGGATGATTTCTAGGTTCTTTTTCTGATCATGGCTTTCAAGTTGTCCACAATTTTAAAATTGTCTCTTCTCAATCTATTTTCCAGGTCAGTGTTTTGTTTTTGTTTTTTGTTTTTTTTTCAATAAAATATTTCACATTGCCTACTATTTTTTCATTTGTTTGGATCCATTTAATACTATCTTAATTTCTCATAAAGTCATTTACTTCCCTTTGCTCCACTCTAATTCTGAAGTACTTACTCACTTCAGTGAGCTTTTGAGATTCTTTTTCCATCTGGCAAATTCAACTTTTTAATGCATTCTTCTCCTCATTGGCTTCTTGGGCCTCTTTGGCCATTTGAGCCAATCTATTTTTTAAAGTGTCATTTTTTTTCAGTCAGGTTGTTGACTCTCTTTTCATGATTTTTTTGCATCATTCTCATTTCTCTTCCCAATTTTTCCTCTACTTCTCTTATTTGGTTTTCATAATCCTTCTTAAGCTTCTCTATGTCTTGTAACAAGGTTATATTTTTCTTGGAAGATTTTGGTGTAGGAGTTCTGACTGTGTTTTCTTCCTCTGGTTCCCTTTGTTGATCCTTTTTGTCTCCAAAAAAGTAATCTAAAGTTGGATTGCTGAGCTTGCTCTGCTTCCTTTTCCTGCTCATGTTCCCAATAAATTAACTTGATTTTTGAGTCACAGCAGATCTCTGTTTCCCAGGGCGATACCTTTGCCCTAATCACTGGGGATTTTGCAGCTGCCAGAGTTATTAGGAGGCCACCATCTCTGCAGCCCTCACAAGCTTTGGCTCACTGGTCACACACTTCAGGACCACCACCCCACCCCATGATCCCAATCCAGGCAGGTTAATGCAAGAGCACTAGCCTCTGAATGATATCTTGGTCCCCCTGCAATCTGCAGGCCAGGAGTTTCTGAGGCAGCCATGTGGAGGTGGCTGCAGGGTTGCCCTGCCATTTCTTGCTTTTGGGACAGTTTGCCAGACCCGCTCCTTTCCTCCACATTTAGCTAAGTTCCACTGACCTTTCACTTTGTCCTTGTTTCCCATGGGTTTATAACTCTGGAAACTGCCACAGCTGCCAGTGATCTGCTCTCTCTAAAGCTACAGCCATGACCATCTTTACCATCCTGGGGCCAATGCGCAGTTTCAGGCCTGGCTGGTTTTGGCTCCCAGTGCTTAGCAATGAGCCCTTCCTGTCAGCCTGCTGGGCTGCCCTCAGTGGGAGATGTGTTTTTCCATAATTTTGTGGGTTCTGAAAGTCCAAAATTTGTTTAGAGTCATATTCCACAGGTATCTGAGGTAGTTATGGGGGGAGTTGCAGAGTTCTCCTGCTTCTATGCTGCCATCCCGACCTTGCACCAAAATGAACATTTTAAAGAATATTGTAGCCAGGGTGGCTAGATGGCCCAGTGAATTGAGCATCAGCCCTGAAGTCAGGAGGACCTGAGTTCAAATCCATCCTCACACACTTAACACTTACTAGCTGTGTGACATTGGGCAAGTTACTTTACCCCAATTGCCCTGCCTTTACTCCTCCAAAAAACAACAACAACAAAAAGAATATTGTAGCCAAATACCACAATTCCCAGGTGAAGGAGAAAATATTGCAAGCAACCAGAAAGAAACAATTCAAGTATCATGGATCCACTGTCAGGAAAACACAGGATTTAGCAGCCTCTATGTTAAAGGATTGAAGGACTTAGAATATGACATTCTGCAGGGCAAAGGAGATATAACCAAGAAAAAACTATACAGGAAAATTGAATATAATCTTTCAGGAGAGGGGAGGATGTGTATTCAATGAGATAGAGGACTTTCAAGCATTCTTTTTTCATAATTGATTTGTTTATTTACTCTTACTTTTCAAGATTCAGTTCCACAGTCCCTTGAGTTTCAAATTTCTCCCCCCCCCCCCCAACCATGGCCACATGCAATCAAGTATAGTATCTGCAAATACTTTAACATTGGACATTAGTCTGGTTGTATAGAAGGGTTGTAAACAATGGAAAAGATCAGAATTAAACAGAGAGTTTAACTTTCAGATAGAGGACTCAAGAGAAGTATAAAAAGTTAAATAGTAAAGGGAAATCATAGGAAATTAATAATGTTAAACTGTTTATATTCCTACATATGAAAATGATATTTGTTACTCATAAGACCTTTTTTCACTATTAGGATAATTAGGTTCCCTCACTATTCCTTACCTCCCACCACTTCCCCTCCACTGTAAAAGCTTTTTCTTACCTCTTTTATGTGAGATAATTCATCCTATTCTACCTCCCTTTCTCTTTCTCCCTCTTATTTTTTCTTTATCACTTTTTTTTGAAGTGGCACTGAGTTTTTTTTTTTATTTCAACACACAGAGAATGTAAAGAGGAGACATCTTATGTCCAACTGTGCAAGGGATGAATTCAAGGGTGAGCAAGGCAGACGAAGAAGCCAAGAAAGGTCAACAACAGAAGAAATTCTGCCTGACAAGAGAAGGATCTCCCAGCAGTATTAGGGCTGTTCTGGGAAAGTTCTTCTGGGCAAGGAGGCCATCTCACCTCTTAATTTTATTTTTAGATATCATCCCTTCATATTTAACTTGCCCTTGTGCCCTCTAACTATATATGTGTATACACACACACACACACACACACACACACACTTTTTCTAACTATCCTAACAACCATCAATTGGGGAATGGCTGAACAAGTTGTAATATGTGATTATCATGGAACATTATTGCACTATAAGAAATGATGAGAAGAATAGTTTCAGGAAAATGTGGAAAGACTGCCATGGGTTGAGGCAAAATAAAAAGTACTGTGTACAAAGTAACAGCAATATTGCAAGATAATCAGCTATGAATGACTTAGCTATTCTCAGCAATACAATGATCCATGACGACTCTGAACAACTTAAGGTGAAAAATTCTATCCATCCCCAGGGGAAAAAAAATGATAGTGTTCAAATACAGATTGATGGAAACTTTTTTTTGCTATCTTTATTTTTCTTAAATAGTTTTTCATCTATATTTATTTCCCAACATGACTACCATGGAAATGTATTGCGTGACCAAACATGGGGGAGTGAGAAGAAAAGAAGAGAAAGAATTTGGAACTTAAAGTTAAAAAAAAGAATGTTAAAAATTGTTTTTACATGAAATTGGAGGAAAATAAAATATTTAATATTATGCCTTTAAAAATATTAATTTCTCCATGGGCCAGATTAACCAATATAATGAAAAATACAATATTGTCTCAATTCTTTTACTCATTCAGTGATATACCAATCCAAGTACCAAAGAATTACTTTACAGATCTAGAAAAAATAACAACAAAATTCACTTGAAGTGGTTCTCAACCTGTGGGTTATGTTCAATTTGTAACAATGAAAATACATCCTGCATATCAGATATTACATTACGATTAATAACAGTACCAAAATTATAGTTATGAAG
This sequence comes from Pseudochirops cupreus, assembly GCA_028627135.1. NCBI lineage: Eukaryota > Metazoa > Chordata > Mammalia > Diprotodontia > Pseudocheiridae > Pseudochirops > Pseudochirops cupreus. The sequence goes on along the minus strand of CM053580.1, from coordinate 417,903,435 downwards.
TAGCAAAGAAAATAATTTTATGGTTGGGGGTCACCACAACATGAGGAACTATATTAAAGGGTTGCAGCATTAGGAAGGTTTAGAACTACTGACTTAAACGAACAAAAGTTTAAGAAAGCAAGATAATCAATGGGAAAAAATTGAATGATTGAGACCTGGAATGAACAGATTCACAAATCTCAAACTTGGAACTAAGTAAAGAATAAAGAATAGCGTGATTGATCAATGAAATAGATTAGGTATACAATATACAAAATCAGATGAGTATCGTTACCTAGTGTTTGATAAATTCAAATATCTCAACTATCATAGCAAGAACTCACCATTACACACACACACACACACACACACACATACACACACACACACACACACACAGAGTATTCTCAGAGAACTGTATGTTAGTCTGGCAGAAACTGGACACAGTTTAATATCTCACAATATACTGACATATGTCCAAAATGGTTTTACAATTTAGACATAACGATGATATAAACAAATTAGATGAGTATGGGAAAAAAAATGCCTTTCAGTTCTATGGATAATTGAAGAGTTTAAGAGATAAAAAGGATCATAAGTAGTTTTGATTGTATTGTATTAAAAAAGTTTTGCACAAACAAAACATATGCAGGAAATGTTATATGAAAAAGCAGGAAATGGATAAAGGCCTAATTACTCAAATAGCTGGGGAATTGAGTCAAAAATAATTTTTAAAAAATCATTCTCCAATTGATAAATGACCAAAGTATATGAAGGCAGTTTATAGAAGAAGATATTATAGCTATCAATTGTTATGGAAAAATAAAGTTTTGTAAATCTCTAGAAAAATGCAAATTAAAACAACTGAGGTATCAGATTGGCTAAGAAGACAGAAATTAAAAATGGCAAATATTGCATGAAATATTAGAAACTAGGTACACTAGTGCACAGATGGTGGAGCTGTGACCTAGTCCAACCACTGTGAAGAACAATTCAGAATTATGCCCAAAGGGCCATAAATAATGGTGCATACATTTTGACCCTGCAATACTCAGTCTTTACCCAAAGAGGTAAAGGAAAAAAGACCCACATGGACCAAAAAATATTTATAACCACTCATTTTGTAGTGACAAAGAATTGGAAACTGAGGGCTTGAAAATCAATTAGGGACTGGCTGAACAAATTATTGTACATGAATGTAATGGAATACTATGTTGAAGAGGGTGGTTTTAGAAAACCTCAAAAGACTTATGTGAAATTAAGCAAAATGAAGTGAGCAGAACCCGGAGATCAATGTACCTAGTAATACCAATACTGTACAAAATAATGAACTGTGAAAGATTTAGTAACTCTGATCAATGAAATGAACCACAACAATTCCAATGGACTTATGATTAAAAGTGTTTTCCACCTCTAAATAGAGAACTGATGGACTCAGAGTGTAAGTTGAAGCATAATTGTTTTCCATTTATTTTTCTTGCTTTTTATATTTTGGAATACAACTAATGCAAAAAATGCTTTGCATGACTTCGTACATTTGAGTGGTATCATATTTCTTACCTTCTCAATGTCTATGGAAGTTGCAGTGAGGGAGAGTATTTGAAACTGAAAATAAAAATGATTAAAAAAAACTATTTCAAAAAAAGAAAACAATGTTTAGTGGTGGTATTTTGGAATTAAGAAGACATAGGTTTAAGTCTTAACTCTGTTAAGTCCTAACACATTTTGGTTGTATGACCCTGGAAAAGGAATTTATCCTCTTAGCATCCTACACAACTTTCTAATGCTAGAAGTTTTAGAGCAGGTACTTAATAACATTGGTAGAAATAGTCTAATGTTGGAAACTAACAAAGTAAAAAATCTACTGTAAAGTATATAAGGATAAGGGCTAGAACTACGATTTTTGAGATAGGGAATTTTCAGATGACAAAATTCTTTTAACTCATTCAAGTTGGCATCTTATCTAAAAATTAGACATTTGGAGAATTTCCCAAAATGTGTTAGTAAAAAACAAAAATTATTATTGATTTTCTGAGGACTGTTGATGACAATGGACTTTGTTCACAATCATATAAATTCCTGCTCATGTCTATTGAACTTGTCTCCTTCTGGCTAAACCTAACAATGTTAAAAATTATTTATTTACCTTCAAAAATTATATTATTTTAAGATTCAATGCTAACTATAATTGGAACTAATGATAAAAAATAAGGTGAGGGCTCTAGGTTTCAAATGGTTGCAAATACAATTGTGCAGATCATGTTAATTCCCTTTCTAACTAAATAAGGAGAATTAGAAAAAAGTGGGTAGGCAAACAAAAACATTATAAAGAAGAGCTAAAACTTGGAGTTATGGTTCTGAAATCATTTTGTATTGGTAGACAGGAAGGGATATATAAAAACAAATAGAGTGGTATATAAAACTGATTGTAGAACACATTACAAAACTAATAAAACAAATTGAGTATTGATGATGTGCATGGGGCAAATCCAATTACATTTCAGAAGGCTTTATATTGCTCTATTTCCTCTTTAATGTTTACTATTTATTTATCTCAATTTGAAGTTTTGGCAACAAACCTAAATAAAACCATGGATGAGAAACTAAGAAATGATGTCAAGGACTAAAGTCAGAATTAAAACAAATAGAGAAAAGAAGTTCTTTCCTCTGCTCAAACTTGGTTCTTTGACCTATTTTCCGAATTCTCCTCCTCAGTCTACCCTTGCAAACCCTCAATAGTATATTACAAACATTGCCCAGAATTCAGGCACAGCTCCATATGTATTATCAAGGGAGTAATATTTTATACTTTCATTTTCACCTTACTCCCTGCTATAAGGATGATAAATGCTACAGGGATGACTAGGCTGCAATTTGGAACTAAGTAAAATAATTAACAGATACCCATTAAAAAAAAAACTTTAATGACATCCCCCATCTGAATGCCTACACCTGTTGGACACAATGATAATGAAGCTCACTTGCCACTAGAACATTGATCAACTTGGCCCAGTGAGGCTAGCAAAATGGGCTTCACTTGTTATCCTGATTCTGCCACAACCCCACCACTGGGATCAAGAAGTCTGTAAAACATTCAACATCTGCTGCTTTACCAAGCAACATTTTGTTTTACTTAATTTTTCTATAGGCTTATTTGCACCCTCTTAATTTTCTTATGCTACGGATTAATCATTCATGAAAATAATAATTACAAAACTCATTTAAAGGCTTGGGAGAGAAATACGCTCCTTTTGATGGGTATTAGTTCTGAGAGAAGAAGGAAAACATAAACTTATGTTGAAAGGAACTTCAAAGTTAGAGGATATTCTAAAATTGAGATGGCCTCGATTTTCTTTTCCAATCCAATTAGAGATGCATGCTTCATATCACACATAAGAGGGAGTTGAGGAGAGGATATTGTGAGACATTAGCTAAAGAAAATGGTGTACATTTGTCCTGGGAATGGAAGTACTTTGCTTAAATTTTAATGTTTAGAGTTGTTCTTATTTTTACTCCTTCACTTTAACATAAAGTTTTTATATTCCTTTCCCCCACAAACCATTTTAAGAGTATTTAGAGAGAACACAAACTCTTAAATGTTGAGAATCTTTGTAAGAATCCCTAGTAAAACTTCATACTTATTACAACAGTTCCTTCTCCTGCCCCCCTCACAAGGTATTATCTAGCCTTTGCCTGAATATTTCCATTCATGTTCAATTATCTTAAATCATTCAGTCAGCCCTCCTTGGACTTTAGTTTATTTTGGAGCTAAGAAATATCATTAGCAGATACCCAGAAAACACTTTAATGAAATCCCTCTTCCATCATTATCTAACAAGGTGCCATATCTCATTTGTAAACTGTTTTAATTGTTGGAAAACATTACTTTGTACTAGGCCGAAATCTGGGCATCTAGGTGGCACAAGGGATAATGTATTGGGCCTGAAGTCAGGAAGCCTCCTCTTCCTGAATTTAAATCTGGCCTCAGAAACTTCTAGTTATGTGATCCGGAACAAGTCACTTAAGCCTGTTTGCCTCAGTTTCCCCATCTGTGAAATGAGCTGGAGAAGGAAATGGCAAACCACTCAGTATCTTTGCCAAGAAAACTGCAAAAGGGTAAAGGAAGAGTCTCATAGGACTGAAGAACAGCTTAAAAACAGCAACAAAAGGCTCAAATCAGCCCATGTTATTTGTCTGCTACTCATTAGTTAGAGTTTCTGCCTCTGCCAAAACCCAGGATAAGACTCTAGTCTACATGGTGACCTTGCAAATATTTGGAAACAGACATCATATCTTCTTTAAATCTTTTATTTTCCCAACTAAACATTAACAGCCCCTCTAGCTGTTCCTCATGTGACAAGGTTTCCAAATCCTTTGCTATCTTGGTCATTTTCTTCTGGGAACAGTCCAATTGATAGAGGAAGGTAATCACACATATATAGTGTTTAGTAAGTATCAGGTGCTGAGGTAAGTGCTTTTACAAATTTTGTCTCATTAAATCCTCACAATAACCCAATATAACAGAAACATAGGCAAATATAGATTTAAATGACTTGCCTAGGGTCACATAGCTAGTAAGTATCTGGAACTACATTTGAACTAAGAACTTCACTCACTGCACTGCCTCTAATTGAGCAAGGATCCTCTGAAAATGCAATGCATAAACTTCAATGCAGTGCTTCAATACAGCTCTTCTAGTTCAGGTGACTTCCCTCTGCATGAGTTCATTCATATATTTTCATTTTTCTTTGAAACTATCTTTTCTCTCATTTCTTAAAGGACAATATCATTCCATTACATTTCTATACCATAATTTATTCAACCATTCCCCAAATGATGGACATCTCCTTAGTTTCTAGGAATTTTTAACCCCTAAAGAAAGAACTTCTATAAATATTTTTATACGTAAAAGAGGTTCTCTCTCTCTCTCTCTCTCTCTCTCTCTCTCTCTCTCTCTCTCTCTCTCTCTCTCTCTCTTTCTCTCTTATCTGCTTGAGGTATAGGTCCAGCAATGACATAGCTGGGTCAAAGAACATACAACATTTGGTAAATTTTTGTGCTTAATTCAAAATCTCTTTCCAGCATTGACAGACCAATTCACAGATTCCATACAGCATATCAAAGTGCCTGTTGTTTGTTTCTTTGTTTGTTTTTTTCCTGCAGCTCTTCAAACATTGGACTTTTTCATCAGCTTTGCCATTCTGATATACATGAGGTAGAATTTCAGAATTTCTTTAATCTTTGGTTCTCAAATCATTAATGATATGTAGCATTTTTAAAATGTGGCTAAATATACCCTCTTCCCTGTCCTTGAGAATTGCCTGTTCAGATCTTTAAACCAAGGAAATCAAGTGAAGAATAACACATTGATGGAAAAAAAATGTGAATTAGTTCCCTATATATATTAAGGAAAAGATATTAATCAGAGAGAGCTGCTGCAAAGATTTAAAAGGAAAATTATTGTTCCCCTTCTAATTTAGCTATGTAGCTATGTTATATTTGTATTATCTTCATCAATCATTAATCTGGGGTTCTTTAAGGATAATCTTTCTATAATTTCTAGCTTTATCCAAAATTGTTACGAGTTACTGATATTGTATGACTTCCACTTTTATTCTGGTCAATATTAGTTTCGATCTTTTCTTAATATATATTAACAATTTTTATTTCTATTGAGTCCAAATAACATGTTAATACTGGTGAAGAAATAATTCACCGGATGTGGAGCCACAGAGAATTGTGACATTCATGAATGACAAGTGATAGATGAAATATTCTAATTCTACACAATTTTTTGTTAGGAGCTATGCTTGGTTATAATTAGCAGAAAGAATAATGGTTGTAAGACTAGCGAGATCATAATGGCCTCAAAGTATCCAACTGAAAATGCCACAATTTTAAAATTATTCTTGACATTTTATTGGTTGTATGTTTTAAATAGAAAACAGTTTTCTATGTGGACATAATATATTCTATCAACCTCACAATTCTTGAATTTGTTTGGCACATTTCCATTACATGAGTGCAGTGTTGAGTGAACATCTTTATCAACAGAGTTAGCATAAATGTTATAACACTTTCTGGTGTCTTTTTCAATAATTAACAAATTAATTGCTTATTAATAAACAAATAAAAAGTACTTTTTACACTTTGGGGACTTTATGATGCACTGTCTTGCACAGGCATACATAGAGAAGGTACATTATACAGTGCACACATTTTAAGGGCGGTGAGGTATAAGCTATGAATGTATTATGTAATATACATGCATAAGTAATTGCCTTATATTTGTAGGGATTACATTTTTTTCTGATGATAGTAGAAATATGACACTTCCTATTAAGAAAAATGTGGGAGTTGGAGCCAAGATGCAGGAAAAAGCAGGAACTTGCTTGAGCTCCTATTCCAGCCACTTCCAATACCTGTAAAAAATGACTCTAAACAAATTTTACAAATAGGTTCCAAAAAGTTACAGAGAGAAACAAATATCCCACTGAAGGCAGCCTGGCAGGCTGATAGGAAGGGCCTATCACACTGGGATGGGAACCTAGTGCAGACCTCCATGAACCCTGCCAGCACAGACTCATAGCCCAGACAGGCCAAGCAGCCTTCAGGAGAGTGCATCACCAGCAGCTTAGGAGGTTTCCAGACTTCTCAACTCATGAATGTAAAAGAGAAAGTTAGATCAGTAGGGAACTCTGTTGGAAGTGGGAGAGAGAAGTGCGTGGTCAGGCCTCTGGCTCTGGGGCAAGAGGTATGAAGAAGTGCAGAGGTTTCAGCTGCTGCAGTGTGGATGGCGCCAGAGCTCTTGGCCTTCAGATCATAGTGGGACCAAGAGAACAATCAGAGGATAATTGTTCTTGCTTTGACCTGTTTGGATCTGGGTTGCAGACTTGGGTGATGGTCCTGGGGTAAGGAAGGCTAGTGTGTGAGAGCTTGTGGTGGCTATAGAGAGGGTGCCCTCCTCATAGCTCTGACAGCATATTTCAAAACCCCAGAAATTTGGGACACAGCACTTTCCATTCTGCAAGCAGAGTTCTACTGTGTCAAAAAGCTGAAAGGTCGAGTAATTGGCTGACAATATGAGAAAACAGAGGAAGTACAAACAGAACATAGGGTCTTTGTTGGGGGGGGAGGGAGCAAAAGGATCAAAACATGGAACCAAATGAAGAGAACAAAGTAAAAAATCCTACATTAAAAACCTTCAAAAATTATGAATTGGTCACATGCCATGGAGGAGCTCAAGAAAGATTTTGAAAATCAAGTAAGAGAAGTGGAGGAAAAGAGTTGGGAAGAGAAATGAGAATGATGTAAGAAAATCACATAAAGCGAGTCAACAGCCTGACTGAAGAAAATAACAGCTTAAAAAACAGACTAACTGAAATGGCAAAAGAGACCCAAAAAGCTAATGAGGAGAATGCCCTAAAAAGTCAAATTTTCCAGGTGGAAAAGGAATTTCAAAAACTCACTGAAGAGATAAATTCGTTCAAAATTAGATTGGAGAAAATGGAAGCTAATGACTTTATGAGAAATCAAGATACTATAAATGAGATACAAACAAA
>CM053580.1:417879000-417895394 GCA_028627135.1 Pseudochirops cupreus | reverse complement strand
TGCCAAAGATTGATGTGGGTTTATTTTATATCCTTCAACTTTGCCAAAGCTGTTAATTATTTCTAGTAGCTATTTAGCTGACTCTTTAACTATCATATATCAACAGTTTAGAAAAATAATCATATCATCTACAAAGAGTGATAGCTTTATTTCTTCATTGTCTGATCTAAGTCCTTCAATTTCTTTTTCTTCTCTTATTGCTAAAGCTAACATTTTTAGTAATATATTGAATAACAGTAGTTAAAATGGGTAACCTTGTTTCACCTCTGATCATATTTGAAATGCTTCTAGCTTATACCTATTACATATAATTTTTCATGATGGTTTAGATAGATGCCACTTATCACTAAAAAAAAAAAAACAAAACTCCATTGGTTCCTGTGTGCTATAGTGTTTTGTTTTTTTTTAAATGGGGATGAGCATTTTATTTGGTCAAAAGCTTTTTTTTTCCTATATCTTTTGAGATAATCATATGATATCTATTAATTTTTAGAAGTATGGTCAATTATGCTTAGAAGTTTATTAATATTCAACCAGCTCTGCACACCTGGTATAAAACCCACCTGGTCATAGTACATTACACTCATGATCAATTACAGTAATTCCTTTGCCAATATTTTATTTAAAATGTTTGCATATATATTCATTAGGGAAATTGGTTTAAAATTTTCTTTCTCTGTTTTGGCTCTTCCTGGTTGAGGTATCAATATCATATTTGTCCCACAAAAATAATTTGGTAAAACCACCTGGGTCCAAGTTTAAGATTTTTAAAAGTACATTTTAAAAACATAAACAATTATTTGAGAAAACTCCTTTATATAGTTTTGAAATAAATTTTACCATTCTCACTTTAATGAGTGTTTGTTATTTTTGGAAGTCATTTATTTTTTATTATTCAGATTGTACTGGAAAGTATTAATTTCTACTTCTACAATTTAATCAGAAAGAAATGCTTTGAATTTACCACTCAGAAACACGTACACTAGTGGCATAAAACAGACAAAGACAAAACAGAGTATATGTTTTGTTGTTGTTGTTGTTGTTGTTGTTCTCTTGGAAATTGACTAGACATTTAACTGAGTCCCATCTGTGCTGTTTTGGGCCATATTCTTTCTATGAGAGCAGTGATCAGATGTCATATACAAAATGAAGACATGATGATTTTCCTGGATTTTAAAACATCAAATGCAACTTCTTAATGTCTAAAGAAAGAACATAAGACATTAACATATAATAAATAAATGAGAAAAAATTCAAGAACAGAGTTAGACTAAGTTAGACAACTAGTCTAACTAAAGTTAGACAAACCTCAAGTCATGTCCTGGTGGGAAATGTAGGGCATGATCTTTCTTGACAGAAAGAAACAATTTCATTGTAATTAGTCAATATTTCTAGGCTCAGAGTTGGTATTTCAGCTCCTTTACTCTGACTTGTCTTAACTACTGAAGAAGTAAAATACCTACAGGTTATCTTTAAATTAAACTTTAGAATATGTCTAGTTCAGATAAAAAATAGTGACCATATAAACATATATCTTTGATATATCCTTTTATTAGACATATTAGTCTTTATAAGATATGATATTTTAATATAACATATTTTTATGAAATATATTTCAAATTCAAAGCACAACTTTTAATTTTTACACATTTCCCTTCATTCTACCAAAATGTCAGCTGCCTATTTAACTAGGTTATATGTGAGATACATGTCAATTTAAACATTTATGAAACATAATCAGATTACATAACTTATAGGGCAAAAAGAATTTGCTTAATGAGTTGAGTCTAGTTGTAACAGTTTAAGTGAAATAAGTGGAATAATTTTAAGTATGGTGTTATATATCTCCTAAATTCTTTGCGCAAACACACACAAATCATCTTCTGAATGTTATTTTATTATTGAATTGAAGTTGATTAAATCAGTCAAACAATCAATAAGAACACATTTTCTGGGGAAAACAAGTATTAAGTGTTGAACTATAGTGTTATACTAATAGGTTCTTCTAACATGTATATGTAACGCTAAAAATGATCTTCCTGTAAAACTTGATTATATGCTTAGGTGAATTCATTAATAGAACTCCTGATACTAGAAATTTTCTGCAAAAATGAGTACAACAGGATTACAGCAACATTTCCAAAAAGTTATACAACTCATTATTGCTATACTTTTTCAACTAAACAATGTCAAATACTTCTTGGCAGTTATAGAAAGCACAACCTCCAAGGAATTTCCCCTTATCCAGCATTAGATTATGTTTCACATTTCTTCTCCAAACATTCTATTCAGAATAAATAACCTCTAATTTTTTTTTCTACATGAATTCAGAGCATTTAAAACATTTAGATTCACATGGAGTGCTTATTACTTTGATTTATATTATTTATCACAGAATCACAAGATCTTGGGTTTGAAAGAACCCTAACTTAGAGACTACCAAGTGCATCCCACATATGAATAAGAATCCACCCTATACCATGTTCTTCAGCAAATGGTCATCTAACTTTTGCTTGAAGACCCATACTAGAAAAAAATCTATTACCTCCTGAAACAGTTCATTCTACTTGTGTGTAACTGTCTTTCTTAGAGAGGTTTTTGTTTGTTTTTTTTGTTTGTTTTTTGTTTTTGTTTGCTTTTATTAGGCCTGTCTGTATAACCGACTAATTTCTTCTAATTCTTAATTCCAAGGAGAGCCAAAATAAGTCTATTCTTTCTTTCATGTGACAGTTCATTGAATATTATAAGACAACTACCATATCTCTTATAAGTTTTCTCTGTTCTGTTTCAAACACCTCCAGTTCTTAGCATATCCCTTTGTCTCTTCACACCATTCTGAACACTAAGCTTCTTGAAGTAATGTTTTTCTCAACATTCAAGCCTTTAATCACTTTTTTTTGGAGTTTGGTGTTAGTTCTCCCTCATTTAGGTTTTAGTTTTCCCTCCCAGTTATGTGCCATCTGAAAATATGGTAAGCTTACTATTGATGCCTTTATCCAAGTTATTGACAAAATATGTTAAAGATAATTATTTTACAATTCAAAATAATTTTGAGCATCGAATATGAACTTGGAATATTATACATACAATCAATGTCCTGGTAGAATTGTTTTAAATATGATGGAAGATAATTCTACTGATCCAGTTTGACTTTGACACACAGAGACACACACACATTTTATTTTTAAGAATTTACATGTTAGTCTTATTCCTTAAAGTTAATAAAAAAAAAAACCACTGCAGTGAATCAGCGATTTCTCCCTCATCCCCCTCCCCACACATAGACAAGTGCATACACACATACCTCTTCAAAGTGTAGAGACTTTAAGAGACTTTCACCTTCTCCATTTTCAATGTGGCTAATGTGATTTGAAATACCTCAAAATAGCATTCTCATTTTGACCTTTACTTTTACATTAAATCAATAGCAAAAGGCACTCATGATTTTGCATACTCCTGAGTAGACTAGCCATTGTGTTTTGCATTATGATAATTTTAGCTGAAATTCCATTTATACATGTCTTATCATTTTGTCATTGAGGTTTAAACCTAAGGTATCAGAAAGAATCAAACGCAAAGCATAACTATGTTAAGTAAAATATTAACATGAAAATATTTGAGTCAAAAAGAAATCCTGGGTCATCAAAAACCATTGCCCACCCCTCACCCCCACTGCTGAAATACTGTAGGGAAATATATAGTGGAGGGGAAGATCCCTTTCCTCTTTAAATGCATGAAATGTCTTCATAGTCTCAGGCTGCACATAGTCTTCGCTAAGTGTTTTATTGGCTCGTAGCCATCTTCTGATTGTAAGTTAGTAACTTCTTTCAGCTAAGATTCTGATACTAATTGCAGAAAAGATATCAAATAGTAACTATTGATCTGTGATGATATTTTAGTCATGCTAGACAAGATTCAGAACCTTTGGGATTTGTTAGTGAAACTATTCAATAGTGGAAAAAAACTCTTTGGGAAGTATCAGTAGGTGAGAAACAAAACACTTTTTTTTTCTTCAAATGTGATCATTAGACAAAGAAAGCTCAGCCACAGATAAATTGCAGAGACTCAATTGATCAATCCTAACAGATGATGAATTGTTTTCGTTGATCATTTAAAATATTGTTAATTGAGACTCTATCATGTGAGTTAATGACTCAATAAACATTTATTAAGCATATTCTATGTACCAGAATAGTACCATGTACTGTGTTCTGGGTATACAACAAAAGATAGTTAAGGAGCTTTCAGTCTAATGGTGGAGAGAATAAACAAACAAATATGTACAAATTATAGACAAGAAAAACAGAAAATAATTAACAGAGGGAAGGCAGTATTAAGAGGGGCTAGGAAAGACTTCTTGTAGAAAGCAGGGTTTCAGCTTGGACTTAAAGGAAGCCAGAGATGCCAGTAGGGCTATATGAGGGGATGGAGGGATGGGGGATTCCAGGAATGGGGAATAACCAGAGAAAATGCCCAGAACCAAGAGGTACAATGTCTTATGCTCTTTGTAGAAAGTCAATCTTTTTTTATGTGTTAGCTAAATGATCAGATTTTTTCATGTGGTGTCTTTAGATAGTTTTTGCTTTCATCAAAGTATTGATTTAAAGTCTTTTTAAAATTTCACTTCTTCCTGTACAGATCTATACATTGATTTTTGATGGGAATGAATAATTAGTTCCAAGTTAGAAAGAAAAAAATATTATATGTATATGTGTGTATATCTATATATGCATATACATGCATGTGCACAAATATACATGCATACATACACACATATGTGTGTACTTGTTAATTTCAAATTCAACTAGTGGACATGTGACTTCTTTATGATTTGTACTTCATTTCCCCCGAAGTAAAATAATGGAACCATTCCTGACCTTGCTTTTTTAGAGCAATGCATCTTGCTTTCATTGAAATCATACATCTTCTAATCTTTGTATACCATCATCTACTATAAATAAGCTACTATTATTCTAAGTATAATTAGAGGGTTGTTATGAAGTATAGATATGGCCTGTATATTCCATTATTCTATATTGCACAATTTGGGACCAAGCTGTAAGTCTTTCATTTTCCATTTTGTTCTTCATGTTATATTTTGAATTTAATTATACTACATTATTTAGAAATATGGTCCCATGCTGAGAATCACCAGTTTTGTACTTATTTATTTGAAAGGTGTATTATGAAATCACATTATATTAAAAAGCTAGTTATTTCAAACTTTATTATATGAAAAAAATAAATGATTTTGTTTGATATACTCTCTTCCCTCCCCATTTAAATTATAGGGTATTTTTTGATTGGATAGAGTTGAACTCATTTACCTCTTCTTAACTTCAACTTTTGCTAAGGGAAAATAATCTCACCTCTTAAGTCTTTTCCCATGAGATTCTTGAAAATTTATTCAATATAAAATGGATATGGTTAAAATGAAGTGTCATTGTTGACTGCTCCCTCCTTCAGTCTCTTGCCTAGTATTACCAGTAGCCAGTTAGTCTATCTTCCCAATCTTAGTCTTTCTCAATTCCTTCTAGATCTTGATGATACTCATTTTTTTTCTGTATTAAACTTTTGTTGTGAAGTCACATATACATACACCTCAGCTAGAATCTATTACTTCACTTTCAACTGTGTTCTAATGGGTTCAACTACATTTCTGTCTCTTGAAAGATAGTATTCATGTATTCTTTCAATTGTTCCCTTCTATCCTTTGAGAATTTTGAATAGATTCCTCCCCCATGGAGATTTATGGAACAACATGAAATAGTATTGAGAACTACACATGAGAAGAAAGAACAAATGATTTTGGAAATTCTTGGATATAAGAAGTGAAACCACAGAGCAATTAAAAATCAAAATATAAGCCTCATATATTGCTACTGGATAAAAATATAAATACATTCACAGAGTTAATACAAGTAATTCACAGATCGTAAAGGTTTGCATGGTGCCCTACACAGGTTTGGGATAGGGATAAAGATTGAGTTTAGGATTTCTTAGGTTAAAAGAAATTCTGCATGGAGTTAATGACTTCTCATCAACTTTTAGCTGTATAAAATGTCTTATGAGCACTGGGAAGTTCAGTAACTTGTCAGGGATTACACAGTGACTTGTGTCAGAAGCTAGATTTGAATTCCATTCTTTCAGATTCCAACTCCACCTTTTTCCATTACACCACATGGTCTCTTTCAATTAAGGTAGATATTCAATAAACCTTTTTTGATGATAATAGATTCATGAGTTGGTAGCAGTAACAGGGATGTTTGGGCTATGCTGTTAATATTTTAAAATCTATTTGATCTCCTAAAATAAGTTTTTGTTGAAACCATCAGAAAATCAACATGTTTATTTTTTCTTTTTATTCAAATCTCAAAATTTTTTTCCTAAATATTAAAAGAATAAATATTTTTAGAAATTAATTCAATTTCATCTCTTGCCTACTTCTGATTTTTCACTTTCCTTTTTCTTTTGGCTTTAATTCTCACTTTTCTAGTTGGTCAACATGTTCATTCTTCAAATATCCTCTCAAACATCCTTTCGGTTTTGCTTCCTCTCTTATGATGCCAATTATTTCTTTTTTTCTTTGCCTTCTTTTTTCCCTTTCTTAAAAGTCTCTTATTCCATTTGAAGCACACTCTTGAAGCCAGAGTTGCATTTTTCCAACCTACATCTAGACACTTTGCCATAAAGTTCACAGTTCAACTTAGTCAATTATCCAGATTCATAAGGTATATAATATTTCTCCTGTTTGAAAGGGCACAGAAGTTTTAGTTTTTGGCATCTCACTGGGCAAACTATTATCTGCAAGTTGAAGAATCATCTGGTGCTGGTCCTTGCCATATCTGACTCACGCTATGCCATGCCTTTTACCTCACAGTATATGCCCTTCAAAGAGAAGAGAGAGCCAGGAGTCAGGAAATAAAAGACAAGAATGCTCCAATGAACCCTTTAAAGACCTCTTCAGGTGTCAGAATCCATTTGGAGACAAAGCATGGCAGATTCCCAGCCCAGGAAAGTGCCCATATAGGTGTGGGCAAGAGGCAACATGGAGCACATGAGGGCTGCACCACCATGGATCTGAAAGCAAACTAAAGCAGAGTGAGAAGGAGCCCCAGCCACTGGACTCAGCCACCTCAAGGGTGATTCACAGCCATTTCACCACAGGATGGAGGATTGGTGGGAGCCGGGTAAGAGAAAGCACAGGGCCCACAGCAGTGACAGCATCTTCTCCTGGGGCTATCAGCCCACATCCAGAATGTTTAAAAATCACATACCTGAACTTCCAGGAGCCAAGATGGTGGAGTAAACCCTAGATGCTCTGATTCCTCCTCCCTGATCCAGAAAACACAGAGATAAATGTCCCACCCAGAGTAAAATCCTGAAATAGGACAAGTAGCCTCAGGCTTAGGAGTCATGGAGGAAGGGTGAAACTGAAGCACTACAGAGTCTGTAGTGAAGAGTTGGAGGGGTCCCAACATAAACCACCTCAGATGAGCAGCAGGAGCTCCCAAAGCCCAGGTGGGTGGGGCCAGGAAGTACTAACAACACAAGCCCAGGTGCACCTTAGCACCACCAGGGTAATCTGTAGACACAAGCACTGTCAGCCACCACCTGTTGAGCCTAACTGAGTTGTAGCTGAGGCACAGAGGTGGAAACCTGAAGTGGCCAGACCACCCCTCCATAACAGATTACTCTGGTACCCACAGGGAAACTCGGGAAACAGTGGAGTCCTGTCCTTGGCCTCAGTATAGACACCCAGAAGCTACAGCACACAAAGTCAACAACTAGGCCCTTATCTCCCAGCCTGAGAAGCAAAGTCAGAAAATAGGCAATGAGTAAAAAAAAAGCTGAGAAAGCAAAAACAAGAAAAACAATCTGATCTTCTTATAGTGCACGAGAACAACCAAATACAGAGGACAACATGGACTCTATACTTACACCTGAGACCACAGAAGGAAATATAAATTGATCTCAAGCCCAAAACACATTCTTGGAGGACCTCAAGAAAGATTTTAAGAGCCAAGTTAGAGAGGTAGAAGATAAATTTAAATCTACAGTGACCAAATTGGAAAAAACAACTCACTGAAGAAAACAATCCTTAAAAAGTAACATTGGTGAACTGGGATGGGAGGTGAAAAATCTACTGGTGAAAATACCTCCCTAAAATGAAAACTGAACATATGGAAAGGAGTTTCAAAAACTAACTAAGCAAAATAATTCACTAAAAATTAGAATCAGTCAAATTGAATCTAAGCACTCTATGATGCATCAAGAGTCAGTCAAACAAAACATAAAGATTGAAAAATTAGAAGAAACTCTAAAAATTCTCACTGGAAAAAACAACAGATCTGGAGAACATATCCAGGAGATATAACCAAAGAATTATTGGTCTACCAGTAAGCCATGATGAAAAAAGCAGCATGGACAACATCCTCCAAGAGACCATCAAAGAAAACAGTCCTAAGGTCCTAGAATCAGAGGGTAAAATAGTTTTCAAAAGAATTCACCAGACTCCTCCTGAAAGAGATACCAAATTGAAAATGCCAAGAAATATAGTAGCCAAATTCCAGAATTACAAGGCTAAAGAGAAAAAATGGCAAGCAGCCAGAAGAAAACAATTCAAATATCATGCAGCTACAGTCAGGATTACAAAGGACCTAACGGCTGCTACATTAAAAGATCAGTGTGGGTAGAAGCAGGAAAAATCTGTGGGCTCCCCCCATAACAACCTCAAATACATATAAAATATGAATCTAAACAAATTTTAGAGCTACAGAAGCCACAAAATGCCAGAGAGAAACAAATCTCCCACTGAAGGCAACATGGCAGGCCAGCAGGAGGGGTCCACCACACAGAGCTGGGAGCAGAATCCAGCCCCACATGAGGCCTTGGTTTCAGCCCCAGGGTTGCTCTGACCAGCAGCAGCAGAAGCTCTGGCAGTTTCCAGAATTATCTACCCCAAAATGCCAAAGACAAAGTAAAAGGTCAGTGGAACTGCTGGATCTGGGGAGGGAAAGACTGTGGTCTGGCCTCTAACCCCAGTGCAAGAAGTGGCAGAAGGGGCAGCCCTGCAATTGCCTCCATTTGGCTGCTTCAGAGTGCCTGGCGTGCAGATTGTAGGGGACCAAGCAGATATTCAGAGACTAAGCACTTTTGCCTTAACTGGCCTGGATCTGCATCAGGAGCTGTAGAGATGTTGCCCTCAGCTCCAGCAGCTGTGAAAACCCCAGCAATTTGGCACAAAGCTCTTCCCACTGAAAGCAGAGTTTTACTGTCGCAAAGAACTCAAAAGTCAAGTAATTGAGTGGCAACATGAGCAAGCAAAGGAAGCACAGGTACCCAACTTTAGATTCCTTCTTTGGGGACAAAAAGGACAAAAGCATGAAAGAGGAAGAAGACAATAAAGTCAGAACTTCTGCACCAAAAGCTTCCAAGAAAAATATGAACCAATTACATGGAAGAGTTCAATAAGGATTCTGAAAATCAAGTAAGAGAAGTGGAGGAAAAATTGGGAAAAGAAATGAGAATGATGCAAGAAAATCATGGAAAGAGAGTCAACAAACTGAATAAAAGCACCTTAAAATATAGAATAACTCAAATGGCAAAAGAAGCACAAAAAGCCAAAGAGGCGAAGAATGCCTTAAAAAGCCAAATTTGCCAGATGGAAAAAGAATGTCAAAAGCTCACCGAAGAGAATAATTCCTTCAAAATTAGATTGGAGCAAGTTGAAAGTAATGACTTTATGAGAAATCAAGATATTATTAAACAGATCCAAAAGGAAAAAAAGGAAAAAATAGAAGGCAATGTGAAATATCTCATTTTAAAAAATGGTGTAATTGAAAATAGATCCAGGAGAGAAAATTTAAAAATTATTGGACTACCTGAAAGCCATGATCAAAAAAAAAGAAGCTAGAAAGCATCCTTCAAGAAATTCTCAAGGAAAATTGTCCTGATATTTTAGAACCAGAAGGCAAAATAGAAATTCAAAGAATTCACCAATCACCTCTTGAAAAAGATGCCAAAAAAGAAAACTCCTAGGAATATAACAGCTATGTTCTGGAATTCCCAGATCAAAAAGCAAATATTACAAGCAGCCAAGAAGAAAAACATTGAATATTGTGGAAACACAATCAGGATAACATAAGACTTAGCAACATTAAGGGATCCAAGGGCTTGGAATATGATATCCTGGAGATAAAAGGAGCTAGGATTAAAATCAAGAATCACCTAGTAAGCAAAACTGAGTATAATGTTTCAGGGGAAAATATGGTCAATCAATGAGGTGGAAATCTTTCAAGTATTCTTGCTGAAAAAATAAAACAGGGCTGAATAGAACATTTGCCATTCAAACATAAGAAGCCAGAGAAGTATGAGATGGTAAACAGTGAGAAAAAATCATAAGAAACTTATCAAAGTTGAAATATTTATATGCGTACTTAGAAAACTGATAATTATAAGTTATGAAACTTTTCTCATTCTGAGTATCATTGAAGGGAATCTAAAAAATGAATAAATAAATAAATACACAAACATATATGTCTATATAGGAAGGTATATATGTGTATGAATACATATGTGAGTATACGTATATATGTGTACAGGTATACATAGACAGAGGGCACAGGATCAATTGAATAGGTGAAATTCAATTAAATCAATTAAATTCAATAAAATCAATTAAAAGGTGAAATTGAAAGGTGAGAGAGGAATATAATGAGAGGAGACAGGGAGAGAGAGAATGGAGTAAATTATCTCATATAGAAGAGGCAAGGGATAACTGTTACAATGGAGGAGAAGAACAAAAAAAGCAAAAGGGAATGTGTCAACCTTATTCTAATTGAATTTGTCTTAGGTAGGGAATGATATACACTCTAAATTGGGTGCCTTTCCCTAGAGGAGAGTAGGGGGAAGGGGATGAGGGGGGGGATTATGGACAGGAGGGCAGGTCTGAGGGTTGGGTAGTTAGAAGCACACACTTTTGTAAAGAGACAGGGAATAAGTAGAGAATAGAACAAGTGGTGGTGGGATAGAATGGAGGGAAATATATTCAGTCTTTCACAATATATCCACTGTGGAAATGTTTTGCATAACTACATATGTACAACCTATATTGAATTGCTTATCTTCCCAGTAAAGGTGGGAGACAAGTGAGGAAGGGAAAGAATCAGGAACTCAAAGAGTTTAAATAAAATGTTTTAAAAATATTATTATTGTTGTTGTTGTTATTGTTATTATTTACATGCAACTGGGAAATAAGATATACATGCACTGGGGTATGCAGATCTTTCTTGCACTACCAGAAAGTAGGAAGGGGGATGGGAGAGGACGTAGGAGAGAGCAGATTGGGTATCCTGAGCAATCTCTGTTTTGGGTTGGTTGGTAGAGGAAATATGGGGAGAAAATTTGTAACTCAAAATCTAGTGGAAATGAATGATATAAAATAAAAATAAACATAAAAGTTAATTAAAAATAAGATCAGGGGGATTTGAATTTGATAATTCATAAAGCAAAAGAGCTAGGACTGGAACCAAGGATCAATTACAGGCAAAACTGAGTATAATCTTTCAGGCAAGGAAATGGTCATTCAATGAAATAAGGAATTTCCACACATTTCTGATGAAAAAGCCAGAACTCAATGGAAAATTTGATTTCCAATTACAAGACTCAAGAAAGACATAAAATGGTAAACAAGGAAAACACACACACTCACACACAAGGTGTGACAAGGAGGAGAAGGGAGAAAGAAGAAACAAAAACATAAACAGAGGAGAGAATAGGATGGAGGGAAAGACACAGACAGTAATCATAACTGTGAATGTGAATGGGATGAACCTTCCCATAAAAGGGAGGCAGACAGCAGAATAGATTAAATGCCACAATCCTGCAATATCCTGTCTACAAGAAACACATTTGACACAAGGGCATAACCACAGGTTAAAGGTAAAAGGCTGGAGTAGAATACATTATGCTTCAGCTAAAGTAAAAAAAAAAAAGTAGGGGTAGCAATCCCTATCTCAGATAAAGCAGAAGAAAAAAAAAGATCTAATTAAAAGATATAAGAAAGGAAACTGTATCTGGCTAAAAAGCAACTTGGAGAATGAAGAAATATGATTACTTAATATATATACACCAAGGGGTAGATCATCCAAATTCCTAGAGGAGAAGTTAAGGGAATTAGAGGAAGAAATAGGTAGCAAAACTATGCTAATAGGGGACCTCAGTGCCCCCCTCTCTGAATTTGAGAAATCTAAATTCAAAATAAACAAGAAAGAACTTAAGCAGGCAAATAAAATTTTTAGAGAGGGTAAATATGATATCTGGAGAAAACTGAATAGGGATAAAAAAAAGAATATACCTTCTTCTCAGGGCTACACGGCACATACACAAAATTTGACCATGTACTAGGGCATAAAATCCTAACAATTCAGTGCAGAAAGGCAGAAATATTAAATGCATCATCCTGAGATCCGGATGCAATAAAAATCATATACAGTAAAGGGCCATGAAAAGATAGATTAAAAACCAATTGGAAACTAAATATCCTAATCCTAATCCTAAAGAATGAGTTGGACAAACAAGAAATTATAGAAACTACCTGTTATTTCATTCAAAACAATGACAATAATGAAACAGCATACCAAAACATGTGGGATGCAGCAAAGGCAGTTCTTAGGGGAAGTTTTATATCCACGAATGCATACATGAATAAATTAGAGAATATGGAGGTCAATGAATAGGGTATGCAATTGAAAAAGCTAGAAAAAAAGACAAATTGAAAATCCCCAATGAAATCCTAAATTAAACATAATGAAAACCAAAAGAGAGAGTAATAAAATTGAAATTAAGAAAACTATTGAATAACTAAAAGCTGGTTTTATGAAAAAAAAACAATAAAATTTATAGACCTTTAGACAATATGATAATAAAAAGAAAAGCAAATTACAAATATCAAAAATGAAAAGGGCAAGTCTCCCTCCAAAGAAGAGGAAATTACACAATAATTAGGAATTATTTTGCCCAATTGTATGCCCATAAATTTTACAATTTTAGAGAAATGGATGAATATTTATGAAAACATAAATTGCCCAGATTAACTGAAGAGGGAGTAAATTACTTAAATAACCCCATCTCAGAAAAAGAAATCAAACAAACCATCAGCAAACTCCCTAGGATAATATCTCCATGGCCATATGGATTTACTAGTGAATTCTATTAAACATTTAAAGAACAATTGATTCTAATACTCTGCAAAAAACTTCCAAAAATCAGTGAAAAAGGAGTCCTACCAAATTGTTTTTATAACACATATATGGTACTGATACCTAAATCAGGAAGAGACAAAAAGGAGAAAGAAAATTTTAGAACAATTTCCCTCATGAATATAGATGCAAAAATTTTAAATAACGGATTAAGAAAAAGACTACAGCAAATTATCACAAGAATAATACACTTTGATAAGGTAGGACTTATTCCAGGAATGCAAAGATGGTTCAATATTAGGAAAATCATCAGTATAATTGATCATATCAACAATAAAACTAGCAGAAACCATATGATTATCTCAATAGATGCAGATAAGGCTTTTGACAAAATACTAAAGCCATTCTGATTGAACATACTAGAAAGTATGTATATAAATGCAGTCTTCCTTAAAATATTAGGTAGCATCTATTTAAAGCCATCACCAAGTAATATATGTAATGGAGACAAGCTAGATGCATTGCCAATAAGATCAGAGCTGAAACAAGGATGTCCACTATCACCCCTCTAAATCAATGTGGTACTAGAAATGTTAGCAGTATCAATTAGAAAAGAAAAAGAAATGGAAGGAATCAAATTAGACAAATAAGAGACTAACTAAGCTGTCATTCTTTGCAGATGATATGATGATATACTTAGGGAATCATGTAAAAATCTACTTGAGACAATAAATAAATTTGGCAAAGTTGCAGGATATAAAATAAAACCACATAAATACTCAGCATTACTATATATTTCAAATGAAATCCAACAGGAAGAGGTAGAAAGAGAAATCCCATTTAAAGTTTGTAGACATTAAAAAAAAATATTTGGGTATCTACCTGCCTAAACAAACTCAGGAACTATATGAACACAACTATAAAACATTTTCACACAAATAAAGTCAGATCTAATTGGAAAGCAAAATCATTAATTGTTCATGGCTAGGTCAAGTTAATATAATAGAAATGACAATTTTACCCAAATTAAATTATATATTTAGTGCCATACCAATTAATCTACCAAAAAATTACTTTATAGAGCTAGAAAAAATAGCAACAAAATTAATTTGGAAGAACAAAATGTCCAGAATATCAAGGGAATTAATGAAAAGAAATGTTAGGGAAGGTGGCTTAGCCATACCAGATTTTAATCTGTAATATAAAGCAGCAGTCATTAAAAAATACTTGATACTGGCTGAGGAATAGAGTAGTGGATCAATGGAATAGATTGGAGAGATGAGACTCAGCAGTCAATGATTATAGTAATCTACTGTTTGATAAATCCATTGAGCCCAGTTTTGTGATAAGAACTCACTATTTGACAAAAACTTCTGGGAAAACTGGAACATAGTATGACAGAAACTGGACATAGATCATTATTTAACTCCATATACCAAAACCAAGTCTAAATGGGTGCACAATCTAGGTATAAAGGCTGATGATATAAACAATCTGGGAAAGCAAGGAATAGTTTACCTCTCAGATTTTGGGAGAAGCTAAGAATTTATGACAAAAGAAGTGTTATAGAGAATTACAAAATGCAAAATGGCTGATCTTGAGTACATTAAATTGAAAAGTTTCTATATAAACAATGCCAGTGTAACTAAGATTAAGAGGGAAATGGGAAATTAGGAAAGAATTTTTACAGCCAGTGTCTCTGGTAAAGGCCTCATTTCTATAATATACAGGGAATTTAGTCAAATTTATCAGAATACAAGTCATTCCCTAATTTATAAATGGTCAATGGATATGAACAGGCAGTTTTCACAGGAAGAAATTAAAGATATCTATAAGTATATGAAAAAAAATGCTCTAAAACACTATTGATTAGAGAAATGCAAATCAAAACAACTCTGAGATACCACATCTCAACAGACAGATTGGCTAAGATGACAAAACAGGTAATGATAAATGCTAGAGAGGGTGTGGAAAAATTGGAACACTAATGCATTGTTGGTGTGAGCTGATTCAACCATTCTGGAGAGCAATCTGGATCTATGCCCAAAGGGCTGCAAATAATTGCATACCCTTTGTCCCAGAAATACCAGTTCTAGTGTTGTATCCCAAAGAGATCATAGAAGTGGAAGACCTGTATGCACAAAAATATTTATATCAGCTCTTTTTGTGGTGACAAAGAATTGGAAATTAAGGGGATGCCCATCAATTGGGGAATGGCTAAACAAGTTGTCGTATATAAACCTAATGGGATACTATTGTGCTTTCAGAAGTGAGGAGCAGATGGACTACATATTTACCTGGAGAGACTTATAGAAACTAATGCTGAGTGAGAAGAGCAGAGCCAGAAGAAATTTGTACACAATTGCAGACACAATGTATATGTGATGACCAACTTTGAATGACTGGGCTATTCTCAGCAATGTAAGATTATAAGACAACTCCAAAAGACTTATGATGGAAAGAAATGTCTATCTTCAGATAAAGATCTAGAAAGTACAATGTTTGAATGAAGGTTGAAGCAAATTACCTGCTCTCTTTCTTTTTCTTGTTTGGTTTTGTTTCCTCTTTCCCATTGTTCATTCCAATGGTTACAATCCTTCTTTATAACCTGATTAATGACTAATGTGAAAGTATTTGCAAATCCTGCTCTTGTTTGCATTCTGTTATGCTGGGGGATGGGGGAGGGGTACGGATTGTTGATCTGAATCTTTTAAAGTAAAAGAAGTAAAGTAAAAGTAAAAGTAAACAAACAAATTAATAAAAACAAAAAAAAACCTTTTCAGAATCTGTCATATTTAACCAATAATTTAAAATACTAGAATTTCATAGAATTATGGAATGCTACAGCTGGAACTTTAGTGTTCTTTTAATTCAAACTGTTCAATTTACATGTGAGGAAATTGAAATTGAGGAAGTTTTGGTTAATCAGCAAACATTTATTAAATGGTTACTCAATGCCAGACACTATTCTTAAGCACTGAGAATATAAAGATAAAGCCCAAAACAATCCCTCCTCTCAAAGTGCTTACATTTTAAAGATTAAAAAACCCACCATAGGTTACACAACTAATTTGAAAAGTCAACAAATGGTGAGAACCAGAATATATCTTCTTCTTACATTTCAGTATTCTACCCATTAGAGCAATCTGCCTTCTTCAATGTGTGAATTTAAATCTGACATTTTGTTCAACT
>CM053580.1:417862421-417878500 GCA_028627135.1 Pseudochirops cupreus | reverse complement strand
CACGAATATAAAATGAGAAGGTAGCGCCAGTAGTTATTGTCTCCAATATAGGTATAGATGTATATTATGCCTTATAGTGATGGATATAGATTATATAGGGATAGATGTATACCTAAATCTATATTTATATGTCACTATCAGAGACAAAAAATACATATACCAGTTTCCTTCTCATGGTTAGGTGTTTTCTCCCATACTTTGAATATGTATATTGAATGAAGTCAATTGTATGCTGAGAAAATGACATTTCTTACAGAAGGGCCAATATGACAAAGGGGGAAAGCACTGAATTTGGAATGAATCAACAACCATTCATTAAGTAACAGAGTCATCTAGTTCAATCTACTCAATTAATGAGTTCTTTGTACATTGATGAAGGGTTTTTAGGTTGGGAAAAAAAAAAATATATATATATATATGTACACATAGATAGATAGAGATAGAGATCGGTATAGATATTTTTGTATATATAACATATATGCACATATATACATATACATATGTACACACAGTCACATGCTTATGCTTTCCAACACTCATGTACATATATACATATGCACATGCATACTTCTATACATATATATGTATTAGTGTGGGGAGGGCAGGGAAATGGCCTCTTATAGATCTTTTCTTTTTGGTGCTCAGTATGGCTATTATATTTGACACTATTCAGTTTCAATATTGCTATTGATGTTTCCAATGGAATTGATAGAGTTGGGGTTATGTTCTCAGACATGTGTCTAAGGAAAACAATTTTGTCAGTTCATTGGAGGCTGAATTGGAGTGAAGAAAGATATGCAGAAAAAGGAACACTTAAGAGTTTACTACAAGAGTCAAGACAAGAAGCAATAGTGCCCAAAGTAGGGCACTGGTGGTGGGATCAAAAGTGGTTGTTTTTCAATATACTCACACTTATCTTTTGGAATCTCTTTTCATGTTTCTCTTGATTCTTGTATCTGAAAGTCAAATCTATTAAAATCTGGTCTTTTCATCCAGAATTCTTGAAAGTTTTGTTTTTCATTGACCAGCCATCCCCCCAAAAAGTATTGTACTCAGTTTTGCTGGGTAATGCTGGTAACACCCACAAATAAAAGGTAAGAGTGATTTATTTCCCCAACTTCCATATGAAGACAACCTGAGAGGAATTAAGTGATTGGACTAGGTTACACCACTAAGTAAATACCCGAGGAATGATGAGAACTCAGGTATTCCCAATTTCAAGTCTGACATGCTGTCAGCTGCCTCTACAACAAACCTCACTTGACTTTTTATGAATACTTCTATTGATATAGGGACAGACTGCTTCCTTAGGCATTATCTATTGCCCTTTTCTCTTATTCATAAGAAGCATTTCCTCAAATCAAGACTAAATTTACCTTTCTTTGATCTTGAAACATTGTTTTAAAATCTCTTTTCTGAAGCAAAACTGAAAAAAAAATAGCCATGTCATATAGCATCCCTTCTAAAACCACCACAACAAAATGAAAATATAAAGTTTATCTTCATTGTATGTGGGCAGCTAACATGTCCACATGAATCTTCTCTTCCTAGAGAATATTCACACCTCCTTCAAATGATTCTAATGCCATGATTCCCAGGTCCTTAAAACATATTAGTCACAATATTCTGGATGTTCTCTAGATTTATCATTGCCCTTCCTAAAACATATCTTCCAGAATTACACACACAATTCAAGATGTTCTCTAAGTTGGAAAAAATACATTAAGCATCTCACTCTCCTCTTCCTGGAAAATTTGAAACCTGCCATTTCATTGGCTTTCTTGATCGCAACTTCATTGAGAGATAGATTATTATATTCAACAAAAACTCTTTCACTGCAGTCCCACAGAGTTCTCCCACTTGTGAATCATCTTTCAAAATAGAGAATAAAAAGAAAGAGGAAAAGGCTATTCATCAAATGTCACTAATGCACTCTCATCAGATTTGGCTTAAGGTGAGAATAACATACACACTCAATTTGATATATTACCCTACAAGAAAATAAGGGGAAAAGGGATAAGGTGGGAGGAGGAAACGATAGAAGGGAGGACAGATTAGGGAAGGGAGTAGTCAGAAGAAAATAGTTTTTAAAATGGACAGGATCAAAAGAGAAAATAGAATAAGTGGAGGGTAGGATAAGTTGGAGGGAAATACCACTAATCTTTCATAACATGACCAATTGTGGAAGTGTTTTCCATAACTACACATATTAATGAGGGGTAATGTGGGGAGGGAAGAAGGGAGAGAATTTGGAACCCAAATTTTTAAAAATGAATATTTTAAAATGATTTTTATATTCAACTGGGAAATAAGAAATATAGAAACTGGAGTATAAACATCTATCTTGCCCTACAAGAATGTAAAGAGAAAGGAAATAAGGGAGTAAAAGTTATAGAAGGAAGGGCAGACTGAGAGAATGGGTAATTAGAATGCATGCCATCTTGGGGTGATGGAGAGGGGAAAGATGATGAGAAAATTTGGAACTATAAATCCTGTGGAGATGAATGTTGGGAATTAAAAATAAATTTATTAATTAATAAAAAAAGAAATTATGGACAACTTTAACACAATGCATATTATTAAATATATAGGCTTTCATGAAGAGCAAACTTATTGCTATATGTTTTGAATCTTCTTTTATTTTGCTGTGCACATGACATATTTTCTTATTTTCCATTTAAGTTTTAATAGTTAAATTTATAATACTTTTGTTATTATGTATTTAAATTTTAATATTCAAGTCTAAGATAAAAAATAAATAAAATATGACAATTTAGTTTTAATCATGTCACCCCCTTTTTAAATTAAGCTCCACTTAGATCCTGTTACCTCCAGGAACAAATTCGAACTACTTTATTTAAAATTTGAAGATTTTCATGACCTCTTTTCTAAATTTTCAGTTCATTTATACTCTATTCTCCTTCATTCTCTCTATGTTATAGTTCCCTGAATGCAATTCTCCATTTACCTCCTCAGTGGCTTTGTAATAGTTTTCACCTGCAATAATGTTCTATCCTCTCACTTCTTCCTCTTAGTTTCCCTGATTCATTAAAAACTCAGTTCAAAACCAATCTGCTGTTGGAGATGGTTTTACCTGGTCCCTTCTCTTGTATGATTATTGAGCGCAAGGACTATGCTTTCTCTCCTGTCTTTACACCCATATACTTAGTACAGGACCTGACAATACTAAACATTTAATAAAGATATGTTGACTTGTTGCATACATCTCAGTCCTTGTTCTTAGTATAGTAGGGATTTTTTCTAATGCTTTTTGTTTCTTGTTTGTAATGCAAAGCTGATAGTCTGATTATGTAAATCCTATTTTCTGCCAATCAAGAATGCTTTGTCCTATAGAATTTCCTCTTAGACTAACAATGGGAGCTTTGAAATTGCATCTTCTTACATAGCTCTTTCATAGAGTAAAACCACTTTTCACTCTAAGATCATAATGTATAAACACAAGTAAAACCTTATTCAAGTCTGTCTCATATTCTAATTTTCTATTATGTAAACATAACCAAGAAGCCAAAGTATAAATCATATTGATTGATTCTTAGTGGCAGCTCCAATATTCCCAGTTGACCTGAGTAAGCAATATGTATCATATAACTGTGCGTTCAATGCAAGCAAACATGACTCATTTTTAATTCATTCCCCAAACTAAATCCTAACAATGCAGTTCATTAGAGTGAAGAGCTACAATTCCTTACAAAGAGAATTCTTGGTGAGTGAATTCCTTCACCAAAATTTTCCAAGAAGGTAAGATGAAGCACTATAAAAATCACCATATTCTGATAATCTAATTCCTGAAGCTATAGGAGAATACATTTATAATCAACATGAAGATGATTGTGCATATTTTTATGGCGATAAATACCATTTAAATACTGAAAATAACTTAGTAAGCTTGTGTTTTACCATATCTGTTTTAGTACTTATGTAAATCTCTAAAATCAGGAGTGTGAATAATTCCCCCACTTACGCTAAGCACAATCATTCCACAAATTTTTATCCTATGTGATTCTTGTCCCACTTACATTAACTTATCATTTGATATCTATTTAATATGTTGGAGAGCATAGGATTATAAATTTAGAGAATAAATGTACTTGTTTCATCTTTAGCCCAAAACTCTCAATGTACTTAAATCTAGGGAGCTTAATGACTTGATGAAAATGTCACAGGAAGTGACAAAGCCAGGATTTGAACTAAAGTCTTCTGACATCAATTATAGTGCTCTTTCCACTGAACTGAATTTTTCCCCTCTTATTCTTATAGATTTTAAGGGTGATAATGACCCAATTGCTTACTCCATCAGTTGTTTCTCACATTTTGAAATATAACTCATTCTTTTTGAGTCACTTATGCCCTAAGTAATTTATTTTATGACATTTATCATAAGAATTTTCATGATGAGGCGATTCAGCTCACTTTGTCCATCATATATCTTGTCTTTCTTTTTTAAAAACTTACACTGATTATTTTAACATATTTTGTTTGTTTCATTAAATATTCCCCAATTAGATTAAAAAAAATAATATCCACTTGCAAATTGAGTTTTAAATTCTATTTCTTCCACTCCTTTCCCAACCCTTGAGAAGGCAAACAATAGGATATCAATTATATATGTGAAATCAATGTAAAAATATTTTCACATCAGCTATGTCACAAAATAAAATGAACATAAAAGTGAGAAAAAAAGTATGCTTCAATGAACATTCAGAGTTCATTGGTTCTCTCTCTGGAGGCAGATAGCGTATTTTATCATGGATCCCTTAAAATTGTCCTGGATCATTGTCTTCATCAGAGAAGCTAAGTCTTTCCCAGTTCATCAGTGTTACAATATTGCCGTTGCCATGTACAATATCATGTGCCTTTTCAACAATGTCTTTAAACTGAACTAAATGTCACCCTTTATTCTTTTTTTTCTAATAAATAGTTTGTTTGCTGGTGCTTTTAATGATTTAACTGTGTCTGTCTCTGACTGATTATGTATTTGGGGGAGAGGCTGTGTGCTCACTCTGAAAAACACCTGAAGAAACATTATATAAGGGAGATTCAGTCCATTATGCTTATAGTTTGCATGACTGCTCATAAGGAAAAAGCATTACAGTCTAGGCTCCTCATTTGTTTTCCTAGAGAGAACTTTTGTTTGGCTCTTTTGTGACACTGTCATTTCTAGATTCTACCTTCTAAATGACATTTTCATTAGAAAATTCTGCTTCTTGACTGGTCTACAGATATTATCTGAGGAAGTACAAAGGCATGATTTTTGCTTACGGTTGGGCAAACTGATTCAAAACAAAATAATAGAAAACTTGAACTCGTACTCCACATATGAATAACTCTTTTGAAAGTATTTGGTATTGTGGGGATCTTTGCATTTCTACATATGTACACCTTGCTAGTGATATCCTGGAAAAACTGCGCAAAAGAAAAAATGAAAAAAAGAAAAATACACTTTGAGTTCAACTTATATATATGCGTGTGTGTGTGTGTGTGTGTGTGTGTGTGCGTATACATATGTATATATATAAACATGTATATACACATGCACACATATAGAGAGACAGAGACAGAGAGAGATAGAGAAAGAGACAGAGAGACAGAGAGAGACAGAGAAAGATAGAGTCCTCGGAGAACCTATGATGTAGCAAAGATTCTTCTGAGAAATATCATGTTTCAATTAATTTAAAGGACTACAGCATAAAGGAAAGCAATAGGACAAAGCAACAAAAAACAAAACAAAATGAAACAATAAACAATATTTTTACCTTTACTGCTCAATTCAATTTTGCTACTTCCCAGCAAATTACAAAACCTCATAAATGGCATAGAGACTAGAAGTCTGACTAAAAATCTCTATAGCATTCCTGAGAAGTAAACTTTTAGCCCTTCCTTGAAAATCTCTGGAAAAATAGATCCCACTACCTTCCAAAGCAACCCATTCCATTCTGGGGTTGCTCAGAACTGTTTGTAAGCTTTCACATTAAAGAAGCTGCACATGACACCTAGATCTGACTTTATAAATCTCCAACCATTCTAGCTAATTATGGTTTTTAGAGTCAATGAGAATAATCCCCGTATTTCTTTGATAACTCTTCAGATTTGAGAAGACAGATATTGTGTCCATCTTAAGGCTTCTTTTTAACATGCTTAAAACCTTCCGTCTCCTCAACAAATCTTTGAATAACATTTTCTCAATATACTTCACCACCTTATTTAATCAACAACCAATTTATAACAATTTATTAATTATCTATTTTCCAGATACTATGAATGAAATAAATTTAAAATAATTTAAGTGCTTTCTATTTTTTAAAACATTGTGATGAGTAAAGGGGAATTTAAAAATCACAAAAATGAGATAATCTCTATTTTCAATGAACTTACAATCTAATTGGGGACAATATAAATTCATAGATAAGCAAATTCAGAATACATATGAAATAATGCACAATGATGAGTGTCATAAATGACAGCGAGCATCAGCATGGGATCCTTGAAAGAAACAGCATTGAAATGAACCTTGAAGTCACTCTCCACTCGACATTATCCAATTTATTAATAACTGAAGGTACTTTTAGTTTCTATGAAGAGAAACATGGTAGATAGAAGAGAGGAAGTGAAAAATCTCACTGTTCTATTCATAACATTTGGCATATAATGTTACTTTTTGTTTGTCATAATTTAAGAACATGGCTGAACAGAAGAGTATCATAAAGAGACCAAGAAGGATAGTAAAGATCACTTAGATAATTATGTATGAGGATTAATTGAAAGGTTTGGAGACATTTAGTCATGAAAGAGAAGACTTAAGCAACATAAAATAGTCATCTTTAAATAATGGAAGGGCTATTTAGAGGAGTGGGGAGTTGGAGAGAGGATAAAACTTGTTATGTTTGGCCTCAGGGTCCAGAAGTAGAAAAAAATGGGTGTAAGATTCAGAGATAGATTGAAATTTAATGGTGAGAAGAATAAAAACACACAAATATCCAAAAATTTGTAATAATTGTCATTTCCAAGTGCAATGGACTGAGGAGCTATGGCTGGAGAATCTTTTTACTGACCACATTATAAAGGGGGTCCTTGTTCAGAAATAGATTATTAAAAATTTATCTTATGTGTTCTAGTTATGTTATTCTGCATCCCTTTACTCCTCATCCCCCAAATGAAATTGTGGAGCATGAACTTTTAAGGGTAGATTAGTTAGAAGTCATTTCTCAACAAGGAAAAAAAAAAGGGATTGAACTAGAGTGGAAAATGTGGAAAGAAAAACACACACATAGACATAGACATGAACATGAACAATAATATAGACAGACACATACACATACAAACATGCATATACACATACACACATGCATATGCACATACACATACACATGCACATAACAGCCAAGCATTCAAACTCTGCTGCAGAGAGCGCAGCTCCAGTGGGAAGGTCATGTTGTTTGAATGCAAAATGTAACCTGGCCAAAAAGACTATATTATGGAGAATGCACACAGCAAGTGTTCACATAGTGATCAGAAGAAGCAATACAGGTACACTATCATGGTCTCTATTATGAACTTTGGAATTTATTGTTTGGCATGGGAGACAC
Organism: Pseudochirops cupreus; assembly: GCA_028627135.1. Lineage (NCBI taxonomy): Eukaryota > Metazoa > Chordata > Mammalia > Diprotodontia > Pseudocheiridae > Pseudochirops > Pseudochirops cupreus. Next base: position 417,870,896 of record CM053580.1, on the reverse strand, counting down.
TGGCACATGAGAGACTTATAATCACTGCTCAGCATGATTTGCCCTTATCAGAGAAGGTAATGTGCTCTATGAGCAAAGTAGAATTGAAGTAGCTCAAAAAAAAAAATAAAGTGAGATGCACAAATTTAGAGACTCCACCCAATGTTGACATGAATTATTAGTGCCTAGACTCCTGTGGCAGAGCATCTCAAGCTCGTATTGGTCTGATTAGCCACAATCAAACACAGGAGTAGTTTGACTCTAGCATAGCGATATCATTTTAGACATCTTTGAGAACGAAGGACAGCAACCAACCACATATATACATACATACACAGACAAGTGTGTATACACACACACACACACACATACACACACATATCCTTAAATTATCAAGATATAGTAAGGTCTGAAATATGGAATGAAATAACTTATCTATTTATCAATAAATTTTGTGCACTTTTTATTTCTTTTCCTGAAAATATGTTGTAGGGAATATTTATATATAAGACAAATCTACAATCTTTAAAATTCTCCAAAACTGATTGGCTTCATAGTATTTCAGAATGTTTGATCTAAAACCATTAAAATCATTAAATTCGTCTCCTGTTTTGATATTCTATAGCTACATGAGCTTTTTTAAATCATGGGACATTTAGAATTATAAGGGGTGTTTGGAGATAATTAATTTCAAATTTCTCATTTCTAAATGAGAATTTCCCCCAAAAAAAGTGACATTCTACATTTTGAATTTACCAATATTCTACCAGGAGGTAGTTGGTATGTTTCATCTTTAGACCTCAGGAATTATAACTTGTCACATAGTTGATCAGCATTTTTAAGTCTTTCTACACCGTTTTTCTTTATAACGTTGTTGTATTGAAGTTCTACTGGTTCTCATTTTATTTCTCATCAATTCATATAGAATTTATCAGTTGTCACCAAACATGTCTGTTTCATCTCTTTTATGTAACAATAATATTTCATTACACTTATATGCTATTACTGAACACCCAAAAGATAGGCATTTTTTTTTCTTTTCTTGGGATTTTTTGTTGCTATAATAAGTTATTCTATAAATAATTTTAGTACTTATAGACTATTTTTTCCTCCTTCTTAATCATTTTTCAGTGTATGACTAGTAAGTACTTGTATTTCTAAGTGATTTTTGAAGAATAGTTCCAAATTGTTTTCAAAAATGACTGGATTCATTCACAGTTCTACTAGTGCACTATTGTATCTTTTTTTCTATAGCTACTCCATCACATATCTGAAGAATTGGAGGTAAAACATAAAAGTTGTTTCACTTTATGTTTCTCTAATTGCTGGTGATTTGGAACAGTTTCGTAAATGACAGTTGATATCATAGATTTCTTCTTTTGAAAACTACCTTATCCTATATTTTGATCATTTGTTTTGAAGAAAGAAGAAAAAAAGGCTCTAAATTACATAGCACAAATAAATAATAGAATTGGGATTAAAAGTAAGGTTGTCAGACTCCAATTCCATTGATCTTTCCACTGAAATGTAATTCCAGTGGAATCCCTGGTGAAATGAAGAGAATATTAGCTTCAATTGATGAAGGCTTGTGTTCAGATCTTGTCAGTGCCAGGTACTAGAAGTTGTATATTTGGAGAGTCATTCAACTATGTAGTATCTCAGGCCGCTCTTTAAGATACCTTGTGGTAAAATGGAAAAGGATAATGAATTGGAGTTAGAAAATAGCCATGTAAATTTCACCGTGATTGATGGTTGCGGGGCTCCCTTCCAGCTCTTGAGTTTTGAATTCCTTGTAGTATGAAAGATTATATTTCCCCTAACCATATGAAAAACCTTTAATAGTTGCTTATTATCTACAAAACAAAGTTTGCTCTCCTTAGTTGGGCAACCAAAGTTCCCTAGGCTCCACGTGCAATTACATTGTATGATTTATGTTTTATTACTTCCCCAAACAATCTCAATTCTATGTACAAACTGGGTCACTTGCCATGCTCTGGGCAGGCATCCTTCCTACTTGACCCAGTTGTGTTTGTACCATCTGTTGCTATAAAGTCGATCACAAGCAGTTCTCCAGAGGATTGCTGCTGTGAATAACTTTAGGGATTTAATAGCATAGTATAATGAACTCTCTATTCAGCAATAAACTAAAACATAAAATTCAAAAAGTAAAGCACAACATTCATAACAATATAACAGAACAACTTAGCACTAAGGTGGCCACATGGTCTTAAACAAAACATATCGTTTGGTAAGTTACAATCTCCTTAATCATAGGGTGTCCAAGTAAAGTTGTCTTTCATCTTGATCTGAGGCTTATTTTCAATCATTCTTAAGCCAATCATCCTTAAGAGGTAGCAAAAAGTACAAATACCACCCACCCCTAGGTCACAGAAAGTCACAATCTCATCAGCCAATACAGAATACCCAAGTAAAGTCTTCTTTCATCTTAACTGGAGGCTGACTTCCAAACCCCTCAACTCCTGTTCCATGGGCTAAGCACTCCCAGCTCTTGCCTAGAGCTCACCCAACTATTGTCAGGATTCACAGGTAGGCAGCTCTCCACTCCTGCTTCATACCTCAGCTGACAGTGACTGCTGTACTTCCAGATCTTCAAAGGTTCTGTTTCTAGAAAGAGAAAGCTTAACACAGCCACAACAATATTTATGCACATTAAGTGTAACAGAGCTACAAAAATATTTACAAACATTGCTGGCACTATCATCTCAATTCACTATCTGTCTGACAATATAACAGAAATCTATAGACAAGGTTCCTGTCTGAGAAATCACACACAAATCAACAGTAAAGTCCCAGGACTACTGTAACAGCAGTAAAGTCCTATTTCAGTACTTCTGTCTAAGGACAATACACAAGGTGCCTTTGTCTGATGGATAACAGACAAAGTGCTACAGTCTGCTGACATAACAATCTCTCTCTCAGGTCCCAGAAAGTAACACAAATTAACAGAGTGTCAAGATCGCAAGCATTCTCCCTCTTAGTTCTGTTTGTTCCCTATTCTGCTTGAGCTTTTACCTGCTCTGATCCTTCCTGTTACATCCTTCCTGTTCTGCTCTTATGACAATCTCCTCCCACTGTGGGTTCTATGTGGTGATGTTGGGTCTATTAAGGGCAGCAAAAGTCTTCACATTATCTTAAGATTATTAAGGGATCAGAAGGTATCCAAACTCCCTTTGGCCTATTAAGGGCAACACAAGGTATCCTGTTTCCAACAAAGACTTTTGATACAATCAAAGGCAAGTCTCAAAGCACCTGAAACAAGCAGCATGTACTACTTTGCTTGCCGTTACAATTATCTACCTTTTGTAACCTTCTCTACCTTCCAATGCTCAATCCAAATCTCACATCTTCATTGTTGGTACTCTAATGATCTTAGTCAGAAATAATCTCTTTATTTTGCTTATAATATTATTTGTCATACTTTTACATGCTTTATTATATTTATGCATTTGATTCATCTTTAAAAAATAAAAGCTCAGAGTAATATATCACTTCTCAGTTTGTGACACAACTTTCTTACAAGCCATGAGAGCAAAGGCTATTAGTATTTGCAATTTACAGAGGGCTCAGTCAACTTAAGTGACTTTTTCAAGATCACACAGCTTATAACTGGTAGGACGATCTCTTGCTTCTCAGTTATGGCTTACCTTATTATATTACATTGTCTTATCTAGGCAAGACTACAACTTATAAACCAATTTCGTATTCTGCATAGGTTTTTCTTATATTTTATATGCTCAATAATTTTTGAATGAATGGATGAATGAATAAGTATAATTATGGAAACTTCATCTAACATTTAAATTCTATACACATCTTGGTTTTAAGACACACACACATACATACATACATACATATATATATATATACATATATATATACATACACACACACACACATATATATACACACACATACATACATATATATATACATATATATATATATATACACACACACACACACATATATATATACATACACACACACACACACACACACACACATATATATATATATATATATATATACACATATACATACACACACACACACACACACACACATATATGGGATTTAATCCATTAACTACTACGTATCAAGTAACATTACCTGTTGATGAGGATACAAAGATGCATCCAATGAAAAAGGTCTTACAAAATTAATCAAGGAGGACAAGACTTTGAACAAAAAATGAAGTAAAGAATAACATGCCATATGTGTGGAACATGGGTATCCCAGAAGCAAAGAAGTTACTTCTAACTGGAATCATTTTTAAAAAGTAGTAGAGAAGTTATGATAATGAATTGGATTTTGAAGTATGGATGAGGAATGGTATAATCAAAAGTATGACTATGAGAAAACAAAATATATTTGAGGAACTTTAAATTATGTTGAAACATAGAGTTGGAGCAATGGATGAGTGACAAATATGACAGGTAAGGTAGGTATGAGTCAGATTTAACAAAACTGTGAACTTATGAGAAAGAGTTCGGATTTTTTATAGGTAAATAGGCACCAATAACATGCTTGAAAGGGTGAAATCATTCAATTAATATTTTTGTATAGTGTGTATAGTTCGGTATTATCCCCTTTAAGTCTTATATTTTTAGATATTGACAATTTTGTCTATTATTTTGCCTTTGTTCTCATCATCAAAATTTTTGAAAATTATTTGTTAACAGTATATTCCAGTGAAATTCAAAATCATTGTTTTAAAATGTCCTACTTGTTATTGGTAAGAAAATTTGAAGTTTTTTTTTCTTTCCCTTAAGAACAAAAAGGCTGTGTGTCTCATCCATTTAAAAATGGAATAATTCATAATGTATAGTGATATTTTCTAGAAAATATAATTTTTTTCAACATTTAAAACTTAATAACCAAGGTTTACTTAAATAAGATGCTGGAAAAATGCCTTGAGTTTCAAAGCTCAATTTAAAATTATTGTATAAGCTTTTCCCCAAAATATTTCTCTTGTTAAACTTTTGAACTAAAATCCAGTACCTATATACTTAGAAAATATATCTAAAAAGAGAACCTCCCATATAGTGATTTAAGTAAAAAATAGACAAATATTTAAAGGTGAATTTTTATTTTTATTTTTCATTCTGGGCATTTTGTCACCAAAATACTAGAATAGATGTAAGCAAAGTATGTATTGACCTATGTCTTCAGACAACAGGTTTTTTTTTTATTCTAATATCAGAAGTGGGACAGATTCTGTTATTATCTTAGAACAAAATATAGGACATTATGTAGGCAGGCAAAACAACTGAGTATCAAAAAAGTAACTATAGCTACACACCAAAGGCCAAGCCTCAGGAGTATGCAGTGTGAAAAAAGACTGCACAGCAGTTATTTTAGCCACATTTACTTCTAGATAACATCGTCACTGATGGTTATATTTAAGGAGGAAAATCAAGTGGTTTGAAGTTGTATCTTTGACATAGTTTATTTAATTCAGGTCAATTTGATCAAACAACTTATTGAAAAAAATCTGCCAACAACAATGCAAATGAAAAGGAACCTGAAATATGAACAATTGGAACAAAATTGTGGTTTTTGAGAGCTAAAAAAATCAATCCTTCTCTTGACATAGAGGCAAGGGAGTACTAGGGCAGGGCATCGTTTACTTTGTCAGGCATATTTACTGGATCAGATGTTTTTGCTTAAATGTTTTTCTTTGTGAAAAGTAAGAGTTCAACTTTGAGGGGATTTTTTTGCTGGTTTTTTTTTTTTTTAGAAATGCCTTCAATATAAAAAGGTATCAATAGTTATTTTTTTAAATAATAAAAGAATTCACCCACAGTAATCAGTATTGTGTTCTTACCCACCACCCTTCTCTCCTCTTTCTGCTTCCTGAGTTCTTGGCATGTCAACTGTAGCAATCCCAGGAGGGAATTTAGGGTTCTGCTAAGTGTAAGGTCTATGCAAGGCCTCCTGAGAAAGCAGCTGAAGAAGTGAATAACGACAGCTCTGGGAGAAGGTCCAAGATCACTGGCATCTATTTATTGGCCAAGGCTTTGTCTGTAGTGGGTGGGTACATCATAGCCTAGCACCTCCAGGGAAGTCCTCTACAATCTTTCCTCATGTTGAGCCAATTGGCATTGCATGGGCACCTTATTACTGTTCTATCTTGATGCCAGTTGCAGACTATCCTCAGTCTTTTAACGCAAACAAAAATGAGCATAGCTACAGGATGCTTCTACTACTTCTGCACATCATGAGATTTCTTGCATATGCTGGACCTTATTTTCCTATTGGGTTCTAGAGAGAATGTTTTCATCTGCTAGTTTTCATGTTGACTTCTGATAAGTTAGAAAGCTCAGTATAAGCTTTGGCTAATGTCTCTGGGCAGACTTGGCTAGTGACATTAACTGATTTCCTGAAAAAGGGTTTCATTTGGATGATTATGTTTTGTCTGGGCAGTAATTTCTATAGGGGCATGTGTTACTATTGCAATAGAGGATAATTGGCATTGGTTATATCAGAGATAAGAGATATCAGAAAAAACTTTTATTAAACCATTCCTATTTTTAGGCACTTGCTAAGTGACAAGAATATAAATAAAAGCTATATTTAGATTTTGAGCTCCTTAGAAGAAGGAGTTGGTTTGTTGCCATTATATACTTTATATTTCTTTGTGGTTTCTGACACAAAGTGTGTGCTTAATAAATTCCTGTGTATTTGATAAGCAAATAATAACAGTTTCATCTTTCAAGGATCTTATATTTAAAGGAAGAAAGAAAACAACCAAAAGAGAACTGAAAAAAGGAGATGGAGGGAAGAGGAATTGAAAAGATGGAACACTAGTGCAGAAAGGCAGGAACTGAACCTATTCAAAGGTATTCAGAGTTGCTAGGCAGGGTTACCATCCTTCAACTGAAGTAGTAACTTACCATTCAGAAGCAGAAGTTGCTAAAGTGTAGGCATCTCCATGAGGAAGAGGTAGAAACATAGGCTGGAGAGTCAATAGCCAAGAAGTGTTAGAGTTTGTTTCTCAAGATTAAATCACACAGTGAGTAGAACCAAGATGCAGAGTAGAAGCAGGAAAACTCCATGAGCTCCCCCCATAACCACCTCAAATACCTATAAAATTTGACTCTAAATAACCTTTAGAGCAACAGAACCCACAAAGTAACAGAGAGAAACAAATCTCCCACTGAAGGCAGCAAGGCAGGTGAATAGAAAGTGTCCATCACAATGTACAGGGAGCTGAGCCCAGCCCCACATAAGGCCATGGTTTTAGCCCCAGGGCAGCCCCTCTCAGCTTTGGCTGGAGGGACTTCAGGAGAGTAGGTCACTAGCAGCTATGGCCATTTCCACAATCACCAACCCATAAATGCCAAAAGGCAAAGTAAAAGGTCAGTGTGGACTTTGGGAAGAAGGGGGATGAAAGTGCAGTCTGGCCTCTGCCTCTTGAAGTGAGAGGCAGCTCAGGTGTGGCAGCCATGCAGCCACCTCCATATGACTGCTTCAGAGCTCTGGGATGGCAGATCATAGAAGGACCAAGTGACCATTCTGTAGGGTAATTAATCTTGCTTTAACCTGATTGAGTCTGGATCATTGTCTTGGGAGGAGGTCCTAAGGTGTGTGACCAGGTTCCAGAGCCTGTGGAAGCTTCAGAGAGGACACCCAACTAATAGTTCTGGCAGCTGCAAGAACCCCAGTGATTTGGGACAAACATCTCTCCTCTGGAAGCAGAGTTCTACTGTGACAAAAAGCTCAAAAGTCAAGTAATTGAGTGACAACATGAGCAAGCAAAGGAAGCAAAGCAAACATAGCAATCTAACTTTAGATTCTGTTATGCGGGATAAAAAGGATCAAATCATGGAACAACGGGAAGACAACTAAGTCACAACTCTTGTGCCAAACGTTTCCAAGAAAAATATGAATTGATTACAGGCCATAGAAGAACTTAAGAAGGATTTTGAAAACCAAATAAGAGAAGTAGAGGAAAAATTGGGAAGAGAAATGAGAATGATGCAAGAAAATCATGAAAAGTGAGTGAACCTGACTGAAGAAAATGACACCTTAAAAATAGCCTAATTCAAATGGCAAAAGAGGCTCAAAAAGCCAATGAGGAGAATGCTTTAAAAAGACAAATTTGCCAGATGGAAAAATAATTTCTCCAGCTCAATGAAAAGAATAATTACTTCAGAATTATATTGGAGCAAATGGAAGCTAATGACTTAATGAGAAATCAAGATACTGTTAAACAGATACAAACAAATGGAAAAATAGAAGGCAATGTGAAATATCTCGCTGAAATACCTGGGACCTCTAAAATAGATCCAGGGGAGATATTATTAAAATCATTGGACTACCTGAAAACCATGATAAAAAAAAAGAACCTAGAAATCATCCTTCAAGAAGTTCTCAAGGAAAATTGCCCTGATATTTTAGAACCAGAGGGCAAAAGAGAGATTGAAAGAATTCACCAATCACTGCTTCAAAAAGATCTGCTCCCCCCACCCC
>CM053580.1:417845709-417861921 GCA_028627135.1 Pseudochirops cupreus | reverse complement strand
TTTTTTTTTGCATCATTCTCACTTCTCTTCCCAATTTTTCCTCCACTTCGCTTACTTGGTTTTCAAAATCCTTCTTTAATTTCCTCTATGGCTTGTAACCAGTCTACATTTTTCTTGGAAGCTTTCAGTGTGGGAGTTCTGACTGTGTTGTCTTCCTCCCATTGCATGCTTTGATCCTTTTTGTCCCCCAAAAAAGAATCTAAAGTTGGATTTTTTCAGCTTCTTTGCTTCCTTTGCCTGCTCATGTTGTCAGTAAGTTACTTGACTTTTGGGCTCAGTAGAACTCTGCTTTCAGAGGGGAGAACTCTGTCCCAAATTACTGGGTTTTCACAGCTGCCAGAGCTATTAGGAGGACACAGTCTTTGCAGCCCCCATCAGCTTTGGCTTACCAAAAACGCACCTCAGGACCACCAGGCAAGACTGCAATCCTGATACAGGCAGCTCAAGGCAAGAGCACTTACCCTCTCGATGATCCGTTGGGCCCCCTGCAATCTGCAGGCTGTGAGCTCTGAAGCAGCCACATGGAGGTGGCTGCAGGGCCACCACTTCAGACTGCTTCTAGATCTAGAGGCAGTTGGCCAGACCCTCTCCTCCCTAATTTAGCCAAGTTTTACTGACCTTTTCCCTTTGTCCTTGGCTCATATTAGTCAGTAATTCTGGATACTGCCACAGCTGCTGGTGATCTGCTCTCCTGAAAGCTCCAGGCAGGACTTCTCCTGAATAGTCTGGGGCCAAAATGTCATGGGACTGGGCTCTGCTCCCAGCCTGCTGTGATGAACCCTTTCTGTCTGCCTGCAGGGCTGCCTTTAGCAGAAGCCTTGTTTCTCTGTTGTTTTATGAGTTCTGGAGTTCTAAAATTTATTTAGAGTCATATTTTATAGGTATTTCAGGTGATTATGGTGGCAGCCATGGAGTTCTGCTTCTATCCTGCCATCTTGACTCCAGCAAGCTATATCCATTTTAGAGGTGAACAAACCTAGGTTCAAAAATTCTCATGATCTTATATGTAAATTGTCAGAAGTGTAATTTGAAACCAATTTTCCTCTACCTCAAAGTCTAGCATTTTTCTGAGATGATAGGTTAGGTTTTTATAGTAACAGGAAGAGAAAATAATTTGTCATTCCATCCATCATAAAGACTGACTGCATGTGGGTAGTGTTATAATGAAGAAAGAAGTAGTATAGAACTGATATGACTAAAACCTTGAGTAAAAAGGCATAAAGGAGAAGGAGAAGGGGAAGATAAAGGTATCAATATATATTTACAAAGCACTACGGTGTGTCAAGAACTGTACTAAGCACTTGCTTTAAAAATATCTTATTTGATGCTCACAAAAAAACCAGTAATGTAGTTATTCTTATGATCCCTGTTTTATAATTGAGAAAATTGATTCAAATAAAAGGTAAGTGATTTGCCTTGTAACACAGTGAAAGTTTCTGAGGCTAAATTTAAATTCAGATTTTCTTTATTCCAGGTATAGTGATGTATCCCCTACTATTTATCCCTCCATGTTATGAAAACTTCAGATTAAAGGAAAATACAACTAATCAATGGTTTACTTTAATTTACTAAATTTACTAAATAATGAACTTATTTTTTGATAATAGAATTCTATTGACACTTTTAATTTTTTTTATTGTTTAGTATTTCAGCTGCATATTTTTCATTAGCCAAAAGTCATCTTTTATTATAAGCATTTTTAAAAAGGGGAAAAGAGGAAGAGAAAAAAAAATAAGCAAACAAACAATTAACATATTAAAAAAATCTAATATGTTCAATGTTCCATAAACTTGCACACAAACTGTAAAGCCACACAGAAGCAGCTTTCCAGAGGACTGCTGCTGTGAATAGCTTTTATGGTTCTGATTACATAGTACAGTGAACACTCTATTTATTCAATAATAAATCAAAGCAAAACATTCACAGAAAATCAAGATACAGCATCCACAATGTTAGAATTTATTACAGAGAATCAAAATACAGCATTCACAATGACTTATCACTAAAATGGCCACATAGTTTTCACCAAAGTGGTCACAATAGTTTCCAACAAAGTACAATCATTTAGTCAATCATGAAGTTCTTAATTCAATCACAAAGCACAAAAGTCAAAGTTCTCCACTCCTAGGTCACAATTAATCATAAGCTCCACAATCAGTACACAGTATCCAAGTAAAGTCTTCTTTCAGCTTGACATGAGGCTGACTCTCAGCTCCCATGGTTCCTCTTCCATGGTCCCAGCTCCAACTGTCATCTGGGTTCAAAGGCAGGCAGCTCCCAGTTCCTTGTTCACCTCCTTGTCCAGTTCTTCATCCAGTTCCCAAACCATATTGATGTTTACAGTGTCTGGGTCACTTCAAGTTCTTCACAGTTCCTGCGAATCACAATCTTCTCAGTCAGCATCAGATACTCTAGAATAAGTCTTTTCTACTTGACTGGAGGCTGGATTTCAGCTTTCATGGTTCCTCTTCCATGGTTCCAGCTCCAGTTCCTTGCTCAGCTCCTTGTTGAGTTCTTCATCTAGTTCCTTGTCCAGTTCCTGTTCCCTATTGAAGCTCACAGTGTCTAGTCCATATCAAGTCCTTCACAGTTTCTGTTTTTTGGAAGACAAAGCTTAACAGAGCCACAATAATATTCATATATATTGCTGGCACCATCATCAATTCACTGATTGCCTGTAAAATCAACTCAGACCCTCCAACTAGGTCTGAGAACTCAACACAAATCATCAACATAGAAATCAACACAGACCTACAAACAAGGTCTAAGAGGTCAGCACAAATCATCAGTAAAGTCCCAGAACCTCCAAAACCCTCTTCCAGGGTTTTTTTTATGGTAAACATACAACCAGAAAACCCTCTTTCAGGGCCTACAGTAAGTTCCCAGGGCTTCTATACAAAGTATCACAAACAAACATCAACAAAGACAGAATGGAGAAACAGAGTACCTGGATACCACAAGTTTTCTCCTTCTTGACTCTGCCATCACAAGAGTCCTCTTCTCAGTTCTTGCTGTCTCTAAGCCCTGGGCCTTTCCTTATATAGTCGTTAGCTCCTCCCCAGGAGTTCACAAGTTTTAGGGTTCACAAATTGTGGGGTTCACACATTTTGTTTCTTAACAGACTTGATACAAGACTGAAAAGAAGCTTGACCTGAAACAAGGTGTTAATTCAATAGCTGAAACAAGGTATGAACTACTTCTGTGCTTGCCAGTACACACACCCACTTCAGAGGAATGGGGGATAGTGTGTTCATTTCTCTTTTTTTGTAGAATCAAACTTGTTATTTACAATTTTACAATTATAATTGTTTTTATTGTTGTCCTCTTCAATTTATAAATCAGTAGACATTATGTATAATATCTTTGACTCTGATTTCTTCATTTTGTATCAGTTCATGTAAATCTTTCCCTCTTTCTCTTTATTTGCCATGCTAGTTGTTTTTTAGAGAACAATATTGTTCCATTACATTTATTTATCACACCATGTTTCATCATTCCCAATAAATTCATATTAATTTTCTTTCAGGTTCATTACTACTGCTACAACAAAAAAAGTGCTTCTATTAGTATTTTGGCATATAAAACCCATTTGTTTTTGTCAGTGACCACTATAGGTATAACCTATATCTATAGCTACTCTATCTATCTGTCTATCTATCCAGCAATGTTTGTATCTAGGAGTAGATACATTAACTATCATATTTTTATAGTTTCAATTTGATTTCCAAAATAGTTCTGAAAATTCACAATTCTACCCCAAAATTAGTAATGTGCTAGTGTTCACACAACCTGTCCAAAATCAACCCTTCCCATCTGCTTCATTCATTCATTGATTTATTTTACTAGATGAAAAGTAAAACTGGAGGGTTATTTTTATTTTTTGCTATCATAATTATTTGGAAGAATTTTGCATTGTTTTTAATATGCTATATTTCTTTTCAGAATTATTTTTTTAATGCTCTGATCACATATTTGTTGTGAATTTTTTTGGTCTTATGTACCTACCTTCGTTGTATAGATATAGATACTGACAGTTTTGTATATATGTGTATATATACTCAGTCTCTCTCTTTCTTTCTCTCTCTCTCTCTCTCTCTCTCTCTTTCTCTCTCTCTCTCTCTCTCTCTCTCTCCATATATAGATAGATAGATAGATAGATAGATAGATAGATAGATAGATAGATAAATACACACACACACACATACATATATGTATATATAATTTATCATTCTACATCTTAGGTGAGAATATCAGAGATATTTAATATTTTTTCCTAATTAATTTCTTCACTTTTCATTGTTGATACATTAACTTTGTAGTGCAAATCCTTTTTCTGTTAATGAGAAAAAATGATTCATTTTCATCTTCTATAGATGCCTCCACTCTTTATTTGATTCCAAAATTATCTACCCATAACTCTCAATAGTATATGAACTGGTTCTCTTCTAAATGTTTTTATTTTAAGATATATAAATCTCTCATAGTGTATCCATTCTGAATTCATGAAGAAATATAATGGAAGACACTTTTCTGAGACCTTGTTCAATTAACTGCTTTCTGGTTTTCCCAGAAATATCTAACAGATTGATTTTTTACTTAAGTAATAGATATTTTCAAATTAATATAACACTAGGTTATTGTCTTTTTGTTTCAAATTATTTGCCTACTATGTTGCACTGATGTGCCTTTTTTAAAAAAATCAGTACAAAAAATTTTGATCATTACTGTTTTACAAGATTGATTAAGGTTTGAATATACTACCCTCTCCTTTATATCTACCATCTTTTTTTATTTCCCTTAATATCCCAGATCATTTTTCTTTCCAAATGAGGTTGCTATTATTTTGTTGAGTTCTGTAAGGTTTCCCTGTAATAGTTTGTTTGACATACCATTAAACCATTAATTAACTTTGATAATATTGTCATTTTATTAAATTGGCATGGTCCACCCATGAAAAAAAATCTTTTAGCTTCTTAACTTTTTTTAAGAGTATTTTGTAATTAATTCTATACAACTATAAAGTATGTTTTGATAGATTGAATCTAAATGTATTGCACTTGCTGTGAATAGGATTTCCATTTCTATAATATACTTTTGGATTTTTTAAATTTTTTGAGTAGAAAAGAACTTATTTTTCCCACTTAAGAGTATTTTATTTTTCTAATTACATTTAAAGATAGTTTTCAACATTAACTTGTTATTTTTTAGCTTTTATTTAGTATTTCATTTTCTCCCAGTTACATGTAAAAATGTTTTAGTCATTTCTTTTAAATCCTTGACTTCCAAATTTTCTCCCTTTTTCCCTTTCCACCTCCCTTTGAGAAAGCAAGCAATTTATTATAGCTTATATATATGTAGTTATGTAAAACACGCCCATAATTATCATGTTCTGAAAGAAAACGTAGACAAAAAATCAAGAAAAAAAAAGTTAAAAAAGTGTTTCAGTCTGTATTCAGAAACCATCAGTTCTTTCTCTGGGGATGGAAAGCATTTTTCACCATAAGCCCTTCAGAATTGTCTTGGACTATCGTATTGCTGAGAATAGCTAAGTCATTCACACCTGATCATCTTACAATATTGCTATTACTGTGTACTCAGTACATTTCACTTGACCTCAGTCTATGAAAGTCTATCCAGGTTTTTCTGAGAGAGGGAGAGAGGGAGGGAGGGAGAGAGAAAGAGAGAGAGAGGGAGAGAGAGAGAGAAAGAGAAAAAAAAGAGAGAGAGAGAGAGAAATGTTTAGATTTTTATTCAGAATCCATAGTCCTTTCTTGTCATTTATTATAACACAATAATTAGGAAAATCTTTAATTCAAATCTGGAATGAAATATTTAATTAGCTCTATGACCATGGCCAAGTCACTCAGTTTCTTCAGTTATAAAATGGAGATAATAAAGGTACCTATCTCCTAAGGTTGTTGTGAGGATCAAATGAGATAATAATTGTAACATGCTTATCAGAGTTCCTAGCACATAATAAGAAGTATATAAAGTTTGTTTTTACTACTACTACTGCCGCTGCTGCAGCTCCTGCCGCTGCTGCTGCTGCTGCTGCTACTTCTACTGGAAATCCAGTTTGAGATGAGTGAAAGGCAGTTGAATGTGAGATTTGAGGTCCACAAAGAGACTGCCCCAAGATAAGCAGATTTGAGTTCATTAGCATAGAGATGATAATTAAATTCATGGGAATTAATGAGATCCAAGTGAAATAGTATAAAGGGGGAAGAGAAGAGCCCTAAGGGACTCAGGTTTACTTAGAGAGTGTAATCTAGAAAAAAATCAAGAAAAGGAGATAGAGAAGCAATTAGATAAGTAGGAGAACCAAAAAACATTATGTGCCAAAGTCCTAGTGAGAATATAGCATCCTTTGATTGTTATTATGTGATATATTATTATTAGGAGAGAATTATTAACAATATCAAAGCCTGGGAGAGGTCAAGGAGAATGTTGGTAAAGAAAAGGCTATTGGATTTGACAGCTAAGATCATTAGTAACTTCAGAGATAGCAGTTTGGTGGATGGTAAGGTGTAAAATTGTAAGGGGTTAAGAAGAGAGTGATAGGAGAGAAAGTGCAGGTACCTATTGTAGATGATATTTTCAAGGAATTTAGCTATAAAGGGCAGAAGAGATATAATATGATAGCATCAATGGAAGGACCAAGGGAAGCTTTTCTTTTTTTCTAGAATGGAGGAGACATGGAGTAGATTTGTAGAGAGTAGGAAATGAGCCAGTAGACAGGAAGAGGTTAAAAATAAGTGAAAGAGTGGAAATGACAGAAGGGGCAGTCTGTTGGAGGAGATGGTGTGGAAAGGGATCACTTGAAAATGTCAAGGCATTAGCTGTAGTAAGGAATGATGTCAAGTTATCATGTGCAATAGGGGTGAAATAGGAGACACGTGAATAGGAAATGGGGAAGAGGAGAAAAGAGGAAGTTTAAGGAAAATGGCCTCATTTTTTTTTTCTGTAAAAATATTTCTCGAGGTTCTCAACTTAGAGGGTGAGGAGTGGGGAGCCCTTACTATTTTATGAGTCATTATCTTTTGTATTGGTTTATCAACTTATACTCTTTGTTCATAACATTTTTCTTTCCTATGAAATTTTGGTGCATTTAGTCCTTTTGATGGAATCCTAATAAAGCTGCCACCAGCCCCAGTATTCTAACTTCATTATAGGCCTGCCCCGCCTGAACAGCCAGCCCACTGGACCTATCTAGCTTTTCCCCCCACCCGCTCATCCCTCACCAATGTCCCTTCATATATGCCCCACTGCTTACTGGAACAGTAGGCCTGTCCCTGAACTCTGAGTTCCCACAGACACAGCAGATGTGTCCATGTGATGGGAATTCAGCTACTGCCTCTACCTAATCACTTCCCCTAGACCCATTCCCACAGAAACAGGTGTGTTCTTGTACTCGATCACAATAACACCATCCATCTAGCCCAAAACAGGACCACAATGCCCAACTATCTATCTTGATCAGATAGGATCACAATACCTAACCAACTGGAGGACAGCATGACCAAAATATTTAACCACCAACCATACATGGAATCCTTCCTCCATAACCTAATCCCTTAACAAATCTGTCCTGCCTTTTTAACATTCATGATTTCTGTTATCTAATTGCATCTTTAACCTATAAAAATCCACCTTGCTTCCTCTGAAGCTGCTGGTTTCTCTTGGAATTTTGCCTGCTTCATGAGAGGCATCAATATCAATAAATGCCTTAGATGGTGATTAGAGGTGGTCTGACTCTGAATTCTTTGAGATGGTTCCACCACAACATATCATGGAACCCCAACAGTTTTGGATGGGCAGAGCCCTTACCTCAATAGTTTTTGGTGTCCACGGATTTAAACCACAACACTTTGACATACATTCCTCATTTGTTCCCTTTCTGACTTCTTCCTCTTTGATAATTCTTTTAACTATCATGCCTAGACCACAAGCTTACCTTAGCTTTCACACATGTTAGAAAATTTCTTCTTTTTAATCCCAGTCCCTGGTCAAGGTAGTTTTGAGGGGAGCATAGGGGCTGGGCTCAGGGGATGGGAAACCAGGACATGCACCAGCTAGATTCTAACCCACTTTCCTTCAGGTTCATAGCAACCACACACTAGACCCTGCACTCTTCCCTTCATTCTTTAGTTTTCTAGCTTTCTTTAGTGTTGGGAGAGAGTGGGTTTTGTGTTAAGAAGTTTCTACCACTCTGTTATTCCTTAATCTGCGGGGCCATTCCAAGCAAAGTAAATCAAAGTACCACCCTTCTATTCTATTCCTTCCTCCTCCAATGGCTGGGCAAAATTGATGTCTGCTGCTTGTTGCGCAAAGGACTGAAAAATTGTACAGGAGCCGGGTACAGTAGTGGTCTTTGCAGGAAAATTGCTAAGTAGATTTCCAAGGCAAAAGTCTGTGAGTTGGTTTATGTACCTTGCAAGAAAATGAACATCAGTGGTACAGGAGTGATGATGTGCCAGGGGTCTTATGGAATGGTATCTTTTTTCTGTTCATTCATAAGGATGTTGCCTAGTTGGGTTTATTTTCTTCTCCTCTGGATTCAACTTTAATTTCTCCACTTTTGGCATACATATTTTTTTCTTTTTATACCCTTAGAATTAGAGGGTGCTAGTGAAAATGTCCATTTATATGATGGTTGATTACAAATGGAAAAAAAAAAGTAAAAATCTGAATAGATTCTCTATTAGATGCATATACAAGTATTAAATTATCAAGTTTTAATAAAGAATTTGTATATTTATTTTCATTTATTTTTACAGACTATTTTCAATTTGCATCATATTACATAGTTACAGGTTCTCTATAGTTAAGATTTTCTATATATGAGCAAATTGGAAAACTCAATGAGAATGTGTTTAGATGGATTCAAGTGTTACTGATTTTACCAAAATAGAGTCATCAGTGAATCAATGATCATTATTAAGTTGATGAAAACTGTAGTGGGATATCTCCCAATTTTTTCATTGGTTCTGTTTTCTTCAACATTTTTTATCCATTACTTTTACTCTTATTATTGCAAATTGTGATTATTTAGGGAGACTGAAACATCTTAGTACATAGTTTAAAACTTCATTAAAACTTTTGACACATCATTTATATGAATTTAAATTCTACAAAGTACTTATCTTGCAAGAACTCTAGTAGGTAGGCAATAGAAATAAAGATTATCCCCATTTTTCACAAACTTAATGTCAGAAGAAATAAGATAATTTCCCAGTGGGTTAACAGCTGGCAAGTCATCTATTGAATCTGGAATATATGACTCCTCACAATGGTGCTCTTCCTATGAACCTACTCTATATCTCTTAAGGCATTGCTAACACACTTATTCAACTTGCATTTGGCATGGTGGAGGATGCTTATGGCTAAGTTGTTAGAAAATAAATCCAGGTCCAAAAAACTTATGAACAAGCTAGAACAAGATGCTGAAACAGATCTTTTATTCCCATGTTTGATAAGGATGAAACCGGAATTAAAAATAACAAGTATTTCATTCCATAGGTGAATCTAGGAAATATTTGACATGGAAAATTGAACTACTGATTTTATTATATCTCAAATTCAATAAGAATCATCAATTTGTCATGATACCCCCAAACCTAATGCAGTCTAGGGCTAATTCAATAGAGGAATAATTTTTTAAGACGAAAGAGATAGTCATTTCATATCTCCTGCCATTGTTCAACTACATTCAAAAGTATTTAATTTCATTCTGGATGTCATATTTCAATCTAGATAATGAACGAAGGCATATGATATGTAGGAGACAATTGAAGACATAACATGAGTGATGGTTAAAAGAATAGGAACCATTTACCCTGGAAAATAAGTTAGGTAAATTGAGAACAGTCTTCAAGTAGTAAATGATCATTTTGAAGAAGCCTAAGACTTTTCTGATTTACTTTTAGTCAGAACCAGGAACAATGGGTACAAATCAGAAAAGAGTAAGTTTTAGTCTTAATATTGGAAAGAAAAATGTCACAATCTGATCAATTCAAAGAAGAATAGACTGACTGGAGAAAATTAGTTCTACATCACTAAAAGTCTTTAAATGGAGGCTAATTAATCACATGTTGACAATGTCAATGGAGGGCATTCTTCTGCATACATGGGTTGGATTACCTAACCCTGAGTATTCTCTGATTCAGTGGTATAGAGGTTTTATGAGTATAGGTCATATCAGGGAACCTCAATTTGTCTTGTGACCTTTGTAAGGCTTCAGAGCATAAACTCAAATACAACTTTTAAAAAATAGCAGAATGAACATTAAGACAAGATTTTATTATTGGTAAAAATATTCTGTCAGGGAAGTCAATTTAGCTACCTAAGGTCTATGTTTCAGTCAAAAGGCAACCAACAGCAACTATGCATTCCTTGACTATGATTCTGACTTCTGATCTCTAAAGATTATGCTTAGGGAATTGTACAGGAACATGCTACCCCTTATTTCAACTATTGCAATATATGCAGTAGTAGTGATGACATATGCATGAACAAAAGTGTATCTTATTACTCTCTCCTTCAATTTATTTGCCATAAAATCACAAAATTTAAGAATTGGACATAACCATGAATATCTAATTCTATCTAAATAGGAATATTTTGTATAACATCCAGTTAGCAGGAAGTTAAGTGATACAGTAGAGTTAAGAAAACCTTAGTTCAAATCCAGTCTCAGACAATTACTAGCTGTATGAAAATGGGCAAATCAGTTAACATTCCTCAATATTTCCTTGCTCATCAGCAAAATGAAGATAAAAATAACACCAATCTCATTTTTAAGTTCTCTAGAAAATTTAAATGGTATATTAATCTTAGCAATTGTCCAGTTCCCACTTAAAGATTCCCTGTCTTCTATATGTGTGTATATATTTACATATTTGAATACACACACAGTCACACATATATGTATTGTGTATATAATTACATATATAAACATGTATAAAGAGGTAGATATATCTGCCTATATTTGTAAGTATATATGATGGTCATATAACTTGTATACAAAACATTCATCTGAAAAAGTGATCGAAAGATATTTTTCCCATCTTATCATTTCCCTTTTTATCACATATGCATTATTTTGTTTTTAAAGAAGCTTTTCACTTTCAGGGAATCAATAGCTTATTTTATCTTTTGTAATTGCTTCTATCTCTTATTTGATTAAATATATACCTCCAACTCATTTTTCATTTACTATGGAATATGTCATCATGAAATTGTAGTTTAAACCAAATTAGTGTCATACTGCTTTCTTGTTTTCCAAATTGATTTTTTTTTTATAAAATAGCGATCTATTTCTTTAGTAATTTATATTTGTTTATTTTTTTTAAAACAGGTCTGCTGAGTTTCATTGTTTCTGGTTCTTTCTTGTCATCTTTTCCACTGAGATACTTCTATGTTTGTTTTTTAAACAGCACTACATAAATTTGATAACATATCATAACATTTTGAGGGCTAGAAATTCTATTCTTATTTCTATGCCCCTGAAATTTTTCCTCATTATGTCCCATGATCTGCTAACTTTTGTTTCTCCAAAAGCTTTTATTTTCTTAGTTTTGTCAAAAAAATTCTTTTTGATAATTCAGTTAGTATAGAATTAGAGACGTAAATTAATTTTGGTATTAAGTTCATATTTCTTATATTAAAATGACCCAGTCATAATAGGTACTAGATATTCTGCCACATATTTACATTTTATTTATTAATTTGAATAGCACTTTGTAATTTAATCTATGAAAGTATTTTGGATATTTTGATATATTGATACTCAGATAATTTATGCAATTTATTACAGTGATTGCGTGTTTGTGTTTCCACAACCTCTTCAACACTAACTGTTCTGATCTTACTTTGTATCTGACTATTTTTTGGTTCTAAGATAAAATTTCACAGTTGCTTTAATTTTTCATTTCTTTGTCTTTTTTTCTCTTCATTTCATTCAGTGTCATACCAATAAAAGTACTAAAGAATTACTTTATGGAGCTAGAAAAAAAATATATATAACAAAATTCATCTGGAGAAAACAAGTAAAGGTTAAAAGTACCAAAGGAATCAATGAAAAGAAAAATGAGGAATAGGGGCTTAGCAGTAACAGGCATCAAACCATATTACAAGGTGGCAATCATCAAAACAATTTGGAACTGAGTAAGAAATAGAGAAGTTGAACAGTGAGATACATTAGGCACATAGAAGCATAAAAAAAATCAGAAACCTAGCGTTCAATTAACTGAAAGATCCCAGATCTTGTGGCAAAAGCTCACTGTGTGACAAAACCTGCTTGGAAAACTGCAAAGTATTCTGGCAGAAATTAGACGTAAACCAAAACCCCATGCAACATATCAAAATAAGCTGAAAATTGGCACATAATTTAGATATAATGTATGGCATCAAAGGCAAATTAGTGAAACAGGAAATAAATTCCCTTTCAATTTTATTGAGAGGGAAAGAGGTCATAACAAATTTTTGATGATATAACAATAAAGAGATTTTGCACAAACAAGACTAATGTAGCTAAATTAGAAGAAAAGTAGAAAGCCAGAAAAATTTTGTAGGAAGTTTCTCTAACAAAGGCACCAGATCTAAAATGTATAGGAAATGGAATTAAATTTAAAAGAAGAGGAATTTCTCAACTCATAAATTTTCTAAGTATTTGAAAAGACAGTCCTCAAAGGGACAAAATCAAGGCTACAAATAGCCATATAAAATTCTCTAAATCACTTATAATTAAAAATGCAAACAAAAACCTCTCTGAAGTACTACTTTATACCCATTGGATTGGCTAACACGACAGAGAAAGTAAAACAACAAATGCTGGATGGAATGTGGAGTACAACTATTCTAAAAAATAAACTATGTGAATGTATGTCCAAAAGACTAACAATTTGTGTACACCTTTTTACCCAGTGATACTGCTAATAGGACCATACACCAAACAGATCAAAGATAGAGAAAAAGGATAAAGAATTAAAGTCATTCTTTTTGTGATGATATAGAACTGGAAACTGAAGGACTGTCCATTAAATGGGGAATGGCTGAACAATTTGTGGTATAAGAATGTGATGCAGTATTATTGTGCTATAAGAAATGATGAAGGGGATGAAAAACCTCGAAAGACCTATATGAACTGATATAAACTGAAGCGAGGAGACTAGGGAAAAATTTACACACTAGAAACAATATTGTAAGGATTGGAAACTTGGAACCTGGAAAGCACTCCTAACTCTGGTCAACACAACAACCCATCATGATGCCAAAAGACTCATGTTGAAATGGGTTATTCACTTCTAGATAGAAAACAAGTGGATTTGGAATGAATACTGAAGTATATTTTTTCTTTATATTTCTTTTTCTCATGGTGGTAGAGGTTTAATAACTACAGAAATTTATTTTGCCTAACAATGTGTGTACATTGTGTGTGCGTGGGTGTGCATACGTGTGTGTGTGTGTGTGTGTTTGTGTGTGTGTGTGTGGTTCATAGACTATATATTTTTTCTTGCTTTTTTATTGGGTGAGGAAGTGATAGAATAGGGAGAGAATTTTGAACTAAAAAAAGAAAAATAAATAAATATTTCAAAAGATGTGCCTTATTTGATTTATTTTTTTTCTTTAAAAATTGTAATATTTAAAATTGAGTCCCATTTCCCGTTTGTGCTTAATGTTACACATAGTATAAGTTTTTGGATTAAAACCTCATTTCTGCCAAGTTACTTTCTAGTTTTCCCAGTAGATCCTGCAAAATGAATGCATCTTCCCAAATTATTTGTAATCTTGGTTTTATCAAATACTTAGTTATTGAATTTACTTGTGCCTGATCCTACCTTGTCTAATCAACTGATACACTTTTCTTCATTTTAGGCAGGACAAAATAACCTTGATGATTGCTACTTGCCTTCATGTCTACTTTGTTTTTTCTTTATTTCTATTAAGATTCCACTTTTTTAGACTCCTGATAGAAAGGGCTATCCACATCCAGAGACAGAACTGTAGAGTCTGAATGCAGATTGAAGCAAACTACTTGTTCTCCCTCTTTTTTGTTTTGTTTTATTTCACTCCATTGGTTATAATCCTTCTTTACAACTTGACTAATGTTTAATGTGAAGGTATTTGTAGGACCTATATTGGATGACATGCTGCCATGGGGGAGGGTAGGGGGGAAGAGAGGGAGGGAGAGAAAATTTAGAATTCATGGGATTGTGTAACTGAATGTTGTAAACTAAAAGTAAGTAAATAAAATTTTAAAAAATTCTACCTTTTTTTCTCAAAATGAGTTATGTTACTTTGTCTAACTTTATAAAAAAATTCTTTTGTTAGATTGTTAGAGTAAAAATCTCTGAATCTTACATATATATATATATTTTCAAATTCTTATTTTTATTTCATTGACTAGGCCCAGATGAGAATCTTAAATATCCATCCAATTATTTAATTCAGCATTTGTTTCTTTGAGTATATTTTGGAATTTTATTCATTCAGTTTATTATTATACCTTTATAGGCTGTTTTTGAGTTTTTCCATACATTTCAGGATTATTTTTTAATGGAACTATCTAATCCACTTTTAGTTTTCCTCTTGGACTTTTAATACAGCATGTAAATGTTACTCTTCATGGGCTTTTTATATCTCATTTATTTAAGCAATGAAGTGTCCCAATTAATTTTGTTATTGTTTCTCTTATGGGATTTCACAAAATCTGTCTCGTCCTCAACAAATAAATCTTTTTTTCCTCAGTACCTATTGCTTTTTTTCCTCCTAAGGTTTCTTTTGGTTATTTGCAAGATTTAATTATGCCAAAGGAATGATACGAAGGGGAGAAATCCTTGTTTTACTCCTGGATTTCTTGGGGAAGACTCTACTGTTTTCTTATTACAAAAATTCATGTTAACGGGGTGGGGAGATATGTATATATATATATATATATATTTTTTACATTAAAAATGACCTTCCTATGATTTTAACATGAAAGACTTTTATAATTTGTTTCAGGTTTGTTTGTTTCTGTATCTGTGAGTATTATCTTGTAACTTTTGTTGATTCCTTTTAATATGATGGTTTTGTTTTCCTAAAGTTCAACCATATTGATATTTATTTGTCGGTTACAAAACCAATTTGAGCATACCAGATGTATCATTTACATGATATATGTATCAATTACATGTATACAAATATGTGCTGTGCATACCCATGCTTCTCTTGTTCAGTCGTTTCCATAATATCTGACGCTTCATGATCCCATTTGAGATTTTCTCAGCAAAAATACCAAAGCTATTTGCCATTCCTTCTGCAACTCATTTTAGAGATGAGGAACTGAGGCAAAAAGGGTTAAGTGACATAGCTAGAAAGGGTCTGAGTCCATGTTTGAATTCAGGAAGACAAGTCTTCCAAACTTCAAGCCTGGAACTCTATCCTCTGAATCACCATAACTTTAGTGAAGTTTTAACATTTAACAGCTTAAAACTGCAATAAGGCTTTGGGAACAACATATTTTATACTCACATATGTGTATGGTGTATAGATATATACGTATATACACATATACGTATTTGTGTATATGCATATATCTATATATAGGTATGCAGCTATGCATATCTGTAAGCATTTATGTATAAGTATGTGTGCATGGATATACACATATAAGCTCATATATATAAATATATGTGTATTTATATGTGCGTGCATGCATATAAGTATATATGTACTATAGACTTTTTGATGATCATATTTTAAACTTCTAAATTGATGTTCTTAGTAACATATAACTAACATTATCTTTCTTTGTTTTCAATTCCTCTGTCTTTATTATTAACACTATATTTGTTTCATGAAAGCCATTGTTGAATATCTACATTTTCAATTTGGTGTAATGATTTGTATAGTATGTTTTTATTTGTTTATTTTTAATTTGATAAAATTGATCCACAAATCCCTCAAGAGCAGAACTTCCTTTTCCCTTTGGTTTCTTTTGTGGCTAGTCAATTGCTAATTATTTTGAAGTCCAAATGTTTAAGATTTTCATTTCATGTTCAATTTAATTAATTTATTTAACCTTTTTGTAAATTTTTCATTTCCTATGAATTCTCAATTTTCTAGCAAAATATGATTCATAGTAAGTTCTGATACTTATTTTTATTTCTTTTCTGTTGATATTTCATCATATTAATGCTTTATTTTGGCAACTAGATGATCTCTCTCTTT
>CM053580.1:417834014-417845209 GCA_028627135.1 Pseudochirops cupreus | reverse complement strand
GGGGGAAAGACGGGGAGAAAAGATGTAACTCAAAAAATTTAATAAAGAATCTCATATAAAAAAAAAAAAAGAATACTCTCTAGCAGCTGGAGAGAATAGAAAGGATCTCTTGAAGAAGTGTTTGATACGATATTTGAAGGCAGCCAAGAAATCCATTCCAGACTTGGGAAACAACTAGTATCAAGTCACAGTAATGGTGATGTAGTGTGTGTATGTGTGTGTGTGTGTGTGTGTGTGAGTGTGTGTGTGTGTGAGTGTGTGTGTATTCAAAGACCTTGTTTTGAGTCATGTTTCTGAAAATTACTTTCTCTGTGTTTCTGGACAAATCGCTTAACTTCCCAGGGGTCTCATAAATTCTCTATGGTTGTAATTTGTAGAAAACATGCCGAACTGCATTTGTAAATTTAATTTCTTGACCTGGGAGTTTCCTATATCAATTAAATCCCAGAAGTAGTCCCTATTAGTGAATGAGATGAAGTAATATCTATAGTCTTCTAGAATTAGAAGAGGTAGACATCAAGGAAGGTGGTGCAGAGGATAGAGTGCTGGGCCTAGAGTCAGAAAGACTCAGCTTCCTGGGTTCAAATCTGGCCTCAGACACTTACTAGCTGTGTAATCCTGTGCAAGTAAGTCACTTCTCCCTGTTTGCCTCAGTGCTTCATTTATAAAATGAACTGAAGAGGTAAATTGTAAACTACTCTAGTGTCTTTCCTAACAAACTTCAAATGGAGTGAAGAGTCAGACAGCACTAAGCAACAGAAATTAAGCATGAAGTCTTATCCTCTTCAAACTTCTAGTACTTTTTTATGAGAGATGA
Source organism: Pseudochirops cupreus (assembly GCA_028627135.1). Lineage (NCBI taxonomy): Eukaryota > Metazoa > Chordata > Mammalia > Diprotodontia > Pseudocheiridae > Pseudochirops > Pseudochirops cupreus. The sequence continues at coordinate 417,844,392 of CM053580.1, read as the reverse complement.
TAAGTATTATGAATATGGAAGACTAATTGTATCTTCACATTTCCTTTGATAAAAAAATGGAATTCCACAGAAATCAAATCTAAATGCTTAAAAAAGAATAACAAAATGAGTGAAGAGTAGAGAAAATGAAGTCTAGAGACAATAGGTCAGAAATAAGAAAGATACTAAAAAACCCTTGCTTAGCCATGAAATGAAAAATAGTCTTTTCTGAAGAGCTTTAAATATAGCATACACTTTCATGTATCTGGGGCAATTTTACATTGTTTCTATCTGAAATGTCTGTTTTAAAGTAAATAGCTCCTATGGGCCTTCAGATCCTTTGAACTTGGGAATTTTTGTTTTCAAAGTATTCAGATAGTATTCATTTGATCTATGTGGACCAAGTAGATGAAGCTCTTTACAATTTTATCATTGCTAGTTCACTGTGGACTAAATTGGCAAGAAATAAAGAAGACAAAAGGACATAGTCTATTTAAAAGTTTTTTTTAGCCTAGTATTTCAGTCAATAGTCCTGGGAAGTTGTACGATAATATTTACTTATGTGCTACGTGGATGGATTTTCCCCATATCTTTTAAATTGGCATAAACCAAAATTTACATTATTTTCCTATTGGATCCTAGTGATAGAACAAATCTGTCTTATCAAACAGAAAGATATAAGGATGAAGTGTGATCTGTCATGGAGGCATGTGAATCTATATTAAATGTGAATAGAAATCTATGTGATGTATCTTAATTGATAATGTAATCTGTTATTGAACACAGAAAAAACTTTGATTTTTCTATTTGTTTAATATGCTACAAAAAAGAGGTTTTGGGAAACCATTCTAGTACTGTGGTCTCTCATTTTTCTACCCTTGATTTAAATGAAGTAAAATGAAATACGGCAACACAAACCATGGAAAAACAATTAACAAGATGTCTTTTCTATACCTCAATAATTAACTTACTTTGACCACTAAATGTTTCAAATACATGAAAAGTATGTAATTCAAAACAGTTTTTGGGTTCCTTCAAAAAGGCAAATGATGTAAATTAAGAAAAACACTGGCAATTGTACTTTCTGCCATCAACAAAACATAAAGTGATCACATTGTCAAAAGTTGGAACTAAAAATGTGGCCATTTCCATTTTAAAAGGAATAGTTATGAATATTTGAGGTTGTTACAATAAAATCCTTGCCAGGATACCCTAGGAATTCTATCTGTAGAATATTAGATTTTAATTTATTTTTTAGTTCACGAAACTATGCAATAAAGTTTCAATTTAATACTTTTTAATGTATCATTTTCCTTTTTGATTGTTTAAGTATATTGAATATTGGATGTATTTATAAGATGAAAATTTTACTTACAACACTGTAGTCCATAAAACATCAAGATGACTAAAAACACAAAACTAACTACATATTAAAGAAAACATTTGCATTGATCTCCATGTAAGGTAAGTTGTTTGCAAGAGAAAATGTTCTATCATCTTTACCATAGCTGCATAAGTGGTAGTAGACTTTGAAAACAATTTCAGTACTTACCTTTTTCATAACAGTTTTACTTGTAAAGGACAAATTAAATGCTGATGCACACAAAAGGGGATAAAAAAGGCAAAACAATTCTTACCACGGTTATAATCATAACACATGTCTCTAAAGTAAACCCACATTAGCACAACTCAATGTGGTAATTAAGATAGAAAAAGGAAGTACTAAACTGCATGGCCTATCAGATTCCTTGGGGAGAAAAAAACACACTGACATGACTTGAAATGTGTCCAAGAGGTTTAGTTAGCTTCCAATTAGCTGCAAATTTCTTCTATTAAAATGCATAGCAAATACCAGCTTCCATGTCTGTGAACCTTTCCTTATTTAAGTCCTAATTTCAGATGGCTCTTTCATTAGAGCCTATATCCCAAAAGCTAGCATTGACTTTTGATTACACTACGTGGCTATTGCTGCCAGGTGATAAGACAGAAGGACAGCAGACTCTTGGGCATATCTCAGTGAACCTCAAGGGCTCAACTCTTAACCAAAAGCAAACAACAGAACAAAGGCAAACATTCTAGAAACATTCTACAATGAAATAAAGACCAAACAGTCATCTCTCCTTAACCTTTCGTTTTGTGTCTGTCATGAAATCTATATATTATATTCCAGAATTCAGGCAGAGACAAGGATGTGGGAGATTTTAAGAGAAAGTGAATTGGGAATTACAATTGGAAAAAGAGACTGTTTTCTTTTTTTTTCAATTCCTCCTCTCCCCTCACCAGTTGTTCCTACTTCCTCTAACAGACATGTATTCTTAATTCAATGTGTGTTTGTGGACATTCTAAATACCACATAGATAATTAATGTACTACGTTTGAGGGAGAAAAATTGTGATAGATAATTATCAATTTAAATAATTCTGACAATTGGGGCAAACTACTTATGATTGTTGATAAAGAATAGAAAGATGACAAAACACATTTTCCTTTAAAATCAGTGCTATAAATGGCAATTGGATCCCTGTTAAGTCCACAAAAGAAACTTTAATCAAAAATGTGCCTAGCATAAAGGTAATAATACTTTGATCACACAAGGCTACAACTTGCAAATGTTTCTATATTGAAGTGCACACTGAGTTTCAATCAGTATGCCTCCAAAATAGCTCCTAAGGATTCTTGCAATGGAAGAACTATAGGAAGTGAGTGTGAAGGTAGAAACAGCATCAAGAGTTTAGTGGGAAAAATAAAGGTGATAGCTAGGCACCTGGAATATTTCTCAAAATATTTTTTGTATTTCATTTTATTTTCCAATTACATGTAAAGACAGTTTTCAACATTCATTTTCATAAAATTTTGAGTTACAAATTTTTCTTCCCCTTCATTCTCCTCCCACCTCCCCAAGAGAACAATCAATCTGATACAGGCTATACATGTACAATCATATTAAACATATTTCCACATTAGTCATGTGAAAGAAGAAGCAGAAAAAAAGTGAAAAACCACAAGAAAGAAAAAAAAACAAAGAGAGAAAACAGTGTGCTTCAATTCTGCATTCAGACTAGATATTTTTTCCTCTGGATATGAAAAGTATTTTTCACCATGAGTCTTTTGGAATTGTCTTGGATCGTTGTGTTGCTGAGCAGAGCTAAGTCTATCAAAGTGGATCTTTGCAGAATATTCCTGTTACTGTGTACAATGTTCTGGCTCTGCTGAATTTACTGAGTATCAATTCATGTTAAGTGTTACCCAATTTTTCTGAAATCTATCTACTCATTATTTCTTAAAACACAATAGTATTCCTTTATACTCACATACTGCAACTTGTTCAAAAATTCCAAAATTGATGGACATCCCTTCAATTTCCAAATATTTACCACCACAAAAAGAGCTTCTATAAAGATTTTTATACATATGGACCCACTCTCTTTTCTTATGATCTCTTTGGGAAACAGAAGTAATAGTAGTATTTCTGGATCAAAGGGTATGCACAGTTTTATAGTCCTTTGGGCACAGTTCCAAATTGTTCTCTAGAATGTTTGGATTAGGTCATAACTCCACCAACAATGCATTAATATTCCAATTTTAACATGTCTTCTCCAACATGTATCATTTTCCTTTTTTAATCATATTAACCAATCTGTCTGTGTGTGACATGAAGTGGTACCTCAGAGTTGTTTAATTTGCTTTCCTCTAATCAATAGTGGTTTACATCATTTTATTTCATATGACTATAGATAACTTTACTCTCTTCCTCTGACAACTGCCTGTTCCTAACTTTTGACTAATTATCAATTGGGAAATTACTTGTATTGTTATAAAATTGACTTGGTATTCTATGTGCTTGAGAAATGAAGACTTTATCAAAAACACTGACTGTAAGAATTGATTTAGGGGAGCATAGCAAAAATGTCAGAGTAGAAGCAGGAAATTCAATAACCCCCCACACACACACACACAATCACCTCAAATACCTATAAAACATGACTCCAAACAAATTTTGGAGCTATAGAACCCACAAAGTGATAGAGAAAAACAAATCTCCCACTGAAGGCAGTCTGGAAGGATGACAGGAAGGGTTCATCACAGCATGCTGGGAGCCAACCACAGTCCCACATGAGCCACGTGGCTTTGGCCCCAGAGAGGGAGCAGTGTTCAGGGGCAGATGTCAGGAGAGTCAATCACCAGCAGCTGTGGGGTTTTCCAGACTTTTCAACCCATAAACACCAAAAAGAAAGTAAAAGGCCAGTGGGGAACTCTGTTGGAAAGGAAGGGTGTTGTCCAGCCCATGAACCCAGGGCAAGAGCTGGTAGAGGTATAGCAGAGGCTACAGCATCTGCCTAGTGACTGCCTCAAGAGCTTCTGCCCTACAGATTGTAGGGGGACAAAGCAACCATTCAGAGGGTAATCACTCCTCTTTTACCTGCTTGGATCTGGGTCAATTTCTTGGGTGGTGGACCTGGGGTGAGAATCATCAGTTTGCCAGTGTGGTGTCTGTAGAGAGGGTGCCCTCCTTAGACCTCTGACAACTTTTGCAAAAGCCTCAGTGTTTTGGGAAAAAGCTCTCCTCTCTGGAAGCAGAGTTCTACCATGGCATATAGCTCAAAAGTCAATTAATCAACTGGCAACATAAGCAAGCAGAGGAAGCACAAACAGATCGTAGAATTCTTTTTTGGGGACAAAAAAATTCAAAGCATGGAATGGGAGGAAGATAATGAAATCAGAACTCCTGCATCAAAAGCTTCCAAGAAAAATATGAATTGGTTACAGGCCATGGAAGAGCTCAAGGAGGATTTTGAAAATCAAGTAAGAGAAGTAGAGGAAAAACTGGGGAGAGAAATGAAAATGATACAAGAAAATCATGAAAAGTGAGTCAACAACCCGACTGAAGAAAATAACACCTTAAAAAATAGAATAATTCAAATGACAAAAGAGGCCCAAAAAGCCCATGAGGAGAAGAATGCCTTAAAAAGCCAAATTTGCCAGATGGAAAAAGAATTTCAAAAGTTCACTGAAGAGAATAATTCCTTTATAATTAGATTGTAGCAAATGGAAGCTAATGACTTTGTGAGAAATCAAGACACTATTAAACAGATGCAAAAAAAATGGAAAAATAGAAGGCAATGTGAAATATCTCTTTGGAAAAACCACTGACCTGAAAAATAGATCCAGGAGAGATAACTTAAAAATTATTGGGCTATCTGAAAGCCATGATCAAAAAAAGAACCTAGAGGGGTGGAGTGAAGATGGCAGAAAGAAAGTAGGAACTTTTCTAAGCTCCTCCATGAATTCTGTCACTAAACTTAAAAAGTGAATCTGAATTGATTTTAAAGTAACAGAACCCATTGGGAGACAGAGTATAGCAGATTCCCAGCCCAGGAAAGTACACACATAGGTCTGGGCTGGGGGAGCACAGAGCACATGGGGGTTGCACCATCACAGACCAGAGAGCAAAAGGAGGCCCAACCAGCAGACTCACACACCCCAAGGGTGATTCCTAGCCTTCTCACTATAGCACTGAGGATTGGTTGAAGCTGGGTAAGAGAAAGGACAGGGCACACATCAGTGACAGCAGCTTTTCCTAGGGATACCAACCCATAGCCTAGATCTTGACAAATCACCCACCTGATTTTCCAGGAGTCAAGATGGTTGAGTAAAATCTAGCTGCTCTAATCCCCCTCCATGATCCTGAAAACACAAAGATAAATGTCCTACACAGGGTAAAATCCTGAATTTGTAAAAAAAAAAAAAAAAGAAAAATAGCCTCAGGCTTGGGAGACCTAGAAGAAGGGTGTGACTGAAGCATTAATGAGTCTGAAGTGAAGGTCAGTAGCAATCCCAACAAGACCCACTTCAGCTGACCTGCAAAAGCTCCCAAAGCCAGGGGTGGAGGGTGAGGGTGGGCGTGGAGGCAGCAATCATTAACAACAGAAGCCTAGGTATGCCTTAGCACCATTAGGGAAATCTGCAGACACCAGTGCTGGAGGACACCGGCTGCTGAACCTACCTGAGCTGTAGCTCAGAGGCACAGAGGTGGAAACCTGATTTGGCCAGACCACCCCACTGCCACAGGTTACTCTGTGAGCCTCAGGCTAACTCAGAGAAACCACTGAGAGTCCTGGCTTTGCCTCAGTATAGAAACCCATAGGCTACAGTATACAAAGTCAACATCCAAACCACTACCTCCCAGCCTGAGAAGCACAGAACATTTGTACCCCAGAAGCAGATATCCACTCAAAAAATTCAGGACATAGGCAATCACAATCTCCAAGAAGGAATCTGTGAAATCAGGGATGATATGATGCTATTATAGTGAGCAAAAACAACCAAATTCAGAGGACAACGTGGACTCTATATTCACACCTGAGACCATAGAAGGAAATGTGAATTGGTCTCAAGCCCAAAAAGCATTCTTGGAGGAACTCAAGAAAGATTTTAAAAGCCAAATTAGAGAAGTAGAAGATAAATTTAAATCTACTGTGACCAAGTTGGGGGAAAAAAAATCTCACTAAAGAAAACAAATCCCCAAAAAGAAAAATTTTTAAACTGGGATGGGAGGTTCAAAATCTAACTGGAGAAAATACCTCTCTAAAAATGACAACTGAACATAAGGGAAAGGAGTTTCAAAAACTAAACAAGGAAAACAATTCACTAAAAATTAGAATCAGTCAAATTGAAGCTAAGGACTCTGTGATGCATCAAGAGTCAGGCAAACAGAACATAAAGATTGAAAAATTAGAAGAAAGTGTAAAATATCTCACTGGAAAAACAACTGACCCAGAGAACAGATCCAGGAGAGATAACATAAGTATTACTGGTCTACTGAAAAGCTATGATGAAAAAAGGAGCCTGGACAACAACCTCAAGAAATTGTCAAAGAAATTTGTACCCCAGGTACAAATTTGAGGTCCTATAAATGGAGGGTAAAATAGTTATTTAAATAATTAAATGAACTCCTCTGGAAAGAGATGCCAAATTGAAAACTCCAAGAAATGTAGCAGCCAAATTCTAGGATTACAAAGTCAAGGAGAAAATAGTGCAAGCAGCAAAAAAAGGAAACAATTCAAATTTGTTGTAACTATACGCAGGATTACACAGGACCTAGCAGCTTCTACATAAAAGATCAGATAGATTGGAATTGGATATTTTGCAAAGCAAAAGAGCTAGGGCTACAACAAAGGATCAACTACCCGGCAAAACTGAGCATAATCTTTCAGGCAAGGAGATGGTCATTTAATGAAATAAGGGACTTCCAGACTTTCCTGATGAAAAAGTCAGAGCTCAATGGAAAATCTGATCTCCAATTACAAGACTCAAGAAAGACATAAAAAGGTAAACAAGGAAAACACACACTTAGACACACACACACACACGCACACACACACACACACACGCACACACACCTAACTTGCTATTCAATAAAAGCAAACTATTTACATCCCTATATGAAAAGCAGATATTTGTCAACATTGAAATTTATATAATTATCATGATATTTAAAAGGGATATACATAGATAAAGGATGTATGTATAAATGAACTCATCTGATGATAAAAAAAAACTTATTAAGGGGTACAAAGGGATTGTGATGGGAGAAAAGGAAAGGATGAGGCACAAAACAGTAAATTATGGCACATGAAGAGGCATAAAAACATACTATAGTAGAAGGGAAGGAGGGAGGGAGATGAGCATCATATGAACTTTATTCTCATTGGTTCTTGTTCAAAGAGGGATCAACATAATCAGTTAAGTTTAAGATTCTAATGTGCAAATGCACAAAAAACTCATTATAATAGAGGGAAAGGAGGGAGGGAGATGGGAATTGTATGAAATTTCCTCTCATTGGTTTGGGTTCAAGGAGGAAATAACATACTACATTAAGTATAAAAATCCATTGTGCCCTAGAAGCAGTAGGAGTAGTGGGGTGGGGGGTTAAAAAGGAGGGGGGTGGTTAGAATGGAGGAAAATAGTAGTAAGGGGAAATAGTAGGTAAGGGGGGGTGAGGGAGGGAATACTGAGGGAGGTGTTCATCAAAAGGAAAACTTTCAAGGAGGAGAAGATAGAAGGAAGAAACAAAAATATAAACAAGGGAAGGAATAGGATGGAGGAAAAGGAACAGATAGTAATCGTAACTATGAATGTGAATGGGATGAACTCTCCCATAAAATGGAGGCAAAAAGCAGATTGAATTAAAAACCACAATCCTATGATGTGCTGTCTACAAGAAACACATTGGAAAAGTAGGGATATGCACAGGGCAAAAGTAGAATATATTACACTTCAGCTAAAGTAAAAAAAAAAAAAAGCAGGGGTAACAATCCTTACCTTAGATAAAGCAAAAGGATAAACAGATCTCATTAAAAGAGATAAGGAAGCAAACTAAATCTTGCTAAAAGGCACCATAGAGAAAGAAGCAATATCATTACTTAAAAAATTTGCACCAAGCAGCATAACATCCAAATTCCTAGAGAAGTCAAGGGAATTAGAAGAAGAAATAGATAACAAAACTATACTAGTGGGGGAGCTCAATCTCCCCCTCTTTGAAGTTGATAAATCTAACCTCATAATAAACAAAAATGAAGTTAAGGAGGAGAATAGAATCTTAGCCAGGCTAGATATGATGGATCTTTGGAGAAATCTGAATGGGGATAAAAAGGAATACACCTTTTTCTCAGTGGTACATGGCACATACACAAAAATTGACCATGTACTAGGACATATAAACCTCAGTTCAGTGCAAAAAGGCAGATATATTGAATGCATCCTTCTTAGATCTTGATGCAATAAAAATCATATGCAATAAAGTGCCAAGGAATGATAGACTAAAACCTAATTGCAGTAAGGAATAGTTTACCTGTCAGATTTATGAAAAAGGGAAGAAATTATGATTAAACAAGTGTTAGAGAACATTATAAAATGAAAAATGGACAATCTTGTTTATATTAACTTGAAAAGTTTCTGTACACACAATGCCCATGTAACCAAGGTTAAGAGGGGAGTGGGAAATTGGGAAAGAATTGTTCTGACCAGTCTCTCTGATAAAGGCCTCATTTCTAAAACATATGAAGAAGTGAGTCAAGTCTATAAGAATACAAGTCATTCCCCATTTGATAAATGGTAAAAGGATATGAACAGGCAATTTTCAGAGGTAGAAATTAAAAATATCTATGAGCATATGAAAAAATGCTCTAAATCACTATTCATTAGAGAAATGCATATCAAAACAACTCTGAGGTACCACATCTCACCAGTTAGATTGGCTAAGATGACAAAACAGGAAAATGACAAATGCTGGAAAGGTTGTGGGAAAATTGGAATACTAATGCATTGTTAGTGGAGTTGTGAACTGATTCAACCATTCTGAAGAGCAATCTAGAACTATGCTCAAAGGGTTATAAATAATTATAAAACCTTTGACCCAGTAATACCATTTCTAGAGTTACATCCCAAAGAGATCATAGAAGTGGGAGGAAACTAGTCTGAACCAAAATTTTATTGAACCTCTTTTTGTTGCGGCAAAGAATTGGAAATTAAGGGGATGCCCATCAGTTGTGGAATGGCTAAACAAGTGGTGGTATATGAATGTAATGAAATACTATTGTGCTATAAGAGATGAGGAGCAGATGGCCTTCATATTTACCTGGAGAGACTTGCACAAACTGCTGCTGAGTAAGAAGAGAAGAACCAGGAGAAATTTGTGCACAATTACAGACACAACATATGTGTGATGGCCACCTTTGATAGACTGGAGTCTTGTCAGTAATGCAAGGTTATAAAACAACTACAAAAGACTTATAATGGAAGCAGATGTCTACATTCAGATAAAGAAGTAGAGAGAACTAGAAAGAACAGAGTTTGCATGCAAACTGCAGCAAACTACCTGCTCTCTTTCTTTCTCTTGTTTGGTTTTGTTTCCTCTTTTCCATTGTTCATTCCATTGGTTACAATCCTTATTTACAACCTGACTAATGTCTAATGTGAAAGTATATGCAGATCCTATACTTGATTCCATCCCACAGTGTGGGGGGGGGGGGGAGGGAGAGGGAAGAGGAGAAAATTTGAAACTTAAAGGATTGTGGAACTGAAACTGATAAACTAAAAGCAAAGAAACAAATTAATAAAGAAAAAAACTGAAAAAAAGAACCTAAAAATTATCCTTCAAGAAATTCTGGAGGAAAAATGGCCTGATACTTTAAAACTAGAGGGCAAAATAGAAATTGAAAGAATTCACCAATTACCTGTTGAAAAAGATCCCAAAAGATACCTCCTAAGAATATTATAGCCAAATTCCGGAGTTCCCAAGTCAAGGAGAAAAGATTATGAGCATCCAGGAAGAAACAATTTGTTTTTTGGCGGGTTGGGTTTTTTTTTTTGTTTTGCTTTTTGGAACGCACTTGGGGTT
>CM053580.1:417812570-417828112 GCA_028627135.1 Pseudochirops cupreus | reverse complement strand
AACAAGTTCTTGCCTTTATTTCACCATCTTGGCTCCACCCTAAACACTTTTTTTCAAACCTTAAACCTTTACATTCTTGAAATGAGTTGGAGTCATTGTATCTCCAAAGATCTACAACTTTCTATCTGATTAACCATTTAGTCCATAAAAGAACAGAGTATTTTTGTTAATACAAGTTGCATGCCCTGAGTAATCAATTATCTGGGTGATATCAATAGTCATATCTGTCAAAAGGGTCAAACTTAGTCCATGTCTAAACAGCCACAAATTCCTTTTTCTCCAATCCACAGTTAATTTGGTAGCAGAGTAACCAGCTACAGTTGTCAATGGAAAGGTCTTAAACTGAAAAATGAAAAGATTTTAAAAGAGCATATTTTGCATCATGAAAATTAGTACTTATGAACTGTGACTGCTTTGCCATGACTATAAAACCTGTGACTAATGTACTAAAAATAGCTACATTGTGTGATAGTATGCATGCAGCAGTTATCATGAAGGCATTTGATTATATTCATTCATATTAATGGTGCAGTTTTCAGTTATAGGTTTGTAAACATTTCAGACTCTATTACCTACTAGCATTATTTCACTCCATTGACAGAATATATTATCTTTTGTTCAATGGCAGTGGTAGAGTGCAGGGAAGTAAAGACACAGTCAAAATAATCTGAGAGTTGGATATAAAAGCACACTTGAATACTGACAGCATGGCGGAAGAATTTTTTTTTCCTTGTGAAAGGTCAATGCGATAGTTTCTAAATTTAATATTCATCTCTTCAATCATATTGAATCCTTCTTTCTTAGAATGTCACAAGCTCATCACCACAGTAACCATTTATCAGATCACCCACATGGGAAATTTCAATTGTCTATCTGGAGAATGTAGTTGCAGGTAAAGATAGACACAAAAAGTGCCTAGAAACAGATACACCACATCTTACATAATGGATATTGTATTAGAAACATATGTGTGTATGTATACACATATATGTGTGTATATACACATGTATATATATATATATATATATATATATGTATGTATGTATACATATATACACCCATATATATGGTGTTAGACATTTTTGTTTTTCCTTTTTTAAATCAGATAATATCGACACTTTGTAAACAATGAAATACATTGCCAATTCAAATATTTTTTCTCCAATAAATAATACAACTTCTGCCTTGATGCTTCATAATGATGAGACACTGACCTGGCATTCTCAGGAAACATAACAGCAAAGTCCAAACTTTGGAATACAATAGACACCATATATGCTAGACTGATTGATAGCAAACCTGGAAAAGCTTCAGATAGATTTAACAAGCAATTTATGTTTTGATTGGCCAAAGACAAACCTGTAGAGATTCCAGTGACTATGAACTGATGATATTTGGGGGACATTCGGGGGAGGGTGTGGCTACTAAGGCAATGATAATCTACTAAAGTGACAAAAAGTCAAAGTAACCTTCAGTCCTGAACCTTCTATTTCCACACTGAGAGCAACAGAGTGATTGAAAATAGAATGCTAAGAATCACAATGTTCCTTAATTATCACCTTCCAAAATAGTATAACTGTTGATCATCTCAACATGTGCGTTTTTATCCATTTATTAAAGTTGAGATAATGCTATAGGAAGTGAATCACATACCTGCTTACATTATTGCCATATATGAACCCAAAGTACAGTACTAATTAAGAAGGACGAGATGCAAATTCTCCTCAGAGAGAACATTGAGTCAGATTGGAAGAGATGGTATCACCTTGGCTTTTAAAGTCCTTCATAACCTAGCTCCTGCCCATCATTCTAGTGTTCTTACCTTACTTCCTATTACTTCCTCTGTAATCCAGTAAAACTGGCCTCTTTGGTGTTCTCTGTGTAGGACTCGTCACCCGATGACTCTTCAAATTTTGACTGATTATCCCTCATATCTATGATTCTCATCCTCCTCATATCCAATTCTGAGCTTCCTTGACTTCTCTCATTTCATCTAAAAGTGCCTCCTTCTGCAAGAAACCTCTCCCAGGTGTTCTTAATCTTAGTACTTTCTCTCAGAGACTACACCTAATTTAGCCTTATATATCACATTTATTTATTGTTTACATTTGTCTTCCTAATAAACTATGAGCACCTTGAGAATAGACACTATTTCTGTGGTGGTTGTTTGCCTTTGTTGGCATCCCTGCTGCTTATCATGGTGCTAGACAAATAGAAGACTAAAAAAAATCTAGTTGGCTGACTGCCAAATCATATAACCAAGGGAACTAGCAAGATTATTTCATAGGACATTTGATCACCTTATCTTGTATCATGGCTAGCATAAATTAATATATTCCTGGGATGATAGTTGAACATTGGTCGACAACATTTTTCAGAGGATGAATAAAAGTTTTTAGTACATGCCAAGATATCAGAAACTAAGTAATCCAATATAAATACTGACATTTGATGAATTTTAAGCAAATACAGGCTGGTACAGCATGATATAAACTATTTTGGAAAATATTATTTTGGATCAGGAATGTCAGGTATGAACCCAATATAGTAATGGTTGAACCTACAATATTTAAACTAGGTTGAACCAGTATGACCTAGAGAAAGTTAACTCCATTATTTTTTCTATGTGTCAGTTTCCTCTTTAAAGTGAGTGTATGGGCCTAGATTATCTCTAAACTCCCTCTTTCACCTCTAATTCATATGAAAGTCTAAGTAATTGAAAGAAGAAAAACATCTGGAGAGCACTTAGAAAATCCTGTCCTGCATAACACAGAGACAGACATTCTCAGGTTTTTCTCTCCCCACAGCAAAATAAATAAATAAATAAAACTTCCCATGCCTTTAAGCTATATCTCTCCAACCTATGTGTCTTCTTCCTTTCATGGCCAAACTTTATCAAAAATTATCTGCCATCACAACTTTCATTTCCTTGCATTTTATTGCTCAATCCCTTGGAATTTGTCCTCTAACCTTACTGATAAGGGTGAAAAAAACTGCTTCCTTCAAGTTCACCAATGCTATGTTCTCTCTCAAATCCAAAGGGCCTTTGATGATCTGCATCTTCTTTGACTTCTCTGAAACTTGTGAAAATGTCTACCCCTTCTAACTCTTGGATATTCTTCACTCTCTTTTCTTCTGTTACTCTGTTCTATCTAATTTAAGTCTCCTAACTGTCTGAGCCTCCTACTCAGTCTTCTTCACTGAAACATCATCTATTTCATGTTACTCCCAAAACTATCACTCTTTCACTTCATTGCTCTTTATATTCTTTTTCTTTGTGATATTAGCAGATTCCAGGGTTCATTTATCCTCTCTATGCCACCTACTCCAAATCCTATATATAGTATTTTTTTTTCTCTCTTTGAAACTAGCTCCATATCAACAGCTTCCTAATGGATAGCTCCATCTCATCAGAATATGAAATAATGTTTGTAAAGTAAGTAGCACAATGCCTGGCATGTTGTAGGTGCTATATAAATGTTTATTTGCTTTCCTTACCCTTTTGATCTTCATGGTCTATATACAACTAAAACTCATTTATGCCTTAATGGAACTTACTATCTTTTCCACCAAAACCCATATTCATTAAGGTTTGTCTATTTCTATTGAGAACATTAACATCTTTCCAGTAAAAAATATCCTCTCCCCTTTTCCCTCTCCCCCTCCATCTCTCTCTCCCCTTCCTCTTCTTCCTCCTTCTCTCTCTCTCTCTCTCTCTCTCTCTCTCTGACTCTCTGTCTCTCTCTCTCTCTGTGTCTCTCTCTCTCTTTCTCTCTGTCTCTGTCACTCTCTCTATGCCGTAGGCTTTTTCAAATACATGAAATGAGGCACTTAGGGTGCTCAGTGGATAAAGCCCCGGGCATGGAATCAGGAAGACATGAGTTGAAACTGCGGCCTCCAATATTTACTGGCTGTGTGACCCTGGGAAAGTCACTTAATTTCTGTTCCCCTCAGTGTCTTCATCTGCAAAATGAGCTGGACAGGAATTGGCATACCATTCTAGTATTTTTGCCAAGAAAATGCTATTGATGGTATCATCCATGGAGTCATGAAGAGTTTGACATGACTGAACAATAATCTGTGAAGTCAGAGTGTTTCTGATATAATCTAAGGCAAACATAGAAGGAATGAACTATCATTACAGACACTCTTCTTCTTGAAATGCAGGTTCACATTTCATAAGCTTTTTAAAATATGTCAATCAGATAATTCATTAATCAGCATCACTCTCTCTTTCAGAAAGTAAGCAAAAAAAGTCAAGATGCCTGGCCCAGGACATAGAACACAGTGTCTTCAGTGTCTGATCTAGTACCAAGTGTTCCACAGTGCCTGCTGCAGCTACTTTCATGACTGTTAAAACAAATTGCTCTCATTGGCCCATTCCTGCAATGGAATTCTTCATGTGTTTGGGATAGACATCCCTCCAACTTTATGCTGGGTTTGAGAATTGTCAGTTGCCCTTAAACTGGATTTGCCATTCTGCATGCTGTACATTCTTGGAGAAATAGTTCAGAGAGTTAGGTGATAAATAAACACCAAAGGTGGATGAGCAGCCCTGAAAAGGTCTGTCAAACTTTCACACCAGAGCTGCTAATTCTCCTTGAACAACCAATATACCTGCCATGCGTATCTGTGAATGTATGTGCACTTATGCACACATTATTTGTGAAACTATTATAACTCTCTCTCACCAAAACTCACATTTATTAAAGTTTAATCCCTTTTTTTGGAGGGGGGAATGTAGGGCAATTGGTGATTTGCCCAAGGTCACATGGCTAATTTTGTGTTAAGTGTCAGTGGCCAGATTTGAACTCAGATCCTCCTGACTCCATAGCTAGTACTCTATTCACTGCACCACCAAGCCACCCCATTAAAGTTCAATCCTTAAAAGTAATTGAGCAAAAGATGGCAGTGTAAAAAGCAGAAGAGCTCCATAGCTCCCCCCCAACTACCTCAAATACCTATAAAATATGACTCTAAACAAATTTTATAGCTCCAGAACCCACAAAATGACAGAATATCAAAGCTCCCACTGAAGACAGCTCAGCATGTGGACAGAAAGGGTTCATCACAGTGCTCTGGCAGCAGAGCCCAGCCCCATGCGGTTTTAGCCCCAGGCCATGCAGAAGAAGCCTTGGCTGGAGCTTTCAGAAGAATGGATCACTGGCAGCTGTGGCAGTTTCCAGAATTATCAACCCATAAGAGCCAAGGACAAAGAGAAAAGGTCAGTGGAACTCAGCTAAATTTGGGGGAGAGGGTCTGGCCAACTGCCTTCAGAGCTAGAAGCAGTCTGAATCAGTGGCATTGCAGCTGACTGCACATGGCTGCTTCAGAGCTCCCAGTCTTCAGATTACAGAGGGGCCAAGCAATCATTTGGAGCCTAAGTGCCCTTTCCTTGACCTGCCTGAATCAATATCATGGTCTTGGGTGGTGGTCCTGAGGTGTGTGACCAGTGAGACAAAGCTGGTGGGGCCTGCAGAGACTGAGGCCTCCTAATACCTCTGCCAGCTGCAAACCCCAGCAATTTGGGACAGAGCTCTCCCCTCTGAAAGCACAGTTCTACTGAGCCCAAAAGTCAAATAAGTGACTGGCAACATGAGCAGGAAAAGGAAGCAAAACAAACTCAGCAATCTAACTTTAGATTCCTTTTTTGGCGACAAAAAGGGTCAAAGCATGGAATGGGAGGAAGACAACACAGTCAGAACTCCTGCACCAAAAGCTGCCAAGAAAAAGGTAAACTTATTACAGGCCATAGAGTAGCTTAAGAATGATTTTGAAAAATAATTGAGCAAAATCCTATTGAAAAGATGTTGCAATTGTTAATACATCCAGACTAATACTTTATTAATTCAGTTCATTAAATGAAGACATCTCTCCATATGTTACTGAGAGAATAGAGGCCATTCACCTTGAGGTCATACTTTTTTCCTATTCAGTAACTCAAATAGTCTTGACATCATCCTCCAGTCAAGCATAGTTTGCTCTTGCTCTGGAGGAAGAGGTTGTCCTTCTACTTACCACAGTCTCCTTATCTTCTCATGCCCATGATTTCATGTTCCATCTCTTTCATTTCTTGAATGCTCACTGTTCTTCCCTTTCTATTAATCTTCAGTCACTCCATATTTATTCCTTACCTGCTATCTACATGCATGCACAGTTATCTACAATCCTTAAACAATCATCCAGATTCACTAGTCATGCTCAACTCTTCATCCTCATTCACTCCACACATGCATTTATTTGGCAAATTATATTGTTTCTACCTTTCTCAGATCTCATCTACTCCTTCTCTTTACCTACCCAGTCACCATACAAGGACTGGTTTTCTAACCTCTATCTTGAAATACTGAAATATCTAATAAGTAATCTAGGTCACGGTTTTCTCTTTTCTCCAAGCAATCATCCACAAATCTGTACTTCATATAATATAGTAGTGTATTTATTGCCTCTAAGATGTAACAAACTCCTTTCATCATCATCATCATCATCATCATCATCATCTTCATCATCCATACATAAACAGGATCAAATCAAGTTAATAAGTATTTATTAATTAGTTACTCATTTATTAATCATTTTCATGCCTGGGCACTGGGCATGAATACTATATATAAAATTAGAAGCAGAAAAATAATATCAGACCTCAAGGAACTTACATTCTAATGGAAGAACAAGATCTACAAAAAGAAAACAGAAAAGCAAAAGACATAGCACAGGAAGTTATCTGCTCAAAGCATTTTACAAAAAGTCCATAGAGTGAAGAATGAAGAAATGATTGACTTCAGTGTTTTCCTTACAGTAGAGATTCTGTGAAAAAATAGTCAATCAGAGGAATGCACCAAAGGAATAGAATGTACTTCTGGTGTGAGAAATCCAGGAAAAAGGCTTCTGCATTATGATAAAATGATTTAAAGATGAGTAATAAATGCATGAATACACACACTTACATATACACACATACACATATACATATACAGATATGAATATACATAAATATAAATTTGAATACATGATTTAAAAAGTCACATAGTCTTGTGCACACATACACACATACATCAATATTTATATCTATCTAAATACAGATGTGTAAAGCCAAGCATGAGCAGCTTTCCAGAGGACTACTGCTGTGAACAGCTTTCAGTTTCTGATCACATAGTGTAGTGAACTCCCTATTCATTCAGCAGTAAATTAAAGCAAAATTTTCACAGAAATCAAAGTACAGCATTCACAATGTTATAACATAACAACTTATCAGGAAAAGTGGCCACATAGTTTTAAAGAAAAGATATCATTCATAAGTCCTTAACTCAATCATCCTTAAGGAGCAAGCCTCCTTAAGGGACACAAAGTGCAAAGGCCAAAGTTCTTCACCCCTAGGTCACATTGTGTTAATCTCTCAGTAAAAAAGTCTTTTCTTCTTGATTGGAGATTAGGTCCCAATACCCTTTAACTCAATCATCAAGAGTACAACATTACTATGTGTGCCCCAGTACAAAGTTTTCCTACCCCTAGGCCACAGTAAATCATAATCTTCTCAGCTCGCACTACCCAAGGAGAGGTCTTTTCATCTTGACTCAAGGCTGGCTCTCAGATTCCATGGGTCCTCTTCCACAGTGCCAGATTTTGCCTGAATTTACCCAACTGTCACGTGGATTTCAAAGTAAGCAGCTCTCAGCACCTCTTCCAGTTCCTCATCCAGTTCCTTGTCCAGGTCCATATTGAATTTCAGTGTCCAGTCTACCTCAAGTTCTTCACAGTTGTGTGTCTGGGAAGACAAAGATTAACAGAGCCACAAAAACATTCATACACATTTCTGGCACCATCATCAATTCACTTTCTGCCTGTGAAATCAACATAGACCTTCAAACAAGGCCTGAGAACTCAACAAAGAACCACACATGTGGTCTGAGAACTCAACATGAATTTTCAGTATAGTCCCAGGACCTCCAAAACCCTCCTCCAGAACTTCTGTAAATGAACAACAAGAAAATCCTCTTTCAGGGCTTCCAGTAAGGACCCAGAGCTTCTGTACAAAGTATTACAAACAAAAATCAACAGAAACAGAACAGAAGAAAAGAGTTCTTGGCCACCACAAAGATCTCCTTCTCAATTCTGCTCTCTCCCAGCTAAGGCTTCTTATATATGATCATTAGCTCCCCCCAGTTACACCCCTTCCTGTTTCATCAGCAAGTTCCTTCCACTGTGGGTTTCACAATTTCTCTTTCTTGGCAAAGACTTGATATAATCATGGGCAAGGTTCAAAAGACACTTGAATTGAAACAAACTGCTAAATAATTAAATACCTGAAACACCGTGCTAAGTACTTCTTTGCTTGCCATTACAAGATGCTTCCCTCATTAGAATCTATATGTATATTATGTTTGTATGTGCATATATATCTATATGTATATTTACACAGTTATCAAAACACATTAATATGTATACATAGAGGTAGATACAAGATAACAATAGGAAGAAAGTCACTATATACACATATGTATATAAATATATATGTATATACACATACCTACACATACATACATATATGTATTTGTGTGTGTACATTTTGTGTTATAATTGATTTACCTCAGGCATAAAGAGATGATTCAACCCTGGGTAAATTAACTCAATACCTACGAAAACACACAATTACATCAGTACAAATAAGTTTTTAAAAAAACTACAGTACTCATATTCATGCTAAAAATGCAACAAAATTCAGAGAAAAGGTTAGTTATAAGGAAAAATTGAAGATGAAATAGAGTATATGATTAAGGCTATAAACTCACATAAAGCAGAGAGAGGAAATTAGATCAAGGTTACAATTAAATGAGATAGTTAAGAAAAGAAGGGCCAATAATCACCGGAGACTAAAACCAAATAAGAGATGAATAGAATGATGGAGAGAAATTTTGAGGCATGGAATTGAGGAGAAAAATTAGGTCACTATGAATGGCCTTTACTTTCTCAGTTATACAGAAGATTTCATCTTCTCTTGAGTGAAAATGGGAAGGATTGATGTGAAATAAACTTTTAAAGTAAATCTGTGAGGTTTGGTAGAGATTAGATAACAAATTATTAGTAAAACCCACCATACAAGGTTGTGTCACTCTCCAGAAGCACTCAGCAACATGAGTAGGAACATAGAATGCAGATGTTGGCTGGTGGTGAGCTGTGAATTGGATTTGGGAAGTTGAAGTAAGAGAAGGATCAGGGGGTCATGTTTGCTAATAGTACATGACTGAATTAGACAATCTTAGGTCATGATAATGAAATAAAAGAAGAAAGACCAATGTAGTGCTGATGAAATGGGGAACTAAGAAGGGGCAAAAAGCTGGAGGTCTTTCAAGACAAAGAATAAGTTTAGAAAAAAATTAAGTAAAAGGGGAGATTTAAGAAAAGATTATTGTGACAGAGGATATTCTGAGTTATAAATAATAGAAATTGAACTGTATTGAATAGTGGTTATAATAAAGTTATTATCCACATGTGAGGATGAGGTGTAGAGATGAAGGAAATTATGGAAGTTTAGGAGGCAAACAAATTGTGAAGATAGGGTGGTTAAGGGAACATTTCTAAATTTGCTGAAGTCATCAAGTATGAGACTAGGTGAGGAAGATTCACTCAAATCTTAAATTCTACAAAAGGATATAAAATCTGCTACTCATAGTTCTTACTTAACAGGCAATAGGGACAAGGTAATGGACTAATTGAATTTTCTGGTTTGTTTGTTTGTTTATTTTTGGAGGGGGGGAAGGCAAGGCAGATGGGGTTAAGTGACTTGCCCAAGGCAACACAGCTAGTGTGTCAAGTGTCTGAGACCATGTTTGAACTCTTGGTTCTCTTGACTCCAGGGCTGGTGCTCTATTCCCTGTGCCACTTAGCTGCCCCTGGACTAATTGAATTTTTTACATGAATCTCAAAACCAAAGAAATTGTTGAGTAATGATTAGAAACATAAAGACTAGAAGTGGGAAAAAGGACATGGAATGAACCAACTCTTATCCCTGGTCTACTGTTTCAAGAGAGAGGAGAGGAGCACCCAGTACTACAGAGGATAAACAAGGATGAACAACGTGTCTTGCAGATAACTCCTGTTTCTAAGAGAGAGAGTGGTAGATCAGTGGAATAGGTCAGGTAGACAAGACACAGTAGACAATGACTATAGTAATCAACTGTTTGATAAACCCAAAGACTCTAGCTTCTGAGATAAATACTGACTATTTGACATAAGCTTCTAGGAAAACTGGAAAATAGTATGGCAGAAACTAGATTTAAACAAACATCTTGCCATGCATATGAAGAAAAGATCAAAATGGGTACGTGATTTAGAAATAAAGAAGGATACCATAAGCATCTTAGGAGACAAAATAATATTTTACCTGTCAAGTGTATGGAGAAGGGAAGAATTTATGAGCAAACAAGACATAAAATAGCATTATAAAATGCAAAATGAATAGTTTTGATTGCATTACATTTTTAAAAAAAAGTTTTGGCATAAACAAAGTGAAAACAACCAAGATTAAGAGGAAATCAGAAAGCTGGGAAATAATTTTATTGCCAGTTTTTCTGATAAAAATCTCATTTCTAAAATATATAGAGAACCAAATCAAATTTATAAAAATACAGGTCATTCTGATAAATGGTCAAAGAATATGAAAAAGCAGTTTTCAGATGAAGAAATTAAAGCTATCTATAGGCATATGAAAAAAATGCTTTAAATCACTATTGAATAGAGAAATACAAATTAAAACAACTCTGAGGACAACATCACATCTATCAGATTAAATAATATGACAAAACTGGAAAATTACAAATGTGGAGAAGATGTGGCAAAGTTGGAACACTAATGCATTGGTGGCAGAGCTGTGAATGAATCCAAACATTCTGGAGAGCAATTTGGAACTATTCCCACAGGGCTGTAAAACTCTGCATGCTCTCTGATTCAGTGATGCCACCACTAGGTCTATATCCCAAAGAGATCATAAAAAGGGAAAAGGACCCACATGTACAAAAATATTTATAGCTGTTCTTTTTGTGGTGTCAAAGAATTGGAAATTGAAGGGATGCCCATTAAGTGGGGAATGACTGAACAAGTTGTAGTATATGATTATAATGAAATATTATTGTGCTATAACAAATGATGAATGGTCAGTTTTTGGCAAAATCTGGAAAGTCTTGCATGAACTGTTGCTGAGTGAAGTGAGCAGAACCATATTGGTGTACACGGTAAGAGCAATATTATGCTATGATCAATTATGATAGCCTTAGCTCTTCTCAACAATACAATCTAAGACAATTACAAAAGACTTATGATGGAAATGCTATCTACTTCCAGAGAAAGAATGAAGGAGACCAAAAGCAGGTTAAAGCACACTATTTTCATTTGTTTTGTTTTGTTTTTCTTTCTTGCAGTTTTTTCCCCTTTTGTTCTGATTCTTCTTTCACAACACAACTAACATGAAAATATGCTTACTATGACTGTACCAGCATAACCTGTATCGTATTGCTTGCCATCTTTGGGAACAGAGAAAGGAGGAGGAGGAGAGAAAAAAATTTGAAACTCAGGAACTCATAAAAGTGAATATTGAAAACAATCTTTACATGTATTTGGGAAAAGTCAAATACTATTATGTGGAAAAGAAAGTTATAGCCAGGTTTCTTTATTAGCAAGAGGACCTTAGTAGTGTGAAGGGATATAAGAAAAAGGAAAGCTTTCTAGCAACTGTTGAAGATAAGAAGAGAATGTCAATTCTTGTACTTAAGGTGGAATTAGTTTCCTTTAGGTGAAGTAGTTTCCTCCTCCAGTACACTTCCAACAAAAACTAGACCACTACTTGCTGAGATGTCTTATAAGAATTCCCTATTTATGTATGAGTTGATTAGATTGGACATTCCTAAACATTTTTTTGTGATAAAGAGATATTTGGCAGTCTAGAGAAATCTAAGGTTACAGTTATATGTTGATTATATTCAAAATTTTTAAAATTCTGAATTTCAGCTAAAGATTTGTGAAAATAAAGTACTTTTTTCACATTTGAGTTTACAAACTTTTTGATGAATTCCAGTCATTAAGTTAGTCAGAATTTATTATGCATCTACTATTTGTCAGGCAAAACATCAAGCATTAGGGATATAAAGAAAGGTAAAAAAGAAATAATAAGAAAAACAAAGCCTTCCTGGTTCCAAGTCATTTATGCTGTGATGGAAGAGATAATGTATAAGTATCTATGTGTAAGCATGATATAAACAGCATAAAGCAGTGTGTTCATAGAGGGAAGTCATTAAGATTAAGAAACACTGGGGAAAACTTTTGTAGAATTCAGTACTTTGGCTGAAATTTGAAGGAGACCAGTGAACTAGGAATAGGCACAAAGAGAGAGAGTATTCAAAGCATAGGGAAATTTTATGGTTCCTTCTAAATGTGATTCCACACATCTTTATGAACACTATCAAACCGAAATATAGCAGTTGTTCTGAAAAAATGTCATTTACAAAACTGTCATTCTCACAAGTTTTAAAATAATAATTAAAATTAATGAGTTTTACATATGAATTAAAAAACAGACAATTTATATGCATTTTTATAAATGCTCTGACTATAACCAAAATCCTACAACTTGCTGTTACTTATAGGAAATGCAAATCAATGAAAAACTGAAGCTTTTTGCTTCAGGAGAAAAGCAGATAAAATGAAGAAAAAATGTTTCAAGTAAGCAGAGCCAAGAAAACAATATGCACAATGACTACAACAATGTAACATTTTGCTAAATATGGGATGTCTAAAAGTCTTGTATATTGCTCAGATTTTCAGATTTTTTTTTCAGTAAACTGATAAGGATCTTTCCTCATTTTAATTTTTTTATATTTAAAAATAAAAAAATACTTGTCACATGAGATGACATTATGGGAAAATGAGAAATAGAAGAAAGAGTTTTGGGAAAATTATGATTTTATACAAATGCATCAACAAAAACTAATTTCAAAAATAGTCAATTTCCAGAAAAATATGGAAATTGAGGGGAGTTCAATGATTCTATTTTTAAAAGCATAACTCAAAAAAAAAAGACTGAAAATTATAGGATATATAAATTATCTTCTATGAAAAAAAACTAGCTGAAAAACGTGCAAAATAAAGATAATTAAAGGATCATCAGGCTCCTTGCAAATTACAAACAAATTTAAAAAAAAAACCATAAATATTATATTGTAAGAAATCACAAAACTTCTCAGATCTATTAGAATTGGATAGCAAAATAAAAATGGAAGAAATCTGCCTATCACTTCCTAAAAGCAACTTAAATTAAAAATATCCAGCAATGATAGGGCAAATAGTAGTTCCCAGCCAAAAAGAAAAAAGCATCTATAAGGGAACAACAAATTTCAAGTAGAAATGGAACAACAATCAATATTATAAAAGGCTATACAACAAATAATTTATAAAAGAGGAAATCTTGGGATATTATTATAAAAGAAAAGAAAAAGAATATTAAAAATCTTGAGTAAAAGCCAATGTGCGACAATAAAAATGGACCTATAATTAAACCAATGCCTTTCAAAAAATCTTGATGAAAAGACAATAACTTAATAGAGTATTTCAAACTCAAGTACAGGAGACAAAAGAAACCTAAGAACATAAATAGATTTGTGGAATTTGAAGAGATAGTTTTATGATCAAGTGTTTATATTCTAACAGCAAAAGAAGAGACACTATGTACTTTAAGAATCCAACAGTACAAAGACTCCCTTAGTCTCTGTGTTTGTCTTTCTTTACTCTCTGTTTTGTTTGTTTTAAAAGTGGAAATAAAGTTGATAGAAGTTGTGCAATAAACAAGCCATGAGTAAGAGGATAAAGACAAATAATTTGTCACTGTTGAAGTAAAAAAGAAAATAAACACATCAAAGAGAAAAAGAGAAGGAATAAATATCTCATGAATCTCACTATTATATGAACCATTTTAAGAAAAGTTGACTACATACACACTTATATGAAAAGTGTTTAATGTAGAAGTACATAAATACATGAAACCCAATAACAAAATGTGCATGGACAGGAAAGAAGGGGGAAGGGGATTTAAGATAAATACATTTAAGGACATAATAGACATAAGCTAAACTATTAATCCATAATTATCAAAACTATTTAATAAATTTGGTCCTGGTTTAATGACTTTCTAAGTGTAGCTACATTGTAGAATGTGTGGAGAGTAATGAATCTTTAGAAAACTTTAGAAAATTCTTCCAACATTCCAAACCAAAAAAACTTTAAAATAATCCTTCAAGATACCGGAAAATTGGGACACTAATGCACTGTTTTTGGAGTTGTGAACTGATCCAACCATTCTGGAGAACAGTTTGGAACTATGGCCAAAAGACAACCAAACTATGTTTACCCTTTGATCCAGAATCATCACAAATAGGTCTGTATCTGAAAGAGATTATTAAATAGAGAAAAGGACCCCATGTACAAAGAATATATTTATAGCAGTTCTTTTTGTGGTGGCAAAGAATTAGAAAAGGAGAGGATGTCCAATGGTGAAAAAGTTGTGGTATGTGAATCTCATGGAATACTTTTGTGCTGTAAGAAATGATGAGCTACTGAACTTCAGAAAAACCTGAAAACACTTACATGAAATGAGGCAAAGTGAATTGAGCAGAACGAGGAGAATATTGTATGCAGTCAAAGCAACATTGGCGATGATCAACTATGAATGACTTGACTCTTCTCAGAAATGTAGTGATCCAAGACAATTCCAAAAGACTCATTACAGAAAATGCTATCCACATGCAAGGAAAGAACTGATGGAGTTTGGATGCAGCATGAAATACAATATTCTCATTTTCTTTATTTTTTTGGTCTATTTCTTCTTTCACAACATGACTATTATGGAAATATATTTTACATGATTATACATATATATGTGTATATATATGTATATATATATATATATATACATATATATATAATCTATATAATCTATATAAAAGTGCTTAGCAAGCAGACAAAGAGAGGAGGGAGAAAATTAGGAATTCTTTTTATTTAAACATGAATGTTAACAATTGTCTTTACATGTAATGGGAAAAAATAAAATACTATTTAAAAAAGAAAATAATAATACCTCAAATAGAATTCTATAGTGGCAGAGGCAACAAAAGAACAAAGACATTTTTTTCAACAAAAAACTACTTAGAAAGTAAGCAAGAGAGATTTGTAACACTCGAGTGGGAACCAGCCCAAAGAGGACACTGTAGCAACACCAAATATGTGCCTTGGAGATGGCTGTAACAGTGGTAACAGTAGCTTCAGAAGCCTGAAGGACAGAATCAGACAATTGATGAGAAAGAGATTAGAGATTACCCTGAACTGATATTGGGAGCAATATTGGGAGCTATTTGGCAACTCTGTTGCCCATATGCAATTCTGGTTCACAATTCCAGGGTGGAAAGGAGTGCTTACAGTTGGTCACAGTGGAGGAGGGGCCCTGGATGCAGTTATAGGTCAGAGAAGAACATTAATGCTTACTGACACAGATCATGAGATCT
>CM053580.1:417789772-417812070 GCA_028627135.1 Pseudochirops cupreus | reverse complement strand
AGTAAAAGTCCATTTCCCCAACAGTTTATACTCAATTTTGCTAGGTAAGTTATTCTGGTATATTAGTCCATATCCTTTGTCTTCTGGAATATCATATCCCAAGTTTTTCTGCTTCTTTGTTTTAGTAGATGCTAATTCTTTGTAACCTTGACTCTGGCTTCTCTATATAGGAATTGTTTCTTTCTGCTTGTATTATATTTTCTTTGAGCTGGAAACTTTGGGTTTTGGCTATCATGTTTCTTGGAGTTTCATTTTGGGGTTTCTTTCAGGAGATGACTTCTAGATCCTTTCTATTAACACTTTGCTTTGTGGCTCTAAGAGATGTAGGTATTATTCCCTGTGAAAATTTCTTGAAATAGGATATCAAGCCTCTTTTTTGGTTACACTGTTAAAATAGTAAGTACAATGATTCTTATATTTTACTGTCAATATATTTTTCAAGTCAGATTTTTTTTGTTTTGTTTTGAATTACTATGTGTTTGCTTCAATATTTTTCACTCTTTCCCCTCTTAATATTTCTCATGGGTTCATACAGCCACTGGTCTATTCCAATTTCCAAGTAGTTTGTTGCTGGGACAAGGTTTTGTACTTCATGCCAAATTGTTATTTCTTGTTCCAATATCTCTTCCATAGTTCGTATCTCTTTTCCATCCCCCCCCCCAACCATTCTCATTTCATTCAAAAAAAAAATAACATATTTCATCTCCTTTAAAACTTTTCTGGATATAAATATTTCATGAATTAAAATTGATTTTTCCAAGTTGTACTTCTCTCTGTGGCTCTGCTTTTAGATATTTTACAAATATTCTCCTTTTGTGTGTTTCTGTGTTAACCTTCTCTGCCACCATAATAGCTATTTATGATGAATTATTTTCCTGATTCTTTCAAACTACTCTGTGTCTTCAAAATTGATGTTATGACTGGACTCTGTGGCACTTCTATAGGAAAGTTCTGGGTTGCTACTGTTGCTGCTTTCTGAGGGTGAGACATTTCCCTAGTTCAATACAATTTAGGAGATCAGCAGGAGAGGAGTGTGACACCAATGTGGAGCCCAGAATCGAGTTTACTCAGCAGTAGCACCAGTGGAGGACCTTGGAGATAAAGACATCAGGGGCATCAACAATGTCCCAAACTTTTCATCTAAAGAGGGCAAGAAAATAAGACAACTGGTGAGAAAGAGATTATAGGGGATCTTTGGCTGACATTGGGCACAGAATCTGGCACAAGTTCTCATCTTCATTGCTCATATGGAGCATTAGTGCTTGTGGCTACATGGGTGTAGCAGATTTGGTTACAATTCCAGGGCAGAGAGGAATGTTTATGGTCACTCACAAGGGAGCAAGGACGCTGTTCCCTGTTTTAGAACTCTGAAGAGTACTACTAATTGTAACTATAGTGGAATAGGGACCCTTCCTGGGTAAAGATTGAAAACATACAGTTATCCAGAACTAACTTTGAAAACAGGGCAAACAGGGATGAAGCTTGGAACAATGCCTCCCAACAACCACATAAAAAGAGAACAACTTTAACATAAGGTTCAAATTCAAGAATTAGGCTAGAAAAATGAGCAAACAACAACAAAAGAACCTGACCATAATGAACTATCATGCTTAAAGGGAGGATCAAAATACTAACTTGCAAAAAGATAACAATATGAAAACAGCTACAAAAAATCCAAATTGAATGCAAGCCCCACAAGAATTCATGGATAAGATAAAGAAAGAGATGAGTTGTAGAAGACATACTCAAGAAAGAAATGAGAGTGGTACAATAAAATTATCAAAAAAGAATTAACAACTTGGCACAAAAATACAGAAACAAATGATACCTTAAAATAGAATTGATCAAATGGTAAAAGAGGCACAAAAATTGGCTAAGACAAGGACTCCTCAGAAAGCAGAACTGGCAAATAGTAAAAAGAGGTACACTCACTGAAGAAAATCACTCCTTAAAAATTAGAACTGGGTAAGTGGAAGCTAGTAACTCCATGAAACATGAGGAAACAATCGAACAAAGTCAAGAGAATAAAAAATACAAAAGAAATTATGAAAACAACAAAACTGGAAAATAGGTTGAGGAAAGATAATTTAAGAATTTGTGGACCACCTAAAAACCAAGATCAAAGAAAATGTGTGTAGACACATCATATTTCTAGAAAACATCAGGAAAAACTGCCCTGATATTCTAGAACCATAAGTATAATTACTCATACCAATTATAAAAACAATTTCAAATATAATATGATTTTTTCCACAGAGATAGAAAAGGATTTTCAGGGGTGGAGGTAACATGGTGGAGTAAAAGGAGAGCTTGCTAGAGGTGCCACTCCAACCACCTCCAACACCTGTAAAAAATGAATCTAAACCAATTTTAGGTCTACAGAACCAACAAAGTGACAGAGAAACAAATCTTCTCACTGAAGGCAGCCTGGCAGGCCAATAGGAAGGGACTTGTACCAAGCTGAGAGCTGGGCATAGTCCCATGTAAACTGTGCCAGAACAGACTACTGGCCCAGACTAGCCAAAGCAGACTTCAGGGGAGTGAATCACTGGTAGGTGTGGTGGTTTTCAGACTTCTCAACCCATAAAAGCCAAAGAGAAAGTAAAAGGTCAGTAGGGATCTCTTTTGGAACTGAGTGCAAGAAGAGCAGAGTCCAGCCACGACCCTTGGGGTAGCAGAGGTGGTGGCAGTGCTGAGGCAGCATTTGCTGCAGTGTGGCTGCCTCTGGATCTCCTGGCCTACAGATCACAGGGGAACCAAGCAACCATTCCAACGGCAATTGCTCTTGCTTTGACCTGCTTAGATCTGGGTCACCAGTAATGGGTGGTGGTCCTGGGGTAAGGAAAAGTAGCATGCCAGAGCTTGTGGCAGCTGTATACGGAACATCCTCCTCATTGCTCTGACCACAGCTGTAGAAAACCTCAGAAATCTGAGAAACATCACTCTCCACTCTGGAAGCAGAGTTCTACCATGACAGATAGCTCAAAAGTGAAGTAATTGGCTAGCAAGATGAGCAAACAGAGGAAGCACAATCAGAACACAATCTTTTTCAGGGGGAAAAAAGGATCAAAACATAGAAACAGAAGAAGACAACAAAGTCAAAACTCCTTCATCAAAAGCCTCCAAGAAAAATTTGAACTGATCACAGGCCATGGAGGAGCTCAAGAAGGATTTTGAAAATCAAGTAAGAAAAATGGAGGAAAAATTGGGAAAAGAAATGAGAAGGATGCAAGAAAATCATGAAAAGAGAGTCAACAACAGCCTGCTAAAGGAGACCTAAAAAAATACTGAAGAAAATAATACTTTAAAAAATGGACTGACACAAATGGCAAAAGAGGCCCAAAAAGGGAATGAGGAAAAGAATGTCTTAAAGAGCTGAATTGGTGGGGAGGATAGGTGGCACAGTAAATAGAACACTGACCCTGGTGTCAAGAGGACCTGAGTTTAAATCCAGCCTCTGACACTTAACACAAACTTAGCCATGTGACCTTGGTCAAGTCAGCTAAGCCCAACTGCCCTACCTTCTGTCCTTCAGAAAGCAAAACACAAAGAAAAAAGCAGATTTGGCCTGATGGAAAAGGAATTTCAAAAACTCACTGAAGAGAATAGTTCCTTCAAAAACAGATTGGAGCAAATGGAAGCTAATGACTTCATGAGAAATCAGAATACTACAAAATAGATGCAAGTGAATGAAAAAGTAGAAGGCAATGTGAAATATCTTCTTGGAAAAACCACTGACCCAGAAAACAGATCCAGGAGAGATCATTTTAAAATTATTGGACTATCTAAAAGCCCTGGTAAAAAAAAAGAGCATGGGTCAGGGGGAGAATGTAGGAGGTGAAAATCTGAAACTCAAGGGACCGTGCAACTGAACGTTGTAAACTAAAAGTAAATAACTCCCCCCCCCCCCCAAAGAAGAGCACAGACATTATCCTATAAGAAACTCTCGAGGAAAATTGCCCCAATATTCTAGAACCAGAGGGCAAAATAGAAATTGAAAGAATTCATGTATGGTCTCTTGAAAAAGATAGCAAAAAGAAAACTCCTAGGAATATTGTAGCTAAATTCCAGAGTTCTCAGGTCAAGGAGAAAATATTACAAGCAGTCAGCAAGAAACAATTTGAGTATTGTAAAAATACAATCAGCATAATACAAGATCTAGCAGTTTCTACATTAAGGGATCAAATGACTTGGAATATGATATTCCAGTAATCAAAGGAGCTGAGATTAAAACAAAGAATTACCTACACAGGAAGACTGAGTATAATACTTCCAGGAGTAAATATGGAAATTGAATGAATAGAGGACTTTCAAGCATTTGTTGTTGCTTTTTTTTATTAACTTTTGTTTATTTTGAGTTTACATCATTCATTTCCACAGGATTTTGAGTTACAAATTTTTTCCCCATATTTCCCCTACTCACCACCCCAAAACAGTGATCCCACTGTATACCACCTTCCCCAATCTGCTGTCTCCTATGTCCTTCCCCATAACCCCTCTGACTTTCCAGCAGAGCAAGATGGAGCTCCCTACCACAGTGACTGTATATCTTATTTCCCAGTTGCAAACAAATGAATAATAATAATAATAATAGCAACAATAATAGTAGTTATTATTATTATTACTATTATTGTATATTTTAACATTTTGTTTTAGAACTTTAAATTCTAGATTCTTTCCCTTCCACCCTCATCACCCACCCCCACTGGTAAGATGAGCAATTCAATACAGGTTGTATATCTGTAGTTACACAGAACATTGCCACAACAGACAAATTGTGAAAGAATGACTATTTCCCTCTGTCCTATCCTGGCCTCCACTTGTTCTATTCTCTATTTTGTCCCTGTCCCTCTACAAAACTGTGTGCTTCTAAAAATGCTTCCCCCTAACCTGCTCTCACCTCCATCATCCCCCCTCTTATCACCTTCCCTCCTACTCTCTTGTAGGGTAAGATACCCAATTTAGAGTCATTTTGAGTCATTCTTTCCTTAAGCCAAATTCAATGAGTGTAAGGTTAACCCATTCAGTTTTCCCTCCCTGTTCTTCCCTCCATTGCAACATTTATCCCTTGCCTCTTCTCTATGAGATTAACCCCATTCTGTCTCTCCCTGTCTCCACTCATTCTATTCCTCTCACACCTCTAAAATTCAGCTTTTAAAATATCATCCCTTCCTATTCAATTGATCCTGTGTCCTCTGTCTATGTATACCTATACCTGTACACACTCACATATGTATTCATACACATATATCTCCTCCTATATAGACATATGTATATATATATACACATACATATATGTATGTGTATACACACACACACACACACACAAATATATACATTTATATTCTCTTCACCTATCCTCATACTGAGAAAAGTTTCATAAGTTGCAGTTATCATTTTTCCATATTGGTATGTGAATAGTTCAACTTTGATAAGTTCCTTGTGATTTCTTTTCCATGTTTATCTTCTCATGGTGCTTGCATTTGAATGTCAAATTTTCTATTCAGTTCTGTTTTTTTTCCTCAATAATGCCTGAAGTCCTTCCACTTCAATAAAGGACCATATTTTCCCCTGGAACATTGTACTCAGTTTTGCTGGGTGGGTGATTCTCAGTTTTAATCCTAGCTCCCTTGATCTCAGGAATATCATATTCCAGGCCCTTTGATCCCTTAATGTAGAAGCTGCTAGATCTTGTATTATCCTGATTGTGTTTCCACAGTATTCAAATTGTTTTTTCTTGACAGCTTGTAACATTTTCTCCTTGATCTGGGAACCCCAGAACCTGGCTATAACATTCCTAGGAGTTTCCTTTTTCAGATCTTTTTCAAGAGGTGATTGGTGAATTCTTTCAAGTTCTATTTTGCCCTCTGGTTCTAAAATACCAGGGCAATATTTCTTGAGAATTTCTTGAAGGATGATTTCTAGGTTCCCTTTTTGATCATGGCCTTCATGTAGTCCAATCATTTTTAGATTGTCTCTCCTGGATCTATTTCCCAGGTCAGTGGTTTTTTCAATGACATATTTCACTTTTCCTTCTATTTTTTCAGTTGTTTGGATCTGTTTAATAGTATCTCAATTTCTCATAAAGTCATTTGCTTTCACTTGCTCCATTCTAATTCTGAAGGAATTATCCTCTTCAGTGTGATTCTGAAATTCATTTTCCATCTGACCAAATCTGCTTTTTCTTTTTCTGGTAAAGACCTGTTTTCTCATATACTTAGGGAACTGAGTCAAATTTATTTGAATAAGACCCATCCACCAGTTGATAAATGATTAAAACAAACAAACAGGCCATTTTCAAGAGAAGAAATCAAAGCTGTCAACAATCACATAAAAATGTTCTATATCACTACTGATTAGAAAAATGAAAATCAAAACAACTCTGAGGTACAACCTGATAACTATCAGATTGACTAAGATAACTAAAGAAATAAATTTAAAATGAAAAATGCCAGATGGGAGGTGGAGCCAAGATGGCAGCGCAGAAGCAAGAAAACTCCACAGCTCCCACATAACCACCACAAATATCCCTAAAATATGACTCTAAACAAATTTTAGGGCTCCAGAACTCACAAAATTACAGAAAAACACATCTCTCGTGTGTTTTCTGTGAGCCAAAGCTGGTGGGGCCTGAAGTGGCCGCCTGATAGCTCCAGCAGCTCTGAAAACCACAGCAATTTGGGACAGAGCTTTCCCCTCTGGAAGCAGAATTCCACAGAGCTAAAAAGTCAAGTATTTGAGTGGCAACATGAGCAGTCAAAGGAAGCAAAGTAAGAACAGCAGTCCATCTTTAGATTGCTTTTATGGGGACAAAAAGCATAAAAGCGTGGAATGGGAGGAACACAGTCAGAACTACTGTATCAAAAGCTTCCAAGAAAAATGTAGACATAAAGCAGCTTAAGAAGGATTTTGAAAACTGAATAAGAGAAGTAGAGGAAAAATTGGGAAGAGAAATGGGAATGATGCAAGAAAACCATGAAAAGAGAGTCAACAACATGACTGAAGAAAATAACACCTTAAAAAACAGATTAACTCAAATGGCAAAAGAGGTCCAAAAAGCCAATGAAGAAAAGAATGTCTTAAAATGTCAAATTTTCCAGATGGAAAAAAAGAATCTCAAAATCTTTCTGAAGAGAATAATTCCTTCAGAATTAGAATGGAGCAAATGGAAGCAAATGACTTTAGAAGGAATCGAGATACTATTAACAGATCCAAACTAAGGAGAAAATAGAAGGCAAAGTGAAATATCTCATTGAAAAAAAACAACACTGACCTGGAAAATAGATTCAGGAGAGACAATTTAACAATTACTGGACTACCTGAAAGCCATGATCAAGATAAGAAGCTAGAAAGCATCCTTCAAGAAATTCTCAAGGAAAATTGCCTTAATATTTTAGAACAAGAGGGCAAAATAGAAATTGAAAGAATTCACCAATCACCTCTTGAAAAGGATCCCCAAAAGAAAACTCCTAGGAATTTTATAACTAGCTTCCAGAGCCCCCAGATCAAGGAGAAAAGATTTCAAACTGCCAAGAAGAAACAATTTGAATTCTCTGGAAATCCAATTAGGATAACTGAGGATCTAGCAGCTTCTACATTTAGGGATCAAAGGGCCTAGAATATGATATTCCACAGAACAAGGGAGCTAGGATTAAAACCAAGAATCACCTACCCAGCAAAACTGAGAATAATGTTCCAGGGGAAAATAGGGTCATTCAGTGAGGTGGAGGATTTTCAAGCATTCATGCTGAAAAAAACAGAACTGAAAAGAAAATTTGACACTCAAATACAAGAAGCATGAGAAGATAAACATGGAAAAGAATTCATAAGGAACTTATTTTGAACAAAGTTGAACTATTTACATACCAACATGGAAAAATGATAATTATAACTCATGAAACTTTTCTCAGTATGAGGATAGGTGAAGAGAATATAAATGTATATATACGTATACATACATATCTGTCTATATAGCATGGTATATATATGTACATATGTGTGTATGAATACATATCTGAGTATATGTATATATGTGTACATAGAGGGCTCAGGATCACTTGGATAAGAAGAGACAATACTTTAAAAGGTGAAATTCTGAGGTGGGAGAGGAATAGAATGAGAGGAGACAGGGAGACACAGAATGGGGTCAATCATCTCATATAGAAGAGGCAAGGGATAACTGTTACAATGGAGAGGAAGAACAGGAAGGCAAAAGGGAAAGGTCAACCTTACTCTCATTGAATTTGGCTTAGGGAAGGAATGATATAAACTCTAAACTGGGTACCTTGCCACACACGAGGATGGGGATGAGAGGTGGGAAGATGGAGGGGAAGGCAAGGTTGGGGGGAGGGTTGTTGGAAGCACACACTTTTGTAAAGGAACAGGGACAGGGTAGAGAATAGAACAAGGTGGGGGTGGGATAGGAAGGAGGGACATATAATCAGTCTCTCACAATATATCCATTGTGGAGATGTTCTGCATAGGTACATGTATACAACTTGTATTGATTTTCCTGTCTTTCCAGTGGGGGTGGGTGATGAGGGAGGAAGGTAAAGAATCTGGAATTTGAAGTTCTATAATCAAATGGCATAGGGAGATCCATCTTGCCCTACCAGAAAGTCAGAGGGGTGATGGGGGAAGAAATAGAAGAAAGCAGATTATGGGAGGGGTTATACAGTGGGATGGCTATTTTGGGTGGGTGGGAGGGGGAAAGATGGGGAGAAAATTTTTAACTCAAAATCTCATGGAAATGAATGATGTAAACAAGAATATAAATGAATGAATAAAATTTTTAAAAAATTCAAAAAGAAAAAAGAAAAAGAAAGGATGGGACATGGAAATTCTGCAACATTAATGCACTATTCATGGCATTTTTAACAGGCCCAAATATTCTGGAGAACAAATTGAAGCTATGAACAAAGTGGTATAAAACTCCATTTACTTTGATGCAGCAATGTCCCAACTAGGCTTATTTTCCAAAGAGATAACAAAGTGGCCATATATACAAAAATATTTATGTCACCTCTTTTTTTTTTGTGGTGTGAAAGAATTGGAAATTGAAGAAATGTCCATCAGTGGTTGAACAAGCTGTGGTATAGGATTATGGTGGAATATTATTGAGCTGTAGAAATTGTGAGCATGAGACACATGACATATGAATTGATATAGAGTTAAGGAGGCAGAAAATGGAGATCATTGTACACAGTAAAAACAATATTGTGATGATGATAAAGAGTGGAAGACTTAGCTACCAAATCAATACAATAATTCCAAAACATACCAAAGGGCTTTTAATGAAACAAAATGCTATCCATCCCCAGAGAGAGAAATGATAAGGTCTGAGTGGGAAATAACATTTATATTTTTTCATGTTCTTTTTATTTTTTTGCAACCTGACTAATGTGGAAATATATTTGCATAATTTCACATATGCAATTAATAGCATATTGTTTGCCAGCTCAATGGATGATGGAGGGGAGCAGGCATGAGGGGGGAAATTTAAAAACTTTTTAAAGGACTGATAAAAATAAATAAATGATAACTTTTCAACTAAGAAAATATGTTCTTTTTCTAAGAAATATATACTGATATCAATGATAGGCTTGTGTAGACACAACTTGAGGATTATAGATCTTATAGAAGAACACAATAAGTAAAAAGCAGTAACACTGACAGTGATAAAGTATGGAATATTAAAAGAGAACTACATAGAACTTCTGATTACAGAAAATTAAATGCCAGTTGAAATAAGTAGTAAATAAACTTTAAAAAAAACATAAGATCTTTAACTCAAATACATTTACTGGTTGAATTTCACATTTTAATTTAGAAACGGCTTCTTTAAGTCATCAGGAAAAAAAAAAAACCTCAACCATAAAGGAAATGAAATGCAAGTAACGCCAAACTCTTCTTCACCCACTACAAGATGCAGGAGAGAATGAAATAATGTATTCTGAAGAGTAATGAAGTTCATGATGAATCTGGGATGACCTACCATGTAAATTCAATTTTAGCTATAAATATAAATATCATAAACATATAAATATAATAGATATACATATATAAACACATATACATAGCCATTCAGTATTAAAAAAGCATTTGAAATATTTCTAAAAAGAAAATCAGAAATAAAAGAATTTTTTTTCATGAACATCCCAGACAACAGGAAAGCATGATGGGTAAATGAATGCAGCAACAGAATGACTGTAAAGAGTTCAGTAAAACTTTTTCTATTTCTTTGATAGAATTAGACAGGGGTGAAGTTGGAAGTCAGCTAGAGGTAAAAGTGAAGAGGTGGGACTGGTTCTTTACGGACAGAATTTATCAAAATTCTTCTTACAGGTAAATTAGTTTTCTTTTGTTGGGGGAGGGCTCTACTTTATGAAATGGGAAGATTCAGAAAAGGGAGTAGGGGCACCAAAGGATAGAGGGGTATTTGTGATGTGCCCAGGACAAACTGATGTGTAGCAATAATCAGAAGATGATCCTTGTAGTCATTTAGGAAGAAAAGAGCCTCTAGGGTAGTAGTTGAGGAGAAAGGGATAAAAATTGAATTGGGGAAGAAGGAAAGAAAATGTTTTTCTTTGGTAGTGTAAAGGGACTCCACTGATGAATGCTCCAATGGGTAAAGAGAGAAATGGTGTGTTATGGGAGACAGTAAACATGGGATGCTGTTATCTGAATAATTTTATGGTTGAAATGACCACTACTTCCATAATGAGGAGAGAGGAATTGGAATTCTTGCAAGCAACTAGCATCTGGAAAAGTAAGTATGCATAAAACAAAGGATGAAACTGAGTCAAAAGGGAAAAAGAAGGTATTTAAGAATAGGGCATAGATCAATATTGAGCTGCATAATGAGAGGCATTGTTGGGTGGGGGTGATGAGAATTACTATGGAGTAACATGCTCTGTCTCCTGCAGGAAATAGCATTATTTTGGGAGTGAGACACAACGGAAAAGTGCAAACCACAGAACAAAATGTATAAGGCACTGAAAGAAACTGTCTTAAGAAAGGAGCCTAGAATTGTGAGAACAAAAGCAATGAGAATAAGATCATCATAAAAAGGTCAACATATATGTTTACAGCAGAAGAGGGAAAAATCATTATCTTGTTAGGATTAGAGACAATATCTACATAGATCATAGAATGGAAAAGAAAGTAATACATAACTGAATTGCAAAGGTAGGTTATATTCAGGTTCTAGAGGCTTCAGAAACTAGATAGAAGAGTCCATAAATTATCCTAGAGGCAATAGAGAACTGTGGAAGTTGATTACTAATGAAGTTACATGGTCAGATGCGTTCAGGGAAAATTACTTTGGCAGCTACATAGAACATGAACTGAAATGAGGAGATTTTTGATTCATAGATACAAATTGGGGTCTAATGTAATAGTTTGTGCCAGAAGTAATGAGGGCTAGAAATAAAGTATTAGTTGTATAAACAGAGATAAGGACAAGGACCAAAAATATTGAGGACATAGAAATGGCTATATGTGACAATTGAATACAGGAAGTGAGGAAAGAAGGGCTTAGGAAGTGGAGATAATGAATTTCTCTTGGGTTCTTGGTTATTCAGTTTTAAATGTACAGAGAGTAAGAGAGAGAGAGACAGAGACAGAGACAGAAAGAGACAGAGGAAGTCAGAGAGACAGACATACAGAGAGACAGACAGAAAGACAGACACAGACAAAGACTAGAGGCCCCAAAACAAGGCCTAAAGAAACAACAACAGTTAAAGGGCATCGAATGGATATTGAACAAGCATTGGAGAATGTGGAAGAAAAGAACTGGGAAAAAGCAGTGTCAAGAAAACCTAGAGATGGGTTTCTAGGAGGAGAATGTGGTTAACAGCATTGAAGGCTGATTAGAAGTCAAAGAAGATGAGGACTGAGAAAAGATAATCAGATTTGGAAACTGAAACACTAGAGTTTAATGCAGATGATAGTTTCCTCTGAGTAATGAAATTGGCAGCATTTTGCAAATGGTTGACCAATGAGTAAAAAGAGATAAATTTGAGGCAGTACATGTAGAAAAATTTCTGACTTTTAAAAAGAAGGGTGATATTTTAAAGAGTTGTTAAAGTATGATGAAGATTTTTTAAAGGATAAGTTAGATTTGGAGTCAATAGAGATGGAACCAATAAAAAACAGATATGCAGAGGTTGAAGATTAAGGGTTCAGGATGATTGAATAAGCAATCTTTTGGAGAAAATGGGAGAAGATTGAACCAAGGACTTGTCAAGAAGAGTTAGACTTGGCAAAATGAAGGATCATCTATCTTATTAGAGAAGGGGGAAAGGACAAGAGAATTGGAAATAATGTTAATGTATTTTAATATGGAGAGGAGATTAAAAAGGAGTTCAAAGTGGATTTCACAACTTTCTCATTAAAATAATAAGTGAAATTCTCAGTTAATACAGTGAGGGGAAGGTGTCAGAGGCTTGATGAGAGAAAAAAAAGGTTTGACATAAGTTCTTTGCAAATTGAAATATGAAATCAAATTACGGAGGAATAGAAGACTTGTCTTTAATTGGAATGAGGTCCCAATTGAAGTAGGAGAATATGGATATGTAGTTTACCTAGTCAGTTAATTTTTGTGACTTTTTCCATCTCTATTCAGAAGCATAAATTAGGAGTGCTGGTCTAACTATGCTAATTAGGATTACCATAAGATAGATCTAGGAGAGATTCATAGCTTGAGTTTCGTAAAAGATGAGTAGAGTGATTTGATAATATTGGTAAATGTGGTATTGAATTACTTAACTACTGAATTATGATTAAAGAACAAAGTCACACCATAGTGTCTAAAAGTCTGAGGTTTATAGGGGTTGGATGTCATAATGATGGTAAAGAATGAGTTTAGGAAACATGAGACCTGGGAGAGAATGATAGGATGAATATCAGAGTTTTTAATCAAGGAAGTGGTAAATTTGTGGATAACAGATGAAATGCAGGGTCTGACCAT
The DNA here is from genome assembly GCA_028627135.1 of Pseudochirops cupreus. Lineage (NCBI taxonomy): Eukaryota > Metazoa > Chordata > Mammalia > Diprotodontia > Pseudocheiridae > Pseudochirops > Pseudochirops cupreus. The sequence continues at coordinate 417,799,100 of CM053580.1, read as the reverse complement.
CCCTCTGTGTGGCTACACTGTATAGTAGGTCATTTATTGGAAAAGATGGAAGATTTGAGTGTTTAGGGAATTTGAAGGAACAATTGATATCTCCCTATTCTGACACTTGCATTGCAGCTAATGTCAATGTCTTCTGACTTTTCCTCTTATATATCTGAAATTATTTTAATACCTATATTGGTGGTGTAGATTTCACTGAAAATCAAACCAGAGATTAATTCTAGTTCTGATAATGTTGATGGATTTTATCATTCACCTGGCATGTAAGGAATCCCATCACTAAGATCTAGACACCAGTAACAACACACTAACAAATAACAGAAACATCTCTACTTCTATGCGATCAGAATATAAAATGGATTCTATTTTTTTTAATTGCATAGTCCACAGACCTTTTAGAATTTGGGCTTGGGAATCTTAACATAGATACATTGTAACATTGTTGGGAAGACTGATTCCTTCAAGTGACACTGATTATGATTTCTTGATTACTTCTCACTTAAGTCATTTGGATCCATGATGTTACCATAAACATGCCATAGAGGATAGACCTCATGCATTCTGATTATACTTTCCTCGTTTTCAAATCCTGGTAATACTAAAATATTACTAGGGTTGTCCATCTCCTCTGCTGTTGAATAATTGGTCCATTATCCTTTTCAAATCAAATGCTTCTTATTAAAAACTTTTGTCTTAGTTTTCATTTGCAAGTCAATGTTAATAATATAACACAGTCTACTTAAATCATCAATGTATTTTTGTTTTATTTATGATCTTAATTGTAAAATATTCATTCCCTTTGTTTGAAATCAGCACCACTGAGGGAACTGTAGCACTAATGAATTTAAATATATAATTGTCTAAATACAACACTCTCTAATCTCTTCCTTCTAATAAATTCTGGTATGATCTTAACATTTATTTATTCATTTAAGTGTGAAAATTTGAATTATCTATCCAGGGTACAAATCTATTTGGTCAAAATTCATTTTTCATCCACTTTGTTTTTCAAGAATTAGGAAAATTTCTTCCTCTTGACTATTAATTTCAGTGACAAGGTATTACACTACCCAAGACTTTGTGAAATTAGAAAATGTCTGTCATGAAAAGGAAAATTAACAGAAAATTTTTATCAAAAAGAAATCATAATTGTTGGACTTTATATTTGTCACTTTTCATGACTCTGGGGAATCATCTTTGGTGAATATATGTCTCCCAATGACCTGTCAGCATTTCATTGAGAGAAAATATTTCTGCAGTCATACATGTCATAGGTTTCTCTCTTTGAAGAATGACTTTACAGATGTGTTATATTCACAGTCCTCCTTGTCTTTTCCTAGTGTAAATGCATCCTGTGCTGCTCTTGCTGCTGCACAGCCCTCTAGGACCTCAGTCAGATAGCCCTTCCCAGCCCTACTTGGCTCCATCATCCCCTTCATACTGTGTGACAAGACATCTGGTTCAGGTTCTAGTAAACGACAAAGAGTTCATAATTCTATTCAGAGACTCAAAAACTGATAGCTAGAAGTGAGAGCAAAAACTTATCTAAATCCTCTCTTTATAGAAAACTCAGAATTTCCAGCTACTTCTTCGTCTCCAACAGTTGCTCTTCCAAATTTTGACTACAGTAATATTATTTTCTTTACCACAACAACCCCACCCCCTGGTAATTTTGGCAGTATCTCTGTCCCTCTTTTCAACATCTTTCAGTATATTGTCTTCCCCTATTAGAATGTCAGCTTTTAAGGGAAAGGATTCTCTTTATTTTTCTTATGTGTATCCCCAGTACCTAGAACAGTGCTTGGCACATAGCAGACACTTAATAAAAATTGTATCATGTATTTATGCATGCATGTATGTGTATGTATGTATATACATAAGCATGTGTGTATACACGTGTGTGTATTCACGTGTGTGTAATTATGAAAAAAAAGAATCTATAAAGAACTGCCCAACCCTGTAATTCTGGAAAAAAACAAACAAGCAAAACCAAAACAATTGATTTTGAACTTTGACAATTAAATAAGTGATAACTGAAAGAAAAAAAAAACAGCTGTATTTTAATTTTCACCTTTGCAACCAAAATGTTTTACATGGATTTTAGCCTGAATTAACTTCATATAGTTTTATAGAATCGTTTTCCTATTTTATATAGAAAAACATTCATAACCGTTTTACAAATAAAACATAATCACCATATATTGTTGTATATATGAAATGATAAAATGCATATTAAAGGACTCTCAGAAGTATTAAGCACTATGCAGATACATGTAAAAGGTTGCTATTTTTATTATTTTAGAGAATTTATTTTTTAATAAAATTGGAAACTTGGAATGTTACCACCCACTATTTTTATGCAGTCATAAAATAGTTAATTGCTCACTAACCCATGGGAAGTAAAAATTTATGACAAGTAATTGGTGAGCACTAATATATACAGAGATATATATGGTGTATGTGTCTATGTGTGTATACACACATTTCCATTTGTATTTTCTGTATATACTCATGCATGTGCCTATACGTAGGCATACATACGTATCTGAAATTTTGTTAATTTCCTCAGTACATTCCTCATGATATAGGCTGGGATTCCTAAAAACAGTGCCATTTTTTTTTTTTTGCCATATTTGCCAGTATGACAAGAAATGGTATGAGTTAAATAGAAAAATGTTACTTCCCAATTGGGATGCAAACCAGGTACTCTCAACCAGAGTTATTAAAAGTAAACGAGATTGGTTCAAACACAAGAACACCTACTCTATTTTTTTTTATACCTGAGCATTGTTAATTCTGTGTCCTTGCTCAGAATCTTTATACAGAAGTATTTATGTAGCTATATTTATCTTGGTAGGGTAGTATTAGGAGATATAACAAAACCTGTGGTTCATTCCAACTATATTAAGTTATTTCCAAATATTCTATAACCTACTTTCATCTAAATGTTTCCCCTTAATCTTAAATGCTACATATTTAAAACTTGGTTTATCACCTCTTATCACAATTATCTTCTAAAAAAAAATACCAAGCATCCATTCCAATTTTATCAGTTTTAATAGTAGTAATTCTCAGGACCAAAATGTTGACATTATTTCTTACTACTCTGCACTATTTGACCATTCAATTAGTCTCCAGTTTATTTTTTTTTCCAGGAAAATACTTTCAAGATTCAAACTTTATATTTTCTGTGCCTGCCACCATCATTGTAATTCAGACCCTCATCATCTCCTGCTTTGATTCTAAAACCTCCTCCTTATAATTTTCCTTTCTCTAACCTTAGCTTCTTCATATTAATTTTTACACAGTAATACTTGAGTGGGAAGATGCAGTGTATAGAGTGCTGGCCCTGAAGGCAGAAAGACTAATTTTCTTGAGTTCAAATCTGGCTTCAGACACTTACTAGCTTTATGATCCTGGGCAAGTCATTTAATCCTTCTTGCCTCCTCTGTAAAATGATTTGAAGAAGGAAATGGCAAATCACTCCAATATTCTTGCCAAGAAAACCCCATAAAGGGTCATAAAGAGTCAGGTAAGACTGAAACAGCAGCAGCAACAACAGCAGCATTAACACGAGTAATATTCTTACAACGGTGGATTTACGGAGTTATAGTGGCCATAATAAGCTTAGTTTCTTAAATACAAAATGACAGTGCAACTTGGAGTCCTGACATCTATCTCCACCTAGAATATTTGTATTGCTGCCCATGTAATGCCACTTCTGCTGAATGTTCCTGTTCCTCTCCATACTTTCATATTTTCCTTTCTTTAATCAGCTTTCAATCTCTCTTTAACAAAGACTTCCCTTATTATCCTAGTACATACTGATTTCTCCTTTCTTTAACTCCCTTAACAAATATTTAAAAAGGCTTTATTTTTAGGCACTTCATAATCACAGCCATATTATTTATTTCCCTTTTTTTCTAATTGTCTATACTGTCAATTTAGAATTTTATTTTATATTGCTTTTTTTTTACTATTTCTTCTTGTATATATATTTCATTTTCCTATTAGAAATTGTAGACCTATAGGTAAAGACTATGTTTTATACAGCTTTAGACCCCATAGCTTTTGAAATAGAGCTATGTTTATATGTCTGTATACAATATATACAAGAAATATTTCAATTATTTTCAGATGTTATAATACATAGTGATTTATATACTATGAAATATTTCCCTGTACTGGAACAGTTGTCTTCCTTATTTATTAGATATTCCAAGACCAATAAAAGCATGGAATGCAGATTCAAAATGTAATTGCAAATTTTCATCAGCCTTTCCTTAGACAAAGCCCTCCATTCTTCACAAACTGATAAAAATCTGAGCAACTGTACACACATTGGGACCATCCGGGATTTAATTGTTTCTAATTTTTACCCCATTTCTAAAGTTCAGGGGGTTCTAGCAACCTAAACACTAGGCAAATATGCCAAATTTACCTGGAGAATAGAGATTGTGACTTAGAAAATTCTCTCATACTTTTTTTTATGAAACTGTTGTAAAAGTGAGATCATTACTTCTGAAATCATTAGAATTTCATACATTCATGATGTAATAAATTTCATTAATCTATAGAATTTTGTGCTCATTATCCTTTGATTTCATCCTACTCTGATTTACTAGTGTGAATTTAAAGAACTTTTTAACTTTTAGGTCACCCCCAGGAAATTGTTTACAGGAAAGGGCAGCTGAGTAATAGAGAAAATGAGTTCCAAGTTTCAGCACTTTTCCTAGAGGATAGAGGTTCATATCATGGAAATCAGCATTCATGGCTTGCAGATGGTAGGGAAGTCAAAATGGAATGGATATGAAAAGATGGGAAATGAAATATGATCTCATCTCACCCCTGCATCTAATTCTGCTGGGCGACAATTGGATGGTAATTCAACCTATACCAATCATGTAAAAATTTCAATTGGCAACCCAGAGGAGAAAGGTTCCACAGAGCCAGGAGCATTTTAGGGAGCTGATTTCATTAATCTTCACAATATAGAAGTGAAGTAGTTTACAAGTCTATTCACTTCTCAATCATTCAGTCAGTCAACACTTGCTGAGTATCCACTATATGCTGAGCACTGTAAAAGCAACTGTAGAAAACTGTAGGAAGGTTATTTTTAAAAGAAAAAGTAAGTCTATAAGTACTCTGTATATGAGCAGTTTTGAGGCTTATCACAATCTTCATACCTTCCCTCCCCCCTTTTTTCCAGACCACTGTAAATGAGTACCTCCACAGAAGTTAATAAAGGGCAAAGGTAAAAGAGAAATTTAAAATTGCCCCATTTCCCCCCAAATATTAGTAATAACCATGGAAAGAAATTATCTTAGTAAGAAAAGGGCCATATATAGATAAAATCAGACTTGGGATTTCCCTTTTCTTCTTATTTTTTCTTCCTTCTTTTTTTAATTAAGAAAAATTATTGATGGCCTTTTATGTGAGAAATCCTATAATAGAGAAATTTCTAGAGAAATAATTTTCTCTGTGATAAGAAGATTCAATAAAAATGAGAAATGTGTATCTCATCTGTAGGGAGCTCAGATTTCAGCTTATGAAATTTTAAATAGTGACATGGAAGGAAAGACAGAAAGTAACATAAATAAAACAAAAAACTCATCATTGTCCAACACTACAGACAATGCAGTGATAAGTATTACTATTTTTTAATGAAGAAGAGGATGAAATTGAAAGGGTCTTCAGGGATTTTTTTTAATATCCCACAGAGAGAATTCAACTTGATACTATATGTTAAAAAGAGGTGGAGGGAAAGGGGGGGGGGGTGGAGTAAAGATGGCGGCATAGAATCAGCAAAACTCCACAGCTCTCGCCATAACCTATACAATATGACTCTAAACAAATTTTAAAGCTCCAGAACTCACAAAGTGGAAGAGTGGCAAAGCTCCACCTGAAGGCAGCCTGGTAAGCAGATGGGAAGGGTTTCATTGCAACACACTGGGAGCCCAGACCAGCACCACCTGAACCTGGAGCTGGAGCCTTAGGGCTGCCAGAACAAGCTGCAGTTGGAGTGTGAATTGCTGGTAGCTGTGGTGTTTTCCAGAATTACCAACCCATGAGAAACAAGGACTAAGTGAAAGGTCAGTGGAACTTGGATAAATTTGGGGGAGGGGGTCCGGCAACAGCCCCAGGGCTAGAAGGGGCTGAAGCAGTGGCACTTCAGCCTCCACATGGCTGCTTCACAGCTCACAGCCTGCAGATTGCAGGGGGGCCAAGATATCATTCAGAGGGTATGGGCTCTTGCCTTGAGCTGCCTGGATCCAGATCATGGTCTTGGGTGGTGGTCCTGAGGTACATTTTGAGTGAGTCAAAGATAGTGGGGGCTGCAGAAACAGTGGCCTCCTAAAAGCTCCAGCAGCTGCAAAAACCCCAGCGATTTGGGACAGAGCCCTCCCCTCTGAAAGCAGAATTCTACTGAACCTAAAAGTCAAGTAATTGACTGGCAACATTAACAGGCAAAGGAAGCAAAGCAAGCCCAGCAATGCAACTATAGATTCCTTTTTTGGGGACAAAAAAGATCAAAGAATGGAATGGGAGGAAGACAACACAGTCAGAACTCTCACACCAAAAGTTTCCAAGAAAAATGTAAGCTGGTTACATGCCATAGAGGAGCTTAAGAAGGATTTTGAAAACCAAATAAGAGAAGTGGAGTAAAAAGTGGGAAGAGAAATGAGAATGATGCAAGAAAATCATGAAAAGGGAGCCAACAACCTGACTGAAGAAAATAACACCTTAAAAAATAGATTAACTCAAATGGCAGAAGAGGCTCAAAAAGCCAATGAAGAGAAGAATGCCTTAAAACAGTGGTTCTCAACCTTCCTAATGCTGCAACCCTTTAATATTCATATGTGGGTGTATCTGCATGTGGGCGGACATGCCTGCAGATACATAGAGGAGTGGTGTCTCAGTTCCTAAGACCATCAGAAATATGTGTTTTCCAATGGTCTTAGGTGACCCTGATTGACCCTCAAAGGGGTCACCAACCCACAGAAAGTGAACATCTTCCTTAAAAAGGTGAATTTGTAAGATGGAAAAGGAATCTCAAAACCTTTCTGAAGTGAATAATTCCTTCAGAATTAAGAGTGCAGCAAATGGAAGCAAATGACTTTATGAGAAATCAAAATACTATTAAACAGATCCAAACAAATGAAAAGATAGAAGGTAATGTGAAATATCTCCATATCCTTTCAAAGTAAATAAAGGGAAGATGCTATGCTACATCATTTAGCTAATGGTTTTCATAAGAAAACAAAAGAAAAGTCAAAAGTTACCTCAATTGTCATCTAGTCCAACTCTCTCCATACACAGGTGTAAAAACTGAGTCTCAAGTGATTTTCCCAAGAACATCAAGATATACACATCCAAGGCCTGGATTTGAATACAAGTTTTCTCTCCAGAACTTAGGTAGGCATAGAGTGTAGGCCAGTTGTGCCACTGAGTGCTAGTGTCCAAAGGTTGAAGATAATTATTGGCCCTCCCAAGGACTCTTTTCCAAAATGAGTGCTTTATCCAATAAACACTATTTCTTCTCTACACATTGAATAGAGACAATGTAAATACTAGCTTTGAAATAATTCCAGGAATAGAAAAAACAAATTAGGCATTTCTAGGTTATATTATAGAGGTATGCTTTTGCTATAAGCTACAATCATGGAACATTATCACATGGTTTTCTTAGAACTGTGATAAGAAATAGAAGAGGAGTCTAAAAAATTTTGGAATGTCAATGACTTCTTTTCCATTTCACCAAAGATATATTTTGCCCCATGTATCCTTGTTTTATTTGTGCATCTGTGCTAGGGATGACTTTTATTGTTTTCATCGCAATAGCATCAGTTTCCTCATTCAAACTGGATTTTGGTGATTTGATATGTAGCATTTCTATTTCCTGATACTTGTTTGGAGCTTCCAGAATTGAAACCTGTTTTCACACCTCAGTTGCCCACTAGCCAAGTATATAGTGAATCAATCTTATGTCAATATTTAGATCAACTACTTTAATGCTGAGAAAGAGATAGCCCAGGCTAGCACGTTCTTCTGATTTTGAGGAGAAAGTTGTTATTATTTCTTTAAAGTGCAAAAAAAATTTGGAAGTATGCCCAAAGGGCTATTACACTGTGCATACCCTTTGATCCAGCAATACCACTACTAGATCTATATCCCAAAGAGAACATAAGAAAAGGGAAAGGACCCATATGCACACAAATATTTATAGCAGTTCTTTTTGTGGTGGTAAAGAAATGGAAATTGAGAGCATGTCCATTAATTGGGGAATGGCTGAATAAGCCCTGGTATCCAAATTTAACAGAATACTATTGTGCTATAAGAAATGATGAGCTAGCAGATTTCAGAAAGACCTGGAAAGATTTACATGGACTGATGCTGAGTGAAGTGAGAACATTGTATACAGTAATAGCAAAATTTTGCAATGATTCAATATGACTGACTTAACTCTTCTCAGCAATACAGTGATCAAAGATGGTTCTAAAAGATACATCAAGAGAAATAACTATGGAATCTGAATGCAGATCAAAGCTTGCTATTTTCTCTTTTTTTTCTTTCTCATGTTTTCCCCTTTTGTCCTCATTCTTCTTTCACAATATCGCTAATGTGGAAATAATGTTAATATGATTGTTCATGTGTAGCACATATCAGATTACTTGTCTTGGGGAGGGCAGGGAGAAAGAGAAGGAGAGAAAAAAATGGAACTCAAAACTTTAAAAAAGTGAGTGTTGAAAACTACTCTTACATATAATTAGAAAAATAAAATAATGAAAAGTGGAAGTAAACAAATGAAAAATAAAAGAATGAAGTATTAATACAATCCCATGTATAAAAAATACCAAATCTGAAATAATAAAACAATGCATCATAACATAATAATCACAAAAATTTACATAGCATTTTCCAAATTGCCAAGTATTGGTACATGTATTATCTCATTTGATCTTCATAGCAATCTCATGAGGTATACACTTCAAGTATTATTATCACTTTGAGAGGAGAGGAAAGTGAAGCTGTGAGGAAGCCAGCCATGGCCACACATCTAGTCAATATCAGAGGCAGGACTGAAACACAGGTTTTGATTATTCCAAATTTAGCACTATTTCTACTACAACCTATCATCCTAACCTAAGTCCAAGCTCCAGAAGTCAACATAAGTTACTTAGAATGCTTTATACATGCAAAGCATTCCATAAATAATGCCTGAAAAATTAAAAGCAAGAAAATGTCTAAACTAAAGACCAAGTATATTATTTGGAATGTTGAACCTGACAAGGACCTTAGAAACTATCTAATCTCTTTATTTTTATGT
>CM053580.1:417749187-417776374 GCA_028627135.1 Pseudochirops cupreus | reverse complement strand
TTCATTATCAAAGGAGAGGCCTTTTCTTCATCTTGACTTGGGGTGGTCTCTCAGATTCCCTGGATCCTCTTCCATGGTCCCAGTTCCTACCTGAATCTGCCAAACAGTCACCTAGATTCAGAGGCAGACAGCTCCCAGGCTCTTGTCTAGTCCTCTGGGCAGTTCTTGCTATACACTGAAGTTCATAGGGTCCAGCACATCTCAAAACCTTCACAACTTCTCTTTCTGGGAACTCAAGGATCAACCAAGTCACAAAGTCTTATTATCCTGGTCATGCTTCTTCAGTCCTCCAGCAGTTTGGCTGGCCCTAGGACCCAGAAGGAATCTCAGCCTTCCAGGAGGCCATCTCAGCAGCAACTTCAGCCTTCACCAGATTCTGGTCTCATGGAAAACTCCAACTCAGTTCTCAGTCCAGCAAGCAGCAGCCCAGCTTCCAGATGCTGGGAAAACTCTGCTTCCTCCACCAGGAGCCTGCCAGGAGAAAAAATTCTTGATTCTTACTGACTCTATCTAGGGATTTCTTAAATACACATACACATGTTGGCTACCTGTCTCAGCCAACCCCTTCCTGTTATGCCAGCAACAGGAGACAGAGTTCACACCTTCTGTTTCTTTCACAGAGGTACTTAGCTCTTAGTTACTAAGGGCTAAATACCTGCTTACTTGACATAACAAAAAAAGGTTCTTCAAATTTAAATTAATGAACATCACAACAGGTTGTTAACTTTGTGTGCTATAGCCTCTGGGCGTCTTGACTGAGGCAAAGGCCAGTATTTCCCTTGAGTTAGGGAGGGGTTGTCTGGCCTCTTCAGATTTCCACCTCCATGCCCCTGGGCTACAGCTCAGGCAGGCTCAGCAACTGGCAGCCAACAGAGCTAGGTGTCTGCAGATTCCCCTGGTGTTGCTAAGGTCCACCTGGGCTTGTGAATTTAGGACTTGTTAGCTCCACCAGTCTGGGCTTTGGGGGCTCCTGCTGGTCAGCTCAGGTGGGGCTGTTGGGACCCCACCCACTCTTCACTTCAGACTCCTTACTGCCTCAGTTACACCCTTTATCAATGCCTGAGGCTATTTCCACTATTTCAGTATTTTATTCTGTGTGATACATTTATCTATGGGTTTTCTGGGTCAGGGAGCAAGAATTAGAGCATCTAGGGATCACTCTGCCATCTTGGCCTTTGGAAATTCAGGTAGGTGCTTTTTAAACTTCCAGACTGTGGGCTGATAGACCCAGTAGAAGCTGCTATTGCTGCTGAGGGCCCTGTGCTTTCTCTTATATAGCTCTGACCCATCCTTTGTCCTGTGGTGAGACAGCTGCAAATCACCCTTGAAACAGGTGAGTCCTCTGGCTGGGGGTCCTTCTCACTTTGCTGTAGTTTGCTCTCAGGTCCAGGCTGGTGTGGCCCTGTGTGCTCTGTGTTCCCCCTGGTCAGACCTATGTGGGCACTTTCTTGGGCTGGGAATCTGGCAACCTCAGTCTCCCAGTGGATTCTGTCACTCTAAAATCCATTCAGATTCACTTTTTAAAGTTTAGTGACAGAATTCATGGAGGACCTTAGAAACATTCCTGCTTCTGTTCTGTCATCTTGGCTCCTCCAGATAATGAAGGAAACAAACCACAAAAATCCCCTTATTTCACCTTCTGTGACATATGAAACCAAAGTACTTAACCACTGAGTGACATTTACTGTGAAAAATTCTATTCTAAATAATTTCCCTTATGAGAATTCAATTTCATACTTTCAAAAGTGCTGCTCAGTTCTGGTTCTACTTAGACTAAAATCAGTTTTGAATTAGTACACACACCACCAACACCCTCAGTCTCTATCCCATTGGCCTCTGTTTTTAGAGTTACCATTGGTGATCCTCTCATCTGTCTAAAATGCTTTCACTTTTATTATTGTCACTTCTTGGTATGCTCCCCCTTCTTACTTCTGCCTCATAGCTTCCCTGAATTAACTTAAGACAACTCAGATTTTATGTTCTAAAGAAGATCTTTCTCCCTCTACCCTTGCTGCAAGTTTCTTCCCTTCTTAGTGCGTACATTCCAAAACTGTATGCAACAAACATCCTTACCCAAATAATGCTCAGAGGCTTCTCAAGGTAGGAAGCAGAAAAGACTGGCTTATTACAATCTCAAGACAGGGCCACCCTTCTGACAAATGGTCAGGGAGGAGAAGCAATTTACAAAAGAAAATGGTGAAGTTATAAAGACCTAATGTGGAATTCTCCCCCACTCCCTTTCTGCCCCTTTCTTTTCATTGGCTAGAAGTTAGGTGCACAGTCTAAGCACAGCAATCTATCTCAACTACCAGAAAAAGGAAACAGTAGACCACCCAATGTACATTTGAGAAAGCACTTCTGGCCTTATTTGGCATATCTTATGCTGAAGTGTTAGTGAGGAGAGGGGTGACTTCCTACCGCTCTGAGTTTTGGGTGCTTGTAAATCATGTGATTTCCAGTGAAGGGGAACTTGCACCCATTTCCCAAGAAAAGCCTTACTAGATTTTGGAGTACAGTTTGAGAAGTTTTCACTTCTTTCATTCATTAGGATATTCTCCATCTACTTTGTACATATATTTTGTGTGTATTTCCACATTAGTCTTTTCCCAATCCCAAAATCCCACCTAAAAAAATATGTGAGATACTTGAGGAAAGGGTTTGTTTTTGCCCTTTTAAAGAAAAATGGCCAACTTATCAAATTGCCTAATAATTATAAAGTGCTTAATCAGTGTTTGTGGTAGGAATGATGACTACTATATTGTGGTACTCATTGCAATGTTATTCCTTATGCCTGTAAACTTAGTTTCCTATGGCTTATATCCTTTCTATTAGAGACCTTTCCCAATTCCCCCAACCTCACCGAAATTGCTTTTGTATACATATTTTGTAGTTACATATCTATACACATACTTCCCATTTGCTTCCCACTCTTTGGCTCTCTCCTCTCTTCCCTCCCTCCCCCCTCCCCACACAGAGGGCAGGAAAGGAAGAGAGAGATAAGCAACTTCTGTGATAATGGGGGTTATTTCTTTTTGTCTCCATAGGCTTAGGGCTTAGCTCATTTGGGGGTACATAATAGGTACTTAATAAATGATTCTTGAATAGAATTAAATCAGAGAAGAGATTTTAGTGGTTATGTAGTCCAGTTGTTTAAGGAGGAAACAGTGCTATTGTATAGGGAAGTTAAAAGGAACTTGTGATTCAGAGTATTGCTACCAGCCATATTTGCAAGAGAAAGATCAGAATTTATAGAAAAAAATAGAGGTTACCCATACAATTCTGGAGCTAGGAAGGAACTTAGAGACTATCTTGTCTCTAATCCCTCCTTTTTTTCTTTTTTTCTTTTTTCTTTTCTTTTTTTTTTTATAGACCAGCAAAGTAAGACACAGAATAGTTTAACAACTTGAACCAGGTCACACATGTAGCCAATATAAATCACAAGATCAAAATTCACATCCTCTTGCTCTGATTCCAATGTTGTTGTTTTAGATTCTAGGACATTATCACATTTATCCTACTTAACTTTTAATATTTTTAGGTTTTCTTTTCCCTTGCCATCAATATGCTTCTAGGTACATGGAAGAATCTTGGAAAAGGATCTGCCCAGTGGTAGTGATAGAGAATAGTGATAGAAAACCTGGTACCTAACACCCATATGATTTCTGTAGAATTCCTTCTGCATACACCTCTAAAAGTGAGTTGAGGCCACAGGATGCTCAAAAGCAGGTTTATTTGGAAATGGAAAAATTTTTGCAAATAGAGAGTTGCTTAAAGGAAAAGTATAGATTTTGTTAATATAAGACCACAGATTCAAAGAGAGATTAAAACCTCATTCATCGGTAAATAGTTCAGCAGTTATGCTATGTTCAAAATGGTATTTGGATTCTATTGATGAAGATAATTCAAAATGGAAAACGTCTTTTTGGAGAAAAAAAGGCAGTGAGGGTTTCCATCTGGCCTGTTGACTAGATTAGTGATAGACCTGGTTTTCTCAGTAAACAAGATGACTTGTAAGCTTTAGACTTTAAAATAAAATAGAAGTGTGAGAATTGCTTCACTTTGGGGCATAAGAGGTAGCATATCAGTGGAGAATTGCAAGTCAAGTCTAGTAGATGGCAGAACTTCCTAGTGGAGAGAAGTAGAAACCAAATGACCAGAGTAAAGGAGAGTACTAATAAGCTATCCAAACAGAGTGGGAGGAAACAGTGAATTAAACAGATGTGCTGAAGATCACAGCTCAGGAAACAGGTTCAGAGAGGGCAATAGGATAATCATAAGAATAAATTAATGACTCTGCTGTATTGGAAGAATATGCTGCCCCTTAATACATGTGTAGGCACACGTTACCATTTTACTAGTGTTCCCTAGTCATATTCACTAAATGATATTGTAAAAATTTGTGTTAGTTCCAAGGGGAGGGGAGAGAGAGTATATTTGCTATGTTTTTCCCTCTATTTCATTAAATGTTACCATTTTAAACTACTATAACAGTGTCATCTGGTTGACTAATGAAAATAAAGTCATTGAAAGGGTGTTAACTTAGAATTTTGAATGAATGCAGTTCCACAGAAAGCTTTATACCTGAAGCAGTTTCTGCAAATTGTTTATATATGAAAGGGGAGATCCTTGGGTGCCATCTGTGGAATTAATAGATATAAGTCATAATATTGTCTCTAATATTTGCTATAGGAAAATTATTTGTGATCTTCATTTTTTTTCATCAGCAAAATGTGAATGATACTAGCAATGGCTCAAAAACTATTGTAAGGATTAAGTTTTACAATGCTTCATTTATTTACTTATTTACCACAAGATTATATTTCAGGACATATGTCAAAAACAACTTAACAAAATTGCAGCACTTACTATGCCTCCTTGCCAACTGGACCCCTTAAGGTTAAAAAAGCATTATCTACCACATTATTAAAATTGAATTGAGAGATTAAATAATAACTCCGGTTCACTAAAAGCTGGTTAGTTGATTTTGCCCACCAAAGCCCATAATCTCTGTATGGTACTTTGTCCTCTTTTTCTTAGGACAGCCTGAAGCTCATTCCCAGACTATAAACGGAAGCTAAGTTCCAGAAGTTTCTCAGAGGTCAATCATATAAAAAGAAGGCCTTGAGAACTGTGAAGTAGAGCTAAAGAATCAATAAGAAAAAAGCTACCTGTACAAGTTTAGGATACTTGCTTTTCTAATATGAAGTTTTCAAGTATAAAAGAAAAATCATAAATGAAGTTTGAATGGAAAATATTTTTAAATTGTTTTTAAAATATACTATTTTAATCAACCATTAAAACATTATTTTTCATTGATTCAAAAAGTCTTTACTAATGATTTAAAAATGTTTTCTTTGTTTATTATGAGCTTATCAATCCTTGAGAATTTGAACAATTTAATATACAAAGATGAATAAGAGAGAAGCATGTATAAGCACCCCATTTTACATACATTTCTAGGGACTGTGAAGGATACTAAATGAGATTAATTTCATTTCTTTGAGGAACTTGCAAAGTAATTGAAAAGTCAAGGCATTTTCATGCATGAAATAATAAAGTAAAATTACAAGCCAATAGATAATTCAACAGGCTTTTTATCACACATCTGTTGTGGGTATTTATTGTTGTTCAGTCATTTTCATTTGCGTCTGACCCTTTGTGAACACAATTAGGATTTTCTTGATGAAGATACAGAAATAGTTTGCCAATTCCTTCTACAACTCATTTTACAGATGAGGAAACTAATGCAAACAGTACTAAATGACACACCCAGCGTCATACAGCTAGTAAGTGTCAGAAGCCAAATTTGAACTCAGGAAGATGAGTCTCACTGACTCCAGGCCAGGCACTCTACCCACTTCACCATGATAGTGTCATAAAATGTGCCACATGATTTTCAAATGTAGAGAACATCTCAGTGCTTGCTTATCACTTGAACAATTTACCAAAATAAAAGACAGTGATTACAAATTTAAATATAGTTTGGCTAAGTTTCTGTTTGCCACAAGAAGATATGATCAAAAGAAAAAATTAACAAAATTAGAATACACCATCATATTAGGATTCAGCTTAGTTATTAGAGTGAACTGTATAGTATAATATTAGAAATTTAAATGTATACAACTTTATGATTGGTAAAATGTGAGATAATACAACTTTCCCTGCACAATAGAAAGATTTAGGGACTGGGAAGAAAATAGCGCTCTAAATATTTGTATCTGAAAAACATTACTTCACATTATGAGGTCAGACAATATAATTAACTCTTCCTTTCCCAATGTACTCATCAGTTTAAATTTTCAATTTTTTTTAAACTTCAATTATATTCACAGCAAATGAGATACACAATAATGATATAAAATGTAATTTTTAAACTATTTTTACAACTTACTTACAATTCCATGATTTAAAAATTAATATAACTTGGAACTTTTTCATTGAAAATTTCTCATATATTTTTCATAATGACAATTTAATGATGATGAAAAACTATAGAACTGCATTTAATGAAGTTTGACAGAATACAGACTATATTAAAAACTGGTGAAAGAAAAATAACTATCAAAGCAGGGACAAAAATGTTTGATTCTGGTAATTGTATTATTAGTCATTTTTTTTCTGAATGAAATTTCAGTAGAAAGCAGATGAAAAAATAATGAGTGGGGTTTTGTGTTATAGGATAATAATAAATATAAGTTAATTTCCATGGAATGTTGCTGAAAACATAATGATATACATAGATTCCTACAACATTCTGACATTTACACTTTAGAGTTCTTGATAAAGTTTAAAAGAAATGCCTTCAAAATAAATGTGCTGAGTGACTAGTGAAGAGAAAATTATTCTTTAAGTATAATTTTAAAAAGAACAATACTATAACTATGTTTAGAATCTTTTTAAGGATCATTTGGCAATTTAACTTATGAATTATCCTTCTGATTATGAATGGATATTTTACTGCTATCAAAGATAACAATGACAAAAGAAATGAACCTGATGTTAAATTGTATTCCCTCTTTTGCATTCAGAACTATAGAGGGAATTTGTTCTTAAACTACCAGCTCCCCAAAAGTCACCAAAAGTATATCACTTTAAGTAACTTAGAAATAAAAGAGATGTTGATGTAAGGAAATATTGCATGAGAGTCTGTGGGAATAAGGAAATAGGTTCATAACTTGTATGAATTCTCTAATTTATTGGAATAATTGAATAAAAGTCTTCCTCAAATAAAAGAGAAAGACTAAATGTCTGTTGATGATAATATAGGGTTGCAGCTTGACTGGATCCCTGATTCTCCTCCACCCCATCTCTAATTCATCCTTTATGCAATTATTCAAGTAATCCTTCCTAATTTATTGTTTTATTGGCGTCACTTCCTTGCTCAAAATAACTTCAACAGTTCCTGTGGCTTTCAGAATAAAATACAAACTCTATGCCTTGGAATAAAAGATATATTGGCTTTTACATTTGTCTTCAATTTACTTTCAAAATATTATTTCAGACTACTACCCTGCATGTCCTCTATGACTTACATCATAGCAAGACTACTAATTTTCTCATCTTTTTGACCTCTTTTCTTATACTTCCCTGAATTTGTCAAGTCCATCTCTCAAGAGTCAAATACACAATGATCTGTTAAACTATTTTTTATTCAAGTTCCAGGTCAAATGATATATCTATGAAGTCTTTTCTAAACTTTGGATTTAGAAATCATTTCTACATCCATGATTTTCTGACTCTTATCTTGATCACACCCTGGCAACTAGGTGGGCCAGTAGATAGATTTATCCTAGCTACATCTTTATTTAGAGAGAAAAAAATAAAAAGCAAGTACCCAAGGAGAAAATCTACCTTCAGATGTACATCAAACACCATGAATGTAAAAGCACTATCTGTTTTATATGGTTAATATTCCATCTATTATTCATATGACAGAATCTCCAAAACAAAACAAAAACAAAAAAACCTAAGTTCTTAAGTACCAATAATGGAAAAAATCCTTCCAACTATCCACAGGAGTCAAAATATCTTGTGCTTGCTGAATGCACAGGTTTATCTATTCTTCACTTATTCTAATAAGTACATTTTTAGCATGAACAATTACAAAGTATCATTTCCATTTAAGAGCTATAAAATACTTTTAATGGATTACTTTATTGAAGACACAAATTTGTCCCATTTTGGCATATTTCAATTTCTCACTACATGCATTAAAATGTTCCATTTATCTTCCTTAATCAATTAGCTTTTTACATTTTGAAAATTTATTTACATATTTTAAATGGATTCATAAATTTAGAAGAAATATTGAACCCATTTTCTGGATTAAGAATACATCAAAAGTGACTTGTATAAATTTTCTTAAAGGATGAGTTCTTATATAACCAAATGAATCAAATTCTTATAGTTTTCTAGTATCCTATTTCAGCATTTCTGTGTAAATCAAGAATTCAATATAAGTGTGTCTGCAAAGAGGAAACAGATGATAGGAATGATGAAATTGTGCTTTCAATGCCACTGACTTTATGCCTTCCCCTTTTGGGTTTATAGGGTATATAAAGCTAGCCCAGACAGGTATTTATTTAAAGGTGACAAGTAGATAGCTTTTTAATACAAAATTTCCTCATGTTGAAACACACAAAAATGATGGTAATTTTTTTCCTTTGAATAGGGAAGACCAATATACTACTTCTAAGAGACACAAGAATTTTAAGTTTAACTTTTAACATTTTGTATCAACCCAACCATAAACAGGCCTTGGCACTTTTGTACCTTTGAATTTTTAACTATTAATTTACAATCGTCTTTTGACTTAAATAAAAAAGTAAAAGTTATTTTTCATATTATTTTTTACATCTTCAGAATTTCTCCCAATATCTTTAATCTTTCATGTCTTGGAGAGAGATTTTATATGGCAAATATGATTTTAAATAAAGAAGAAGGAAAAACATAGAGCAACTGATAATTACATTAAACAATTGTGAATATAGGCAATGTATCACAGCTATGGACCTTCTGTTTATATAAAAAAGGAGTGGGATGGGTCTGTCTTCTCATATCTCTTCTTTGGGAATTGGTTATTCTATTTTAATCATTGCATAATCTTACGACTGTGGAATAAGGGGTGAGTGGTAAACTCGTAATTTCATGCATGTGATTAATTCCCTGATACTGGAAAGTGGAAATTTCCTCCACGGATGCAAAGCAACTGTATGTGTATAATAGTTTCCTGTAGTACTGAAGGGTTACTGATGTGCCAATACTCATATGACCAATACAGACCAGAGGCAGGACTTTAACCCAACTATTTCCAACAGCAATCGTCTAACCAGAGATGTGCCAGTAAATGTTTAACAATTAGATGTCTCCAAAATTTTCTTGATCACTTTCATGAGTCTAGACAATTAATACAAATAAAGCATGCCCTGATTTGAAGTATTTGCCAATTTTGCTCTGTCAAACTCGTTTAGGTTGTTTCTAGTATATCCTTTGCCTCTGGACATTTTAATGTGCTTAACACCGAAACTAGAATCTTAATAAAGTAAGGGGAAATGTGGCACATTTAACTGGTTCTAAGGAAGCATATAATATACATCATATGGTTTTGTACCTTCTTAATACAAGGACAATTTTAGTTTTATAAGATTCACTAGTGCTTGCTCCTCAACAGTAAATCAGAGCAGTATATTGGATGCATGTTACCAAGAAACATACAACAGAGTGATGGCAATATCTACTTCTTCAGAATTGCCTTTGTGACCCCATGAATATTTTCTGGATCATATAAATGGATACAAAAATATGTACATGTATGTGTGTGTGTGTGTGTATGTGTGTGTGTGTGTGTGTGTGTGCATACAGCATGTCATTGCCTAAGCAGTGTGTTGGATTTAGTAGATTTCCACCTCACATCTACTAATGCACAAACCAAAAGCATGATGTACATGTGCCCTCTATACATTCACTCCATAAGGAAACACATCTTTGATCACATTCAAGTTGTGCCAATAAGCTTTGATCTTTGTCTGACCAAAGGAAACAGCTCAGAGAGCCTGTCCTCTGGCACAAAGTAGGTTACAATCCAGTATATGCAGAAAAGGTAAAGGAATCAAGAAGAGTATAATTCATAGACTGTAAATAATATAATAATCTTCCCTTTGGAGAAGAAACCACAATTAAATTCAATTCTGATTTTTTTTTAATTTAAAATAGTTCAGGAAATTTAAGTTTGCCTTGCAATGAAAGCCTATAGCATAAAAATGTATTTCAAATATTATTAAAATATTACTTTTAAGAGTTGAAACCTTTATTTTGGCATACTATTTGCTGTTGAAATTGGGAAGAGTCAATTAAATGTATCACTGAGTATAAAAAATAGGTCAGTTTCTTGGTTACTTTTTGTTCATGAAGGCTGAATGGGAATAAATTGAACTTAGACAAAGCTTGATTTGGTCAAAGGACTTCAAGTGAAAATAAAACTTGTCATCTGATCATCTCTACCAGCGTGTCTTATGGTAAACCAGGACACTAATTTCAGATACCATAACTGAGAAACAAAGTGATGGGGATGTTAATGGATTGTGTTGATGTAATAAATGAATAATGCTACTCTAGACATTTCATGTCACTTATCTACATTTACTGTCAACATTTGGATGAATGATTTAAATGTTTTTGGAGGCAGTTGGGTGGCACAGTGAATAGGCTATGAGGCCTGGAGTCAGGAAGACCTGAGTTCACATCTGGTGCCACTCACTTACTGGCTGAGTGACCCTGAGCAAGTTATTTAAACTCTGTTTTGGTTTCCTCACTGGCAAAATGGGGATAATAATAGATTGAGCTGTGTTCTATAGGGGTGAAAATATAGGAGATATTATGGAGAAACAGGATCTTTGTCTAAATAGGTTCCATTAATAGTTATATGAAAAGAGGCAGCAGAAAGATAGGATTTGCTAGCCATATGCCTGGAAGAATTCCAAGTTGAGAGAAACTTAAAGAATAAAATCCACACAAATATCTCATTGGAATGCTAGTGTAAGCATGCATTTGCTGAGCTTGTCTCCCAGGTTGATTACTGGTCACTTAATTTCAGCAGGGGAGGCCCAGAGGTTATATATGGCAATCAAATGCCTGTCAGTAGAAGGAAGGCTCTGCAGATGTGGCATCCTGGGTGCTTTCTTCTTAATTCATTAGTGAAATTGAGTCTAGGGGTGTTTCAATACAGTGCTCTGAATGGGCTGTTATGGTTGATTAGGATTTTAAATCATCCCAATTAGCTGCTAGCATGGCAGAAAACATCGAATCAGAAATGTCTTGATTCTAAGAACTTTTACTTTAATTTCCAGTGGGGAAAAAAAAACTGAATTTCATTAACTATACAATTTCAAGTTTATGTTTTGACATGTTAGTAAGTATCCATTTCTTTTTGATATTGCTATGGACATACACATATACAAAAATGAAGAGATGTGCACAATCACAAGAAGCTGTCTGAATTCTGGGATACAATGCTTGTTATGCCCATCAACTACCACCTGTTGGCAACAACCGTAATGCCATTCCCTATGTCAAGCTATGCCAAAAATTCTTTATTAAATAATTTTTTTAGAGAAAAATAGGTCACATAGGCAATAGAGAGCTGCAATTGGAGTCAGGAAACATAGTCTAGAGTTGGAATTGGGTGATTTATTCCTGAAAGTGGAAAAACAAGGTCTACTTACTGACTTTTATCTGTCAGGTAAGAAGTCCTAATTGCATTTTCTAAAGGAACCAAAATTCATTTGTCCAAAGAAATGGACTTTATTTTTCCATAAATGCAGATGTGATAGCAGCACCTTTTAATTAAGATTCTGTCAAAGAGTCCATTATAAAGCCATTTGGGGCAATGTTGGGGTTACTCTCTTGCTTCAGTTATCAATAAATTTGGAAATCATATCACAGGAAATACCTGATATTTTTAGTTAAAATAACACTATTTGCTTTACAGATAGGAAAAAAAATCTCTATTATATTTATTTTTCTGTCAATAAGCATAGTCTCCCTATCTCAAAATTTGTCTATCATTACTACAAGCCCTGTAATTAATTTTCAGACATTGTTATACAATGACATAACCTGAGACTTGGGACCAAGTTTGTTGGGAACCATTTTTCCAAATCTATACTGTGGCATTAAACCAATGTTTATCTCTTTAAAGAGAGGTTCACCCTATTACCTGCAGAGGTAGCCCATTCCATTTTAGAATGCCTCTGTTAGGATCTTTTCCCTTACCTTCAACTGAAATCTGTTTCTAAAGATTCACAGCCATACCTCCTACTGCTGTACTCCAGGACCAAGTGATGGAAACCTAATCTTTCTTTCCCATTAAAACTCACAAAGTACTTGAAGAGAGCTATCATTACTTCTCCACAAAGTTTTCTTTTCTCTAGGCTAACTGTAATAACACCATTCAGTCAATCATCATAAGACAAGAACTTAGGGCTTTTCACCATTCCTTCACCTTCCTGTTTATGCCCTCCAGTGTATCAGAATCCTTCAGAAAATATGGTACCTTGAACTGACACTCCAAATGCATCTGACTATAACAATGTCCTGAATCAGACTATAATTTCCTCTATCTGAATACTGTTTCCCCTTTTCCCATTTAAATTCACTTTATTATATTATACCCTAGATTTATATTGAGCTTATGATAGAGTATCTAATATGTTTATGTAGATATTTTAAACACAAAGAAACTATATATGTCTGCCTTCCCAAAATTGTAATTAGATTGTTTTTTTTAAATCAAATATGAAATATTGCTTTTATTGCAATTACATATCATCTTATTATAAGCAATCTAATGCTCAAGGCTGCTGAGAGCATTTGGAATTCTGACTGTCACTGTTTCAGCTTTGTTTTACCTAACTTAAGGAGACATATTTGGTAAAGGAATGGATCATGAATCAGGATAAACAAGACTAACACTGATGAGTCTACCAGTTAGAAACTTGTAATTTCAGGCTATACTGTTTCACCCCATATCTATTTAAGAACTGTAAAATTATCATTTTTCTTAGCATTCACTCCAGTTTTTCCATAGTGGAGTGGGATAAGCATGATTTCTATAAAATTCAATTTAACAAACATTTATTTAGTTTTTATTATAGGCAAAACACTCTACCTACAGTGGGAGAAAAGGGAGTATGAAAGTAAAACATAAAAATCAGAGAATATTACAGGATCAAGAGATCACACTTTAACTGGGGAGAAAGGGTTAGAAAGTCTTTACAGACGATGTGGGACCTGACTTGGATCATGAATAGAATGAAAGATTTCAATGTGGGAAATTATTGGGAGTAAGGGGGCAGAGTGCATAGGATTCATTCTATATATCAAAGGCAGTCTGAACAACGATGTGGGAAGACTGGGGCAGGATGAGAATGGGAGATGCGGAGACATCTAGCATTTCTAGATTATGAAGGGGAATAATGTGAAACAATCCTTGAAAGGTATATCAGACCCCTATGGAAGGACCTTGAAAACCAGGATGTCAAGATTAAACTTTACTAAGTAACCACTTAGAATGGGGAATATGATATTTTATTCAATACTTGGTACTATGCAGCGTTCTTGTTAATGGTAAATTTATTCCCAAACAATTTTTTATTCTCCCTGCAGTTTAACAGTCATCCAATGGTTAACTTACTACCCTATTGCACTGGATATGATAACTTCATCAATGTGGATACTACCTCTAAAGCTACAGTTTGCAACTCATCCATGATTTCTTACTTGATGAATTGTATTCCTATCTTCTTTTAACTTCTCCAAAATGAAGTTAATTCAATTTGTTAGGGTCCTTTTACTATAGTCTATTTCATCCATTTATGTGGGGGCTCATCACAGAGTAGTGGTCTGAACTTAGGACTCTTAGAGTTATGGAACTTGCTGCATGACCATAGGAAAGTATTTTAAAGTCTTTTTTTTTCTTTTTTTTTTTTAATTCAATGCCTTTTTGGCTTAATTTTTTAAATATAAAATAGGGATAAAAATATTTGCTTGACCAATCTCCTCTTTTATTGTTAAGATCAAATGAGAAAATTTACAGGAAAAATATGTAACTATAAAATATAAAGGGTAGAGTAATAATTTGATATAAAATATTGTTCTTGTTAGAGTTTATAAACTAATTGCTTGAACTGAAAAATAACTCACCCAAAAAGCAACCTTTTAATTTCTATATAATAACAGAGCAATCTATAGTACACTGAGAAAAGACAAATTGTAAAACTAGCATAGTTCCAAACAAAATCATTTGACAGAAAAAAAAAATTACAAACCACAACAGATTAAAACAACCAATATACTTGGTCATTGTACTGAATTTAGTAACAAAGGAGAATAAGTACTTACTAGTGGATTGATAACCTAATTTCCTATTTCCTTTCTTGCTTGCTGGATTTTGATATAAGTATAGGCTGACTTTGTCATAAAGAAATGGGAATATAATCACATCCTAATTATATAGCTTTGGGTAATTTATACCATTCAGTTATCTGTTATAAAATTATTGGATGTTAATAATACAATTCTCCTTGGTGACCTGATTGATAAACTTACATTTATAATATCCTCTGGTTTATTCATTGAATGCCTAGTTATTGCAAAATATGCCAAATATTCTGTAAATTTTTTTTCCCTTTCTCTTTACCTATGAAAATGATAAAATTACTTGTGGTGATGACCTAATTTTATTTTCAAACTAGCCTACATTTCTAATAATTTTGAACAGAAATAAAGAATCACTAATATCAGTTTATTCATCATTTATCATATATATGAAATTTTGGACCAGAAAATCAACTTTCAGTGAGTCTGCAGATCTGACAAAATAAATATTTTCATTTTCCTTGACAGGAAATTAAATGCCATTAAATTTGATCCAAAGGAAAATTAAAACCATGACCAAGGAAACCTACTTCTTGCAACAGGGAAAAGAAAACATAGAATTAACACTAAAGATTCCTACCCACTAGGGGAAATCTTATTGCCTGTTATTTCCTTCTCTTAGAAAATGTCAGCAGTCACAAATCAGGTTAGGGTTTAGATTACTATGTGTTAAATTATATTTATGTCCTTGTAAAGCTGTACTACATTGTTACCTCCTGTAAGAAATCTTGAAACCACATGTTATTACAGCTAACTGCCAATTTTTACTTCTAAAATTTTGCCTGGGTGCATCTGAAATTTTAAGAAATGACCTTTTCAGAAGTATACTTTCAGAATATCGTTTTCAAGATGTTTATTTGCATATGTCATTATTGGCTTATACATTCCCTAGATAACTTTGAAAATGTTACCCTTCTCCAAATGTTCCTTGGATGCTTAGAAATCTTGTACCCTAATTTAGGAAATTTAAACCTTTGGGAACTTCCTTTCCCCTATATAAAGAGCAACATTATCTCTCCCCTCCCCCAACTAAGGTAAAAAATGTTCTCTGTCATCATGTGCAGTGCATTAGAGCTATGTCAGTACCTAAAGTGAGGAACCAAGATAATTATCAGGTCAAAAACTATTTTTCATTTGAAATACCCAGATAATTCCAATAAATTTGTCTTTTGGGTGTGACTTCTCTGGGGAATTACATCAATTTTCTATTTTTCTTGGTGTGTATAAATATCAAATGTAATGATGTTTGATTGTCAGAAACAAATAATTATGTGGAAACAATGTATGATTATTTATAATTTCCCTCTACTCTCTGCCTTCTCCCAGTTTGAAATTCAATTAACAGACTTAAACTACTTTAGTAGTGAAGTGTTATTTCTAGAGGCAAGAGACTAAGGTTCAAATGTTTACCCTGACACAGTATGTCCTCAGGCAAGCCACCAAACCTCCCTGACCCTCAGTTTCCTCATCTTTAAAATGGGCAGAGGGGTATAGTTGGGCTATAGGGCCCCTTTCAGTTCTAACTCTATGACTCCATGAATTATCTTAAATTTTCTACAAAACAAAACTTCACAATAATTATGAGAGTAAAGTATTTAATCATTCCTTTTACATATTCAACATATGAAAACAAAATTGTCTTAAAATGCAGAATAGTTACATTATTGTTTGGAGGTTAAGATTGGAAATTTATTTTAAAACTGTTTTGAGCAATTTTGTTCTTAACTGTTTTTAACAGTTTTTTTTTTCCAGGCAGCAGTAACAGTACTGATATTACATCATTATTTCCTTTCAAAGAAACCCTGCTTCAGGAAACAGGGGGAAAATAACATGAAATTATCACTTAATATGCCTAACCATTGAAGAAAATTATTTCCTCTTATTTCCTCCTCAGAAAATGTCAGCAGCTGCAAATCAGATTAGGGTTTCAGGAAAGTAAACATTTACTATCAAGGTACATACCTAGAATTTACAGATCAGCCCTGAGGAATCTCCACGGGTTGGAATTTCTCTCACACAATGGCTGGGAAGGTGGTAGAAGTTCAGACGGTAACTGACCACAGCTGCTCCTCATATATACAAATAAATCATTGGGGAAAGCAGCAAAATCATCACTTGTAGGCAAATAGCAATTGAAAGAACACACCACAAGGTGCTCATTCATATGGGGTAGGAGGAGGACCTAAAAAGTCACAACTTCACTCACCACTCTTCACACCCAAAATACTGTTCCCTAGCTTCCCCCCTTGCCTTGTTCTGTTTGGAGGTCCACATGCCTCTGCTGCTCCCAACCAGGGCAGTTTTTTGTTAGCTTGTTTTGTTTTGCTTGTGAGGGTTGGGATTTTGTTTTTGTTTTGTTTTGTTTTGTTTTTTTTGGTATAGTCATTAGTAGTTAAACCATTTGCAAAATGTGGGGTGGGGAGAGATTATCATTCTCCAAAGAAGTGTTGAGGTCCAGGAAACAGACCACCCCACTCATTTAAAGTAGCCCAAGAAGATGTGGGGAATCTAATAGAAAGGGTGAAACAAAGACTTGTCAACATTTCTTCTCAAGAAAATGGACCTCCTCTTACAATGCTCCTTCCCCCCCATCACACACACACACACACACACACACACACACACACACACACACACACACACACACTTTTTTTTCCTAACTCCTTACATTTCATTGAAGGAAGGGAGAAAGTGAAATTCAGAAGGGAGAGTAGAGCCCAGAAAAGTGAGGCTGGGAAAAGTAGAGAATCCATCCAAACATTCATTATCCCAGTTGGTCACAATCAGTTAAATGAAATATTTTATCTAAAACCAATGATCAAAGTGAATTAAAAAAAAAGAATAACCATAAAAATGATTAAAGATGATAGAAAAAACTGACACTCAGGGAATGAGCAAATTATCAAAGAGTCATCTCAATAAACAACAACTTCATAAAAAAGGAAATGTAGTAAAGGTCCCAGAAATAAGATGAATTATTATAAGTAGTTGTGCTAAATTCTCTAAAATGATAAGGTATCAACTATTTGAACCCCCCAAGACTGTTATGAAAAAACAATCTAACTTTGAGGAGTTTTTAAAGAAGCATTTATTAATGGCAAATGTTTTGAAAGAAAAATTATTTTTCAGCATAAAATGGTGACTTAAATTTGATATTGGTCATATCAAGGAAATAACTGAAAAATACATATTAAAATCAGAAATAATAAACATAGTTTAAAAACCATAGAACATTTCATAGTATTTTATTGTTCCCTAGTTACATGTCAAGAATTTTTTTAACATTCATTTTTACAAGATTCTGCATTCATTCTTCCCCTCCTCTCTTTTCCTCCTGTCCTCTGGAAAGGATAAGCAATTTGATATATTTTATACATGTGCTACCATGTAAAAAATATTTCCATATTAGCCATAGTTGTAAAAGAAGAAAGATCAAAAGGAAAATAAAACTTGAGAAAGAATAAAGTAACTGAAAAAATGCTTCATTCTGCATACAGAGTACATCATTTCTGTATCTGGATATGGATAGCATTTTCTTTCATGAGTCCTTTTTATTTGTTTTGGATCACTGTGTTGCTGAGAAGACCTGAATCAATTATCACCACATGATGTTGTTGTGATATTATGTACATTTTTTCTGGTTCTGCTCATTTCACTTTGCATCAGTTCATACAAGTCTTTTCAGGATTTCCTCCAATTTGCCTGTTCATCATTTTGTATTGCAAAATAGTATTTCGTTTCATTCATTTACCACAGCTTAAGAAGTCCTTAAGTCCTTAAGAATTGTCTTGGATCATTGTAATTCTGAGAATAGCTAAGTTATTCACAGTAGATTATCATACAATATTGTTCTTACTGTGATACAATGTTCTCCTGATTCTGTTCATTTCACTTTGAATAACTTCACTTAAGTCTTCACAGGAGTTTTCTGAAATCATCTTGCTCATCATTTCTTATAACATGATAGTATAATATCACAAACATATACAACAATTTGTTTGGCCATTCTATAATTAATTAACATCTCTTCAATTTTCAATTCTTTACCACCATTAAAAGAGTTGCTATAAATATGTTTGTACATATGAGTCTTTTTTTCCTTCTTTTGATCTCTTTGGGATATAGATCTAGTACTGGCATTGCTTGGTCAATGGGTATGCATGGTTTCATAACCCTTTAGTTATGGTTCCAAATTGCTGTCCAGAATGATTGAATCAAAATAGAGCTTCACCAGTGGTTCATTGGTGTTTTAATTTTCCCACATCCCTTCCAACATTTGTTGTTTTTCTTTTTTATCATATCAACCAATCTGCTAGGTATGTCATGGTAGCTCAGAGTTTTTTAATTTTCATTTTTCTAATCAATAGTGATTTGGAATATTTTTTCATGTGACTAAATTATTACTTTGAAAATTGTTCTTGCTCTTTCATCAATTATCAATTGAGAAGTGGCTCTTATTCTTATAAATTTGATTCTGTTTTCTATGTATTTGAGAATTAATGTCTTTAACAGAGAAACAGTTTTTTCACAGTAATGATTAACAACTACATCTTTCCCTCCAACCTATTTTCATTCTGTTTATGCTTCTCTCTCTCTGTGTCTGTCTCTGTCTCTGTCTCTCTTTCTCTCTCTCTCTCTCTCTCTCTCTCTCTCTCTCTCTCTGTCTCTGTCCTCTTTCACTGTATCCATTCTCAAAAAAAATATTTTGCTCCTAACTTTTATCTCTCTCAAATGCTCTCCCTTCTGCCTTCCCTTTTATCAGCCCTCTACTTCTGACCTCTTTTATCTCCTTCCTGTCCTACTTTTCTTATGGTAAGATAGATTCCTACATCCAACTGAGTGGTGTCAATCAGACTGAACCAGACATCCAATCTGTGGAGGCCAGAGTCAGTCAAAGTAGCTAGGACCAGTTAGAGAAATACAACAGAAGTTTATTTGTTTCTGAGAAAAATGGCTTATAAGCAGAGTCTCCTTCCTAAGGAGAGCTTGCTGCTTATAGAAAGTGTATGGGTTTTAAGTATGAAAGCCACAGAGAAATAACAGGTGTTTGAGAGTAAATAGTTCTCAGAATCATTAGAATCATTGAGTCTTGTGGTTTTTCGATGAAGCATGGAAAGCAGGTCAGAATGACTGGGACTTTCCCCTCTTGCACCACCATGGAGTGCCTGATTTGAGTTACTTGTCAGCTATAAGTGCAGGGGATTGCTGGAATATCAAATGGGTAAAGGGGCTTGATTGATTATTTGATCTTCAGTTTCCAAATCTATGTGATTAGCATAGTCATTACTCGTATACCAATTGGCATGGATATTATGGATATCACCTTCACAGTGTAGATGTCATTCCTTCTTTGAGCAAATTCTATTAAGAGTAAGGTTCACACACTCCCCCTCCTCCTTCACTTTCCCTCTACTGTAAAATCTCTTAGGCATCTTATGTCACATAATTTACCCCATTCTATCTCTTCCTTTTCCCTACTCCCCAGTGAATTCTTCTTTCTCACCTCTTAATTTTTTTGGTTAGTTATCCCATTATATTCAACTTAAATTTCTGCCTTCTATCTCTATATACTCCTTCTAACTGCCCTAATAATGAAAAAATATTTTAGGATTTACGAGTGTCAATTTCCAATGTAGGAATATAAATGATTTGATCTTATTAAATACCCCCTCATTTCTCCTTCTTGTCTACCCTTATGTACTTCTCTTAAATCTTGAATTTGAAAGTCAAATCTTCTATTTAACTCTGATCTTTTCATCAGAAATGCCTGAAAGTCTTCCACCTCACCAAATGTCCATTTTTCCCCCTGAAAGACTGCACTCAGTTTTGGTGGGTAAGGATCTCCTGGACAAAATCCCAGCTCCCTGCCCTGCAGAACACCATATCCAAGTCATCTGATCATTGAATTCAAGAACTGCCAAATCACATGCCATTCTGTCTATGGTTCCACAACATCTGGATTGCCTCTTTCTGGCTGCCCATAATAATGTATCCTTTACCTGGGAGCTCTGGGATTTGGCTGTAATATTAATGGATGTTTTCTTTATGAAATATCTTTCAGGAGGAAATCAATGGATTTTTTTTTTGAATTTTGCTCTCTGGTTCTAGAGTATCAGGGAAGCTTTCCTGGAAAATTTATTGAAAGGTTATATCTGCATTCTTTTTTATTTTTTTATCATGGCTTTCAGTTAGTCCATTATTCTTAACTTATCTCTCCTGGATCTACTTGTCATGTCAGTTCTTTTTTCCACTGAGAGATTTCACGTTTTTTTCTATTTTTTTTTTCATTCTTTTAATTTTGTTTGATTGTATCTTGTTGCCCCATAAAGATATTTGCTTTCATTTGCCCAATTTTAATTTTTTAAGGAGTCATTTTCAGAGTGGATTTTTTTTATACCTCATTTTCCATTTGGCTAATTGTTCTTTTTAAGGAGCTCTTCCCTTTATTGGATTTTTGTGCTCCTTTTACCATTTGGTGGTTTCTGTTTTTTAAGGTGTAGTTTTCTTCAATATTATTTTGTGACTCCTCTACTAAATTGTTGACTCTTTTTTCATGATTTTCTTGCATCATTCTTACAAATCCCTTCTGAGCTCTTCCATGGCCTAAAGCCAATTCATCATTTTTTTGAGGCTTTGGATGGAGGAATTTTGATTTTGTTGTCTTCTGAGTTTGTGTTTTGATCTTCCCTGCCACCATGAGAATTTTCTATAGTTGCTATTTTTTCCTGTTGTTTGCTCCTTTTTCCAGACTATTTCTTGACTTTTAATTCTATGCTAACGTGGGACTGCTTCTGGCATGGAGGGGAAACAATTTCAAGCTTCAGGTATTTTGGGCAGCTGTTTTCAGAGGTAGTTCTGGGCACCTAAGTTTTTGGTTCTTCCAAGATGGTATGATCTACATTCAGGGATGGGAGCCTGTGGCCTCAAGGCCACATGTGATCTTCTACTGCCTCAACTGTAGCCCTTTTACTGAATTCAATCTTCACAGAACAAATCCCCTTAATAAAAGGATTTGCTCTGAAAATATGTACTCGATAGAAAGGTCACACCCAAAGGCCTAGAAAGCCATATATAACCTTGAGGCCACAGCTTCCCTACCCCGGTTCTAGGGAGAGGTGTGTTATGATCCTCCTGTACTGTGCAGTGGTCTGTGAGTGACCATAAGCACTCTTCCCCAATCTGGAACTGAGACTAGTGTCCCAAATCCTCTGCAGCTTCAAGTTCTAGTGTGCTAGTGCTCCTCCTTGCTCTGGGACTGAGACCCAGGTATAGATATTACAATATAGTCCTGTTCCTAGTGGTAGCAAATGGACTTCTGTAATCTTCTCATCAATTATCTGACCTCCTCACCATCTGGCCTGAGAGGTCCAGTAATTGCAACTGTCAGCACCACTTCAGTCACCCCCAAAGTCTGTTCCTGATTTGTTGGAGCCAAGTTTGCACTGGTACAGCCAAAGTAAACTTTGTTCCACTCTCACCCTGGTGCAATAGACCTTTCCTACAAAACTTCTAAAATGTCTTTTGCTAGAAAATTATTTTATTCCATCTTTTTTTTCCCTTTGGTGGGGGGTAGAGGCTGCCACTCTATAATTTATTCTGGGTTATTGTTTAAAGGTGTTTGGAAGGGTTTCAGAGAGAGCTCAGGAGAATCACTGACTTTTCTCCACCTTCTTGGATTCATGTTGGAAACCAGTAATTTATAGGTGGAAGAGAAGTGGCATGTTAGATAATAATAGATTAAGGGAAAGGGGAAGCTAAGGTCAAAGCCCTTTGATAGACTATTGGGGGAATGATAGAATTGCACCCATTTCCCTACCGTTCAATTATCCATTCATACACCTATTAGGACTTCTAGGTCTGCAGAGCCCCCACTTTTAAACACTAGAACATAAGTCTACTTCTTTATTAGCAAGCATAATGATTATTGGAGTGTGATTGTGTATTGGCAAACACCCTAGCACACCCAGGATGACCTACTGGCACAGGTTCTCTGATCTGCTTTTCTAAAGGAAAAGCAACTTCAAAGAGGTCAACAATCTTACTTTAATTACAGATAAGTGGAAAGAAGTGAGTATTCAAGAAAGAATCCAATATGCAGGGCTCCAACTGTCTGAACAAAGTAATACAATCACCTACATATACCACTAGACCAAGAGTGCACCAACATCTGAGTAGTCAGGGGGTTCTTAACAAATAGCTACTCACTGTCCCATCCAGGGAATCAAAAGGTCTTTCTCATGAACAAACCTTCAAAGTAAAATACCACCCTCCCAGTATATATGGTTTTCAACTAATGGGCTCAGAGCCAGAAGGCACCACAAACCTTGTGAATCAGTGCCCAATTAGCTTACTACCAAATGGTGTGAAAGCCTTCCTACAAGCAAGACTCTCCATAAGCAAGGTCTCCCTTAGGCAAATTCCCCCAGCAATAGGCTCTATGTGACTCGGGATGTATCACAGCTCTGAAAGCAGCAAGACATCTGTGATTGAAATACCTGTGTACATTTAGACTTGGCAACATGGCTCCTGTTCCAATGGAAAAGAGGTCACATGTGCTCACATAGGCCTATTAATGGACACAGAAGATCTTCCTATTCCATTAATATGACAGAATGCCAGATGCATGAGTTTGTACCATGATGAAATAGCACTGAATACTCACAAGACTATTAAAAAAAAAAAGTATGGTAACCGTGACCAATCATTCAATCACATCTGATTAAATCAAGGTAAAATGACTCTTCAAAATGATTTGGCAAACCCAAGAGCAAATAATATAAAAAGAAATGTCATCAAACTACTTAAATATTCATAAAATGCTTGGCTATCAGTTTAACAAGTCATACATAAATATAATTGCAAAACACAGTTCAGAGCAATAAACATTTAAAGTGATTTTGAATGCTTATGATTGGTCCCCACTATTACAACTGCTGTTAATGCCTAAGATAATTTATAAATTTAGTGAACTATATACAACTATGTATTGTGGGGTATAAGACAAATTAATAATAAATTTTAGTTTGACTCTGTTAGAGGAACAAAATATATAAAATAACAAGTGAAATATTGGGGAAAATATAAAGTATATTAGGATTTTCAGACCTCACATTATACTACAAAGTAGTAGTAATCAAAACTACTTGGTCATTTAAGATATAGAAGATCTATGTAATATTAGATAAGTAAGAATTTTAAAAAATTGAACTTAATAACCCCATGTTCTTATTAGTAAAGAAAGGATATAAACTACTTAGAGAAAGAATATCAGTTTGCTAAGAATTCCCCGGAAAGCTGAAATTTAATTTGATTCACCTACTTTCCACTAACTGTTTAAGGGAGCATCATATATCATATACCAAAATAAACCTCCAATAAAGTGTAAAATCTATCAGAAATAATGTCATTTATAGATTGAGTGCTGGGACTAGAGTAAGAAAGACTCATCTTCCTGAGTTAAAACTAGCCTCAGACACCTACTAGCTGTGTGAACCTAAATAAGTCACTTCACTATGATATAGAAAACCCCCCAAAAACACTTATTACTCCATAAAATTAAGAAAAAACTTTCAAAATCAATTCAGATAGAATAATAATAGTAGCTGCTTATTGAAGTGATAACTCTTTAATGAACGCTGATAAACAAACTAAATAGAAAGTTATATGAATTACAAATTTTAAAGATCATATAGAATTACAAACAAAATGTTGATCCAAATAACTAATAATAAATCGAAAATAAAAGAACTCTAAGCATTCAACTCAATCATGAAATTGGCAAAGATTTCTCAAAAACACAGAAACAGTGCATTTTATATTGCATTATCATAAGGAATGCAACATGTTAATATACCATTTGAGGAAGTGTGAATGTTATCAAATACTATAGGGGAAAAACGTTTGTTATAATTTAAAAATCACAAGAAAAATGTCCAAATATTTTGACCCTGCGTTCATGTAAGCCAAGAAGGTCAAAGAGAAAAAGAAACATCTTGTGCATTACAATATACTCATAATAGCAATTTTATTGTACTAAAAGAGTAGAAACAAAATGATTCATCCTTTACTATGAAATGATGAAACAAATTATCATCACATGAATATGCTGTCATAAAATTAGCTTATATCTTATAACAGTATATAACAGTATAACAGAGACTATGAGCTAACAGTGAGTTAGGGAGATATCTACCACATGAATGTGAAGATTTCCACCAACAGAAAAGGAAAATGAGGACAATTTGTTCCATAGGCCATGAATATGACTGAAGCAGATGCTGGAGAGTGCTTAAAGCTTTGTCAGACATCAAAGATTCCAAGGTAATCCATTCTATCATTTGTCATTGACAGTCATCTTGACTTTTGTCCTGCCACTGGACTTTGATGACTTTGAAAGAGAGAGTAAGGTTGATGACTTTACAGAACTCTCATTTATTTAACTCCAATTCACATGCAAGTCAAGATATCACTGGTGATGTCACTGATCCTCTTCAGAAATGAAGGGAGGAGAACCACAACAAATTTACTAAATGAGAAGGCTGAAGTAAGAATAATCATAACAATCACTTGCTAGAAGGCAAAGGTAGGAATTATCAATATGTAGTAATTCAACCATAAACCTGGTTCATATTCTTCCACCAATACAGAAAGGATTGATGGGTTTGGAGAGGAAGAAACTTAATACTGTGGCTTGTGAATAGGAAAACACACTCACTCATTTTCATTCATGATTCTGAACTTTAAGTCTTCATGTTCTTGAAGACTTTAAAGAACAGTAAGTAGCATGTGTCACATGGTAGGTGAGACCAGTCCTCTATTAGACCACTAAACTTTATTGCTGTATGAAACTGCTTCTTTGCTATAGAAGTCATATTAAGCTTCAAAAAAATAAAATGGCCATTTATTTAAAAAAATAACAGAGAAACAGGGAAAGATTTTAATGAAATGATAAAAAGTAAAATGAAATGAAATGTGAAAAATAATAAAATTACAACCATATAAAGTTTGAAATGTCATGTAGATATATAATGACCAATCTTGGACTTTGAGAAGAGTTGTGGAGGGGTGAAGCTAAGATGGCAGAATAAAAGTAGGGACCTGTCTGAGATCATCACCAAACCCCTCCAAATACCTGTAAAAAATGACTCTAAGCAAATTCTAGAGCTGCATAATCCACAAAATGACAGAGTAAAACACAACTCCAGCCCAAAAGCCTGGAAGATCAACAGGAAGGGCATATCTCAATGGTCTAGGAACAGGGCACAATCTGGTGTGGGCTGGGCTGGGCTCAGTGAGGCCAGAGCAGGCCTGAGGGGACTAAATCACTGGCAGCTGTGGGAATGTCCAGACTTCTCAACCGAGAAATTCCAAGAACAGCATGGAAAGTCAGTTGGGGATCTCAGTGGAATTTGAGTGAAAGAGGAGGAGGTGTGGATCAGCTCTAGCCCTGGGGTAGCAATGCTTCTGGTGATATGAAAAACTGAGGCCTAGGTCATTCAAGTAGTTTGCCCAATGAGGGAAGTATATTATTAGTCTTATCTTGAAATGCCCAAATTCCATCCTGAGCACAGCAAACAATAGTTTTGTAACTTTCATTCAAACTGCTGTCCCATCCTCCAGAAGATTAAAGTGTCTGGATAATTTATTTTTCTTTCACATTTCCTTTCTCTTATGCTATTCCTTTTCTTATTTTGGTATTTACAATGAACTACTAGATATGCCTGACTTTTGTAGTACTGATTTTTCTCCTGAAGAAAATCTATGGCTTCAGAACTAAAGTTAGTTTGAATTCTTTTTTTTAAAATTAATCTTTTATTTGTTTTCAACATTCATTTCCACAAGATTTTGAATTACAAATGTTCTCCCCATCTTTGCCCTACTCCCCACCCCAAGACAGCAGGGCCAATGAATACCCCTTCCCCCAATCTGCTCTCTCTTATATTCTCCTCCATCTCCTCCCCCAATTTTCTACTAGGGCCTGTATATCTTATTTCCAATTTGTATGTAAATAAATAAACACACACACACACACATATATATATATATGTATATATATATATATATGTGTGTGTGTGTGTGTGTTTATATATATATATATATATATTAACATTTGTTTTTAAAACTGATTTCTAGTTTCTTTCCCTTCTTCCCTCCTCACCCAACCCCACTGGGAAGACTAGCAAATCAATACAGGTTATACATGTGTAGTTATGCAAAATATTTCTATGGTAGTTATATTGTAAAAGACTGACATTATTCCCCTTCATCTTCTCCTGCCCCCACCCCACACTTATTTTATTTTCTACTTTGACTCTGTCCCTTTTCAAAAGTGTTTGTTTCTAACTACCCTCTCTTCTAATCTGCCCTCCCTTCTATCATCCCCCCCTCTAATCCCCTTCCCTCCTGCTTTCCTGTAGAGTAAGATACCCAACTGAGTGTGTATGTTATTTCCTCCTTAAGCCAAACTCAATGAGAATAAGGTTGACCCATTCCCTTTCACCTTCCTGCTCTTCCACTCTATTGTAAGTTTTCTCTAGCCTTTTTTATGTGAGATAATTTACCCTAAGCTGTATCTCCCTTTCTCCTTCTCCCATTATATTCCTCTCTCACCTCTTAATATAATATTCTAGATATCATCCTTTCCTATTCAACTGATCCACACACACATATGTGTGTGTATATATATATATATACACATATATATATGTATATATATACACACACATATATGTATATATATACATATACATACATA
>CM053580.1:417696994-417721325 GCA_028627135.1 Pseudochirops cupreus | reverse complement strand
CTTGCTCATGCCAAAACTATTTTGTTTTCACATATGGTAAACAGTGAGAAGAGAAATTGGCTGTGGTTCATTATTTCTTTATTTCATATGCATGCAGCAATATTATTCCAATCCTATATAATTATGCCCAATTTGTCACTCAGAGGATAAAATCATTATAAAACATTTATTTACTGTTTAGTATGTTTCTACTCAGGCACTGAATGGATAAGCTCCATTTTATGAAATAAAGAGCTAAATGCATACAGATTTCATTGTTATTAAACACCACTTAGTAATATTATGCAAAAAGGAAATGCCCAAAAAGCATATTTATGGGGCTCAGTGGAAGTCATCCATTAGAGTATTGTTTCCAAAATTCATTGCAGTGGTTTATTTTTAATGTTCTACTTTAAATAAACACAGATTGGATGTGTTTAATTGGATGCACTGATTTTCTTACCACTGGATGCTACAGTGTTTTCAATCTCTTAAATAACTTATGTATTTCTTGGGATGAACAACAGGACATGTAAAACAGTAGGAAAGACAAAATCATAATCAAAGCTCAGAGATGAACAAATTGCTTGCCCTGCTTACCCTCTCTACGTGAACATTATCATGGAAAAGATCATGGACCAATTTACTAACTGTTCATTCACTCTTGACTGACAACAAGACAGTGGACTATTACATGAAAGCACCAATCATTCTGATGTGCTTTTGCATTAAAAAAAAGATAAATCCAATAGAAAGTGTAATATAAGACAAAAAACGTGTATACTCTTATAGTTATAGAGTTCTGGGACCCACATACGGTGTATTTTTATTGTCTGTGCATATATAGATGGGTGAGTACAATAGATTATCCATTTATACAACTGCATCTCATAACCTAAAAATTGATAGTATTCATCCATTTTGTTTTTGCCTTGTGGATGGTTGTCCAAATTATTTTAAGTGGTGAAGTGTTTTTTTTTTTTTCGTAAACTTTTATATTATACTAATTGATGTAAACAGAAATTCATTCACAAACAGAAACATCTAGAGAATCTCACTACGGAGAGATCCTACATCAGTTTGGACTATATTGGGAGCAAAAATTTTTGATGAGCATTTGTTTCCACTTTTCCTTTTGTATTACTTAGAGGATCACTGAATAAAGTTATAGCTGATCTATCTTTCAAGAAAACTTTAATTTTAAAAATACATAAAACCATGACAAAGAGCAATCTTTTATAAAATGATGATGAATAGATACCTGGAAGAGTGTGAGTATTTATGTTGACTGTTCCTCATGAGACTATGGAGAGAACTGGGCAACCAATTGATGGATCTGAGATGTGGGCATGACAAAGTTCAAATGTTCTCTCATAGTTTTATGCATCATTCAAACAACAGTGTTTCCCTTAACTAAATATTTTCAATTAATTGATAACAATAGGGATTTTGAACAAAATATTGTGTAATATGTGAACATGATGGAACATAAATTAGAGCTGGAAAGAAAAAAAATACTTCAAGGAAAGAACGAGGAGCAGCATCAAAACGCTTTCAGTTGCCCACGTTAGGGCATCCATAGAGGAGCAGAGAAGCCAAGATGTGCGTTAGTCATCAAAGCTGGAGTAGCTCTGGTGGTGTCACTATGATATTAAACTGGTTCTAAGGTAAAAAAGGCAATAACAAATTCTTTACATTCTGTGAAGAAAACAGCTACTTGTTGCTTCACTCACCCCCCTCCACACACAAAAGTATGTTGGAAGAATGTGAGAGCTATATTGTCAGATCTTCATACATTGATAACAATAATAATAGTTATTTTAGTTGTAGTGTTTTATATGCGTTACCTCTCTTTTTCTTTACAATGGCACAAGATAAGATATAATCTCTATTATTTCAGTTAAAAACTGAGGCTTAGAGAGACAAAGTCATCTGCACAGCTAATGTCAGCAAAATTCAAACTCTAGTCTAATATTCAGGTGGTGAGTTCTTTCTAACAAATATGGCAAAGTAACTTCATTTCTAGAGTAGACATCAGGAGGAATACGTTTGAATGCCACTTTAGACAATCAGTATCTCTTGTTTCATGAGGAAGTCATTCATTATTTTTTTTTTTTAGAAATTCATCTTCATTTGCATGTGGAAAATTTGACTGAGTAATACTTGTATTCCTTATGGCACAGAGTTTGTTTTGTTTTGTTTTGCAAAAAGTGCTCTGCAAACCTTAATGTGCTATACATGTGTTAATTTTTATAAACACCAGTCTTCCAGGTAATGCCAGCTTTTACCTAAAAGGAATATTATTTAGGTCATATGTATGGAAGCAAAGTGATAAAGATGCTGATCAAGTATGTGGGTAGAATGCATTCTTTCTCCTCCAATTTCAGGAAACTACTACCCATGGTTTCTATGACAAGTATACCTAATTTTAAATGAACAGAAATTCCATACCCAATAGATAAAACTAACTTGACAACATGTGACTAATATATACACATGTCTTTGTACTTTGATTTACACAGTCAGTATTATATACTCATTTAAATGTCACATTTACTTTGAATCTCAACTCAATAAGGATGAGACCTGGATTTAGTGTGAACGACATCTAGGTCTCTAGTAAATTTTCAATGATTCCTTTTTCTAAAATGGTTGTGACTGTTATTCTAATACATGCACCTATAGCATACAAAGGGCACAAGGCACTCTATTAGATGCTAATCATTTAGGAAGAACCATAGGGATTTTGAGGCAGAGAAATTATATAAAAGCTAGTATTGGATATCTGGTGCCTGAGTGTAAATCCTGCTTTAAACTGCCATTTGTGTAACCCTGCATAAATACTTTAAACCCTATCCACTTTATTTTAATCATTTTGGGGGAAATTAAGTGGGATAACAATAGCACCTACCTTATAGAGTTATTATAAGTATAAAATGAGATAATATGTTAAATGCCTTGCAAACTTTAAAGTATTCTATTAATGCTAGATATAATGATTGTGGGATCACAAAATATGGCAAAGCTATCCCAGCCATTATATGTTATAATAGGTCAATCATGTGGAAATTGATTAGACATCCCAATGCTCACCCTCTTACTCGGCTCTCACAATTTGTGCAGAAAATTAAAAGGTGGATTTTTAAAGTAATTTAACAAAATACTGTTGAAAGTATAAAGACAAAGACGGCATATTTCTCACAGAGAGAGACAAAGAAAAGTTTTTTGATAGGTTAGAATTTAATAGGGAAAAATGAAAAGCCTTATAATTATGTTCAAAGAATTTATTTCACATGTGCAAGTTGGGAAAGGCATGGTTAGACAGCAGTTTTTCTGAAAAAAAAAAAAGCCTGAAAGATTTCATAGACTGCAAGCTCACTATGAATCAACAGTGTGATATCACAGTCAATGAAGCTAATGCATTTTTGTGCTGCATTAAGAGAGGCAAAACTTCCAGTAATAAGAAGGTGTTATCTTGAACTCTGACCCTATTTAGACTATAGCTGTAGTACCATGTTTGATTTTGGTCATTATATTTCCAGAAGGACATGGAAAAGCAATGCAATCAGCATAGTGAAGAATTTCTTGTTCATGTCAAATTTAATTGTTTCTTTTTTTAATAGTATTTTATTTTTCCTCACTTACATCCTAAGAAATTTTTTAGCATTCATTTTTACAAGATTTTGAGTTCCAAATATTTATCTCTTCCCTCCTTTCCTCTCTTCTGAAAATGAAAGGCAGTTTTACATAGTTTATTAATGTGCTATCCTGTAAAAATATTTACATATTAGTCACACTCGTGAAAGAAGAATCGGATGAAAAGGAAAAAAAAACACAAGAAAGAATAAAGTAAGTGAAAAAAATATGCTTTGATCTGCATTCAGAGTCCATCAGTTCTTTATCTGGATATGGATAGCATTTTCCTTCATAAGTTCTTTGTACTTGTCTTGATCATTCTGGTGCTGAGAAGAGCTTAGTCATTCATGGTTGATCATTACACAGTGTGGCTGATATGGCTTATAATGTTTTCCTGATTCTGCTCATTTTGCTTTGCATCAGTTTACACAAGACTTTCCAGATTTTCTGAAATCTCCCTGTTCTTCATTTCTTATTGAACAATATTATTCTATTACATTCTTACATAATAGTTTGTTCAGCCATTCCCTAAGTGATGAAATCCCATAAATTTCTAATATTTTACCACCACAGAAAGGTGTGGTATAAGAATTTTTGCACATGTAGGTGCTTTTCCCTTTTTTGAACTCTTTCAGATACAAATCTAGCAGTAGTATTACTGGATCTATTATTAGGCACAATTTGTTTGCCCTTTGGGCTTAGTTCCAATTGCTTTCCAGAATGGTAGGATCAGTTCATAATTCCTTCAACAATGCATTAGTGTCCCAGTTTTCCCACGTCATCTCCAGCATTTATCACTTTCCCATTTTGTCATGCTAGCCAATCTGATAGGTATGATGTGGTACCTCAGAGTTATTTTAGTTTGCATTTCTGTATTCAAAAGTGATTTAGATCACTTCTTCATATGTCTATAGATAGCTTTGATTTTATCATCTGAAAACTGTCTATTCATATCCTTTGACCATTTATCACTTATTTGGGGGATGGCTTGTATTCTTCTAAATTTGTCCCAGTTCTTGGTATCTTTGAGAAATAAGGCCTTTATCAGATACACTTGTTGTAAAGATTGTTTCCCATATTTCCGCTTTTTTTCTAATCTTGGTTGCACTGGTTTTGTTTGTATAAAAGCCCTTTAATTCAATATAATCAAAATTAACCATTTTACTTGTGTAATGTTCTCTAGCCCTTGTTTAGTCGTGAATTCTTCCCCTCCCCATAGATCTGACTGGTAGACTGTTCCTTGCTCTTCTAATTTGCTCATGGTGTAACACTTTATGTCTAAAGCAGGTCAAAGATCTGTCATATCTAACTTTTCTAATATTCTATTTACCTTCTTAGTTTCATCCTCATTTATTTTTTGTTTGGATTTATCAAATTCAGAGAGGGGACAACTGAGGCCCCCACTAGTATAATTTTGCTGTCTACTTTTTCCTGTAATTCACTTAATTTCTCCTTTAAGACTCTGGATGCTCTACTTCTTTGTGCATACATGTTTTGTAATGATATCGCTTCATTGTTTATAGTAACTTTTAGCAAGATATAGTTTCCTTTCTTATTTCTTTTAATTAGGTCTAGTTTTGCTTTTACTTTATCTGAGATCAGGATTACTAACCCTGCTTTTTTTTCCACTTCAGCTGAAGCATAAAAGATTCTGCTCTAGCACCTTACCTTTACACTGTGTGTTTCTCTGCTACATGTATTTTTGTAAACAATACACAGGAGGAAGAATAGGATGGAGGGAAATACACAGGTAGTAATAATAACTGTGAAAATGAATGGGATGAATTCTCCCTTAAAAGACAAATGAATAGCAGAGTGGATCAAAAATCAGAATCCCACACTTTTTATAAT
This sequence comes from Pseudochirops cupreus, assembly GCA_028627135.1. Classification (NCBI taxonomy): domain Eukaryota; kingdom Metazoa; phylum Chordata; class Mammalia; order Diprotodontia; family Pseudocheiridae; genus Pseudochirops; species Pseudochirops cupreus. The sequence continues at coordinate 417,715,859 of CM053580.1, read as the reverse complement.
TACAATGATCATCTTCTGACATAGGGATGTAGATAGTATAGCTCTATTGAATACCTTGTTTTCTTTTACCTGTTAAAGCTTCTCTTGGTTCTTGATACTGAAAGTAATTTTTTTTTTCATTTAGTCCTGGTCTTCTCCTTATGAAAGCTTGAAATCCTCCCCTTTCACTGACTTTTCCCCTCAATGTAAGAAGCTTAATTATGCTGAGTAAGTGATTCTTGGTTGTAGTCCTAGCTTCTTTGCCTTTTTGGAGTTATCCTGTTCTGTAACCTCTAATCCCTTAATTTTGCAGCTGCCAGCTCCTGTGTGATCCTGATTGTGACTCCCCAATATTTGAATTGTTTCTTTCTGGGCATTTGCAGTATTTTTTCCTTGACCTGATAGTTGTGAAATTTGGCTATAGTATTCCTTAGAGTTTTCATTTTGGGGTCTCTTTCCCAAGGTGATTGGTAGGGTTTTTTCAATTGCTATTTTAATCTCTGGTTTCAGGATATCAGGGCAATTTTCTCTGATAATTTAAAGATGCTGTCCAGGTCCTCCTTTTGATTATAGCTTTCAGGTAGTTCAGTGATTCTGATATTGTCTCTCTTGAATTTTTTTTCCAGGTCATCTGTTTTACCCATGAGACATTTTACATTTTCTTCCATTTTTTGATTCTTTTGAATTTGAGTGATTCTTGATGTCTCATAGAACCATTATCTTCCACTTGCCCAATTCTAGATTTTAAGATGTTGTTTCCTCAATTAGCTTTTGTGCCTTCTTTTGCATTTAGCCAATTGTAAACTAAGGTGTTGTTTTTTTCAGTGGGTTTTTGTATCTCCTTTTCTGTTTCGCCAATTCTTAAACAGTTTTCCAAGTTGTGAATTCTTTTTTCATAATTTTCTTGTATCACTCTCATTTATTTTCATAACTTTTCTTCTACCTCTCTTTTATGATTTTTAAGTTGCTTTTTGAACTGCTCCATAAGTTCTTTCTGGGCTTGAGACCATTTCCCATTTTTCTTTGGTTTGTATGGGTTATGTCCTTAGGGTTTTTGACATGGTTGCCCTCTTCTGAATTTGTGTCTTGGTCTTCCAAGTCACCATGATAACTTTCTATGGTCAGATTCTTTTGTTATTGTTGTTGTTTTCTCATCAGGTTTTTTTTTGGGGGGTGGGGGGGAACTCTTTTTCCATTCTTTTAAATTTGATCTCTATTTCCATGGTACAAGGGGATCTGTCTCAGGCTTCTTGTGCCAGTGGCTGCAAGTCCTGACCGTTTATCCTAGTGTCGTGCTAATCTGGCCCTGAGGCCCACAGGGAACCCTCATGTCTGGTATTGTGTGGAGGGGATGAAATGAGAGTTGCTGGCACTGTTGAAGGCTATAGGGGTTTGGCAGCTAACATGATACTAAGCTCAGGTTCTAGGGTGGTGTCTGGAATGTGCTAAGACCCAGGGGGATTTTTCTCCATTCCCCTGGGGCTACACTGAAGCACATGGAGGTCTGGCCACTGGAGAGTACCTGTCTTCCCAGGCCTGCACCAAAGCATTTTATGGTTCTCAGAACTGGACTCTGTCAGTTCCTCTGACTATTCTAAGACATGTAAGGGGTCTTGGTTAGGGCTCAAGATCTCCGGTGTGCTGAGATGGGGCTTGCTGATGGTTTGCTGGAATGCTTCCTGTCCTAGAATGCATTCTCCTTTTACCAGAGTGAGATGAAACTTTCTTACTGATTCTCCAATTTTCCTGGGCTAAAGGACCAATCCACCCCATCTTTCATCTGGTTCTATTGTTTCAGGATTTGTTCTGGGCACTATTTTATGGTTGTTTAGAGGTGAATATGTGATAACTACAGGAATTTACTCACAAATTTAATTTTGATGTCAGGGGAGTTACCCACAAATGAAATGAGATGCCTAAGGAAGTAGAAGGCTCCTTCTTATCAGAGATCTTAGAAGACAGAAGACCTCTTGTTGGGTACTCAATACTGATGATTCATTCTCAGACATAGTGTGGACTACATATCCAATGAGGTTGCCTCCGACTCAGAAATCCTGTGTGTTTCTATTTAGATATAGCAACAATTTCCAAAATAATGCAAGTTAAAAAATAACACAAAGACCATTTGTGTTAGGAAGAAGTTGAATGTTGTTTCACAGTGGAGAAAATAAATTTGCATTTTTTATTGAAATGCATTTTGTTGTTAATATCTGTTGTATTTTCCTAGTATCCATGTGATCTGCAATTATCTGTACCCCAAAAACCTAATGACCCAAGAGAGGATGAAAGCCCAACACCTGCTGTTTGACTATCTTCTACATCAACAAAGCATTTCAATACCCAGATGGCAGCAAATAATGCAACTTTCATAATTGTTATCATTACAGAGAAAAATAACAGCAGCAACAATGACAGCTTGTGTCTTTTTTTGTTCTTTTTCTTGTTTCATCATTTGCTTGTTTCTTCATCCTTCACACAGGAGATATATAGCTCAAATTTCTTCAGGACTAGAAAAATGATCCCTCATTAACTTAGTGCCACAGATGCCTCAGAAAGTTCATTACATGTGATGGCCCTTGCTGGCCCATGATGCCCACGGCATTGAAAGAAGAGATAAATTGTGCAGCAAAATAACTATGCAGGTAGTACACACAGAGTTAAACAACTACACCATCAGTCACTTTCCTTCAAGGAAAAATAATCATTGGGGCAATTCAAACATTTATTAGGGATAACTTTTCCTATATTCAGGCTTCCAATTGGCAGCATTTCTGACTTACACTAGATCCTTTTATAGTGACTTATCTTGATTAGTTTCATTCAAATCTTTACACTGTGGTAGAGTTACAAAAGAACTGGTTGAATATAGATTTAAATAAATTGTTTGGTGATATTCTTCTTTAAAAAGGGGAAACATTTGGTCAGTGATACATCATATTTTCTCCCTTAAAAGTAAAAGGTCCTTTGATATGTTTCGAAGGGAACATAATTGATCCTCAAGGAGATCAACAAAAAAAGAAAAGGAACTCATATGTGGAAAAATATTCGCAGCAGTTCCTTTTGAGGTAGCAAATAATTGAAACCAGAGAGGATGACCATCAATTGGGGAATGGCTAAGCAAGTTTTGCCTTATGAATATAATGGAATACAATTATGTTATAAGAAATGATGAAGGGAATGGTTTCAAATAAATGTGAGAAGGCTTATATGAACTGATGCATATTAAGGTAAGCAGAACCAGTAGAACAATCTATATAATAACATCAATAACATAAAGATAATCAACTGTGAAAGACTTAGAAATCCTGAAAAAATCAATAAATCACCATAACTACAAAGAGCTCATGATGACAAAGTATTATCCATATTCAGATAGGGAATTGATGGACTCCAAGTGCAGATTTCAGCAGTTTTTCTCTTTATTTTTTCCTGATTTTGTTTTCATGACATGACTAATGTAGTAATATGTTTTGCATCACTTTATATGTATAATGAATACCATATTTCTTGCTTTCTCAGTAGGTAGAGAAGGGGTGAAAGGTGGGAGAGAATTCAGAATTGAAAATAGAAATAAATTTAAAAAGAAATATAATTACCTAAGGAATATTCAAATCTTTGAAAATTTGAAGAATTTATTTGTAATTAATTTAAACTCTCTCAAAGTTAGCAAACTTGCCTATGTTAGAACCTTCCTTGTATAATAGAAAAAACATTGTTTGGGGGCAAGAGTACCTATTTCGCATCCTTTTTTTTTTTTTGCTATATCCTAACTGCATGACCTTAGACAAGACACTTATTTTCTCTATACCTCAACTCCTTATCTGTAAAATTGGAGGGGATGGAGGGTGTTTAGAACATCTCTAAAGTACCTTCCAACTCTAAATCATATGACCCCATTTTAATCTCCAAAAAGAAATTAGCATATGAAGTGGAAATCCTATTTGCTATTGGAATCAATTCAAAATAGGCCCACTGTGGGTGAAAACCCACAAAGTGTTTGCTTGTGTTGCTAGGAAATCACTACCCTAAAAATTGCCTGTTGGCTTTCAGGAACTGCTTTTCTAAGGATCCCTGACCATATGGTGAAATTAGCACCCCTTCATTTCCCGACTTCATGTGGATATGTCCTGAGTTTACTCTTTGTTCCCAAACCCTTCTTTAGAATAAGCATGCCTAGAAAGTCTGGTTATCCTGTAGTGTGCCTCTGGTTTGCATATCTGTACGGGCAAGAAGGATTTGGAGTCTCTTCTTGAGCTTATCAAAAAACCAAGCATTAGGATCTAGCAATAAGAATTCACCTTGGGATAACCTTCATCTATGCTCATTTCTAAACTTCACAGATCCTTGGCTCAATCTTCAGCCAGAGTAAGCGATCAGGCAAGAAATAGACTCTTGCAACATGAACCTTGACCAAGGACAAAATGAGTTTACCATTTCATGGCCCTTTCTTTTAGAGAGTTAGGTGGCACAGAGAGAGAATAAGATACAGAAAGTCATAAATAGATGAGTTCAGATTTTACCCAAGACATTTATTTAGCTGTGTGACCTTCAGCAAATTATTTAGTCTCTCTCAGCCTCATTTTCCTTATCTGTGGAAAGGGATAATAATGCACCTACCTCTCAGAGTTGTTGTGAGGACTAAATGAGATATAATGCATGCCAAGTTCTTTGAAAATCTTAAATTATTATATAAATGCTAGCTTATTATTGTTGATAAGAGCATTAACGTTTACTATCTCTGTGGAACAAGAAGATCAGAGATTAAAACCAGCTCAGACACTGAAAAGTTGTGTGACCACGGATAAATCATTGAAATTCTATGAACTTCAATTTGTTCATCTTTAAAATTGGGTTAATAATATAATAATCACCTACCTGAAGGGAGTGTTCTTTAAGTACCTCAAAGCACTAGTTAAATGTGAATTACTACTCTTTTTTTCCATCAACCCCACATTTTAATTTTAAGTTTAAATTTCACTGTATTTTTCTTTGCAAGGGATTAGATCGCAAGAACAACATAAATCCCTTCAGGATGCCTACCTTCAAGATTTTTAGAGCTAATCAAGAAGAATAAAGTAATAGAAAACTCATGAAAAGATTCATTTTACTGCTTCATAACCAGAACTAGATATTGAAGAATTTCATGTGGTTTAGATCAGAAAATGTCAGTCCCCTGAATGCTGACTCTGATCTAAACCTCTATGTCTTATGACAGTTGCCCTGTTTCTAATACTCTGGCACCTTGAGACCTCTTTTTATCTACTAGCCTAGGACTTTCAAACTCTCCTCTAAACAGAGGGGATGGAATGCAGTTTTCCATTAAAAAGCTTATTTTCTCTTTGAAGTCCAGCTTTAGCCAAACCATGGGTATTTCAAAAATACTTGAAAGCAGCAGCTTGCATAGATATGGAAGTGCTACTATAGCATCTCTGTATTTGAAGCTTTAACACTTAAGGGGGTTATTTTATATGCTTAGATAGCTAACAAATACAATAGATTTAATGACCAGCACATATACATATAGCTCACATAGGCATGCATTTTTACCTATGCATGAACCATATAGAATTTCTGTTTCCCTCAACATATGCACTAATAAGCAAAACAAACTCTTTGTGCCTTTTCTGAGAAGTATTGTGAGTTTCATTGACTATACTGAACTTGTCAAATACCTATTGCAGTTTTCTGTTCTAAGCCTGGATCTATAAATCATTTTGCTACCATATCGTTATGAACATGTAAGTACTGAAAACCTAGAATCTCCTTGGAGGCCTTTTTTCTAGTCCTGGGCTAACTCCCTATCCCAAGGAATTCTCATGAATCTAAACTTTCCAGGGCTGCTCCATGGAATTATAAGAAACTCATAAGGATATGAAGGGGTCTTATAATTTGGTTCCAAAAATTAAGATTCTCCAGAGAGTAGTTAAGAAGTTGAAAAAAGCTTGGAAGAGCAGAAACAAATCAGTGTGGGTCCATCAGACGTACCTGAAACACAACTTAAATACTTGTGACAGTTCTAGTAGTCTCCAGAGGTTAGTGGAGAATGAGAACTCAGGGTTCAGTCCTGGGCTGTATTCTCTTCTCCCCTATTACTACTGCAGTTGATGATTTCAGCTCCCATGAATTTAATTACCATCTCTTTTCTTATGATTTGCAAATCTCATGAAGATTTGGATATAACTTAAGGAAACCTGAATGCAACAACAGAACAGGAAGCAGATGCAACAAAGAGGTAATTTGCCGAGACACCATGATGCCAAGCAAAATAGTAAACCCCATTTATTCAGCAAACATTCACAGAACAGAAAAGGTCAAAATACAATGTAACTTGTTCTTTTAGCAAGTTCTCAATTTGATCTGGGTACTACTGCACCCCTAGACAGTACATTCATTTAGTCAGTCAAAAGTCTCGTTTCAAATGGAGATTAGTCTTCAACCATAAACAAAGTACATTCATTTGGTCAATCACTCAAAGGCTTCCCACCCCTGAATCTCTAAAGGTGCAGGAGAGCACAAAACGCCATCCGCCATCCGTTAAATTACAAAGTTAAGCTCTGCTTTGAATACCCAAGGAAAGGGCCTACTTTCATCTACACTCCAGGCAAGCCCTCAGCAATCTCAGTTCCAGGGGAGACAAGGCTCAACAAAGCCATAGCCAGCGTCCTCATCACGTCATTCTCTGCCTGTAGAACAGTCCCAGAACCCCTGGAAACATCAGCAAGGCCCTCTTCCAGGATTTCTGCAAATGTACAACAGGAAAATCCTCCTTCAGGGCTTCTGAACCAACAGCCAGGTTCCAGGAACTCTACAACAGCAGCACTGTCTTTCACCATCAGGTGAATCTGGCAAAACAACATCAAAACACACACAAAATACCTGCATCACAGCCATGCCTCCTCAGTTCTTGGCAGTTCTCAAAAGTCCTGCGCAGTTCCAATGGGCTCTCAGCAATCTTTCTCTCAACAACTCAGGCTCCATGATACTGGATATTGCTCTCCCAAAGTCCTTCTGGCCTTCTCTAGGCTTGGGCCTCTCTCCCAATTCACGGCTCCTCCCAGTTCAGCCCCCTCTCTTCATGTCAACAAGTCCATCCCACAAGTGGGATTCACAAGCTCTGGGTTTTAACACTCAACCCAAAAACCAATACAGGGGCATCTCCAAATTCCATTACCAATACAGACACTTGGACAGGAGAGTGAACGGAAATGGTGACTGAGAACTGAGGATCTCTGCTCACACAAATATAGAGGATAAGAGAAAAATATGAAGACTTTCAAAGAATGCACAATGTCTGTGTTTTAGACATCAGAAAGGGAAAATGATATATGGTTTGTTCTTCTTACTAGAAAAGGTCAAAGAGTGAGGAAAATTTAATTCTGTCCCTCTGGTTGTGAAGAAAACTTGCCCTGAGAAAGCAAATGGAAAACAAATGTTTGAGGGATGAGAGGAAGAGATTATAGAAAGAAATTCTAGCCTGAACTGGAACAGATGATGATGATGACATCGGGAATCTGTCTAGTACTTAGGTTTGCAAAGAATTTTATATGTGTGATTCCACCCAATCTCACAACCACCCTGTCCTTTAAGCACCTGGATATTACTCTCCTCATTCTACAGATGAGGAAATGGAAACTTAGAAAGATTAAATGACTAGTGATTATGATATAGAAACGCAAAGGAAAAATAACCACTCAACTCACTATTAAAAACAAAAACTGCTGTGAAAACCGGAAATTAGACCCAAAAAAATGGTAAAGACCAATTTCTCATACTGTTATACCAAGATAAGTTCCAAATTGATACATGACTTAGACAAAAGAATGATGTCATAAACCCATTGGAGGAAAAGGGAAGAAAAAAAAACCTTTCAGATCTTTGGAGAGGGGGAGATTTGTCCGTGACTAAAGGACAAAAATAATACAGCTAAAATTAAAAGGGAAACATATTACTGTTATCTATCTTCTTTGCTATGTAAATAATTGATTCAAATGTATAAGAATGAGAGTCTTAACTGAAAAGTGCTCAAAGTATATGAATAAGTATTTTTCAAAGGCTAAAATCTAAGTCATCAACAGCCATAAAATTTCTCCTAAACAATGGTAATAGTAATAGTGGAAATTAAAATAAATTCAAATTTCTACTTCATACCTTTCACATACCTATCAGATAGGCAAAAGAAACAACAAAGGAAAATGAAGATATGGGGAAACAAGCACATTAACGTACTGCTAAAGGAGTTATAAAGTAGCACAGGCATTCTAGAAGGCAATTTAAAACCATTCCAAAGAATTTGCTAAATTGTACATTCTTACTTTCTGACTCATTGATACTATGCTAACACTACCAGTTCTATAATACTAGTATAACAAAGAAAAAAAAAGAGCTCTCATAGAAAAATAATTTTTTAAAAAGCATTTTTTTTTTTGGTTCAAAGAACTGGAAACAATGGAGGGGCTCATCAACCGGGAATTAGCTGAGCGAATTATAAAATATGAATATAATGGAATACTCATATGCTATAAAAATGATGAAAAGGACAGTTTTAAAGGAATCTGGGAAGATTTGTATGAAGTGATGCAAAATAAAGAGAAGAAAGAGAACCTTTTACGCAATAACATTTTAAATACAAAGAAGTTTGAAACACTTAAGAATTTTGATCAACTTAGGCACCAAACATAATTTCTATAAGAACAAAGATTTAATATGCTGCCTACTTCCTGATTCACTGATGACAAACTCACAGTACAGAATGAAATGTATATTATTTGATCATGACAGATGAAGGAATTTGTTTCATTCAACTATGTGTATTTTAAACAAAGATTTTTATTTTGTGTTTTTTTGTTCTCTTCTTTCTTTTGTTTTCCAATTTTCATAGTATAAGACACAGTTAATGAGGGCTTGATCCAGAGTTCTCACTGTATGATTAGCAAGAAGAGAATAAATGCCCTATATTAAAGAGGTAAAGATGGAAAGATTTGCTCTCTGATTGGATATGTATATTAAGGTTAAACAGAATCAAGGTAACAACAAGTTGTTGATTTCTACGACTAGGAGAATAATTGTAAACTTGAAAAATACAGAGAAATTTAAAGATATGTACATTTAGGAGATAATAATTTTGGATTAGGGATGCAGTATATAGTTTAGAGAATGTAATCTTTTCTCAGAGGGGCACCTGCTGCAGCCCCAGTGTGATCTGGAAGGAAATATTGGTTCTAATCAAGAGATGGGGAGGATTTTCACAAGAAAACCTGTGAATCTGTTGCTATGAGTACCTGATTAGCAATTATGTTATAAATGTGCTAAGAAGCCAGTTCTTAGTGTAGTAGCCTTTGGGTAAGGGAACTTCTTATACATTGAGGGAAAAGTTAGCGTAGAGTGAGTGTTGGATGAGAAGGGTAAGTAACTTTCATTGGAGGCAAGGTACACCATTCCCTATTAAGGTGAAGAGTAAGTTTTAACTCACCCTCTGACCAATTCATCTTTTACCCTTTAGGATCTAGCCACAAGCTACTTTGGGCTCAATCTATAGTACTAGGAGGACGTAGTCCCCACACTGGAGCCCACTATCTTAAAGACTTTACTGGGGAATTGAGTTGTCAAAGGTTACAGCAACAATATGCATTAAAGGCAGGATTTGAATCCAAGTATCCAAGATTGGCCCTTTACCCATTATCCAATTCTGTCACTCTTACTGAAAGCCAATATTAACATTTGTCAAATGCTGAGTAAATACATTATATAAACATTACTTTAGCACATAAAGATGGATACCACAGAACTTTAAAAATAGAAGTATATAAAAATTATTTTATACACACACATTTATTTCTAATGGGCCATTTCTAGGGTAGGGGGGGATAAAAAGCATGATTAATTTATATATTTAAAAGGAATATTGAGTTATAAATAATAGATTTACACTTTCATGTGCAATCATTTTATTATCTACTAAGTGATGGAAATACTTGTTTTATTTCATAAATTATTGTTTAAATCCATTGGAAATGGCTAGCTCTAAAAAACAAACAAAAAATCTTCCCCAGCAGTCATGTACATTCGAACCCTAAACTACTTGTTGCTTATGATCTCACCTAACATTGTTGCCAATGAACATCTTTATTATAAACTTTCTGTTCAATTAAGATAATGAGCAGACTTGAAGCTCAGGGAGGTTTTTATACTTTCTCAAAGGTTTATCTTAACTATCTATGTATACTTCCATGCATCTCTCAAAGCAATACTAATCTGTACCTGGAAGACTTATCATTTTATATCATCAGGAATAACACTCAATGTAGACACTTCATCTTAAATTGCAAAAACAATTACCAACCTAAATGAACCAGGGCAGATAATACAATGTATTTTCACTTAACGTCAGGTCCCAACTACTCTGTGATATTGCCACCCTGAGTTAATTTTGGGTTACACCTTTCTACTCTGTTCTTTGCAACTGTTTTCCTTTGTTCCATGATATCACTTGTTTGTTTGTTTTTAATATTTTTCTCCTCCATTTGCTATTTGTTAAATTTTCATTGATTCTTTCTCCCCCCAAGCTATGCCTTAGATTTTTATATCCACTATAAACACTCCTGTCTCTCAAATGCTTTGGCACTTATAGCTTGTCCAAAATCACAACATAGTTGAATGCTTATTGTTTTGTTTTGTTTTCTAGTTCAAGAATTTAGGATTCAATCATCTGGGTACTTCCTCAGTGACCAAGGGCAAAACAGTATTTAGCATATTACATTAAGAGATATGTTTAAATTCTTAAATTTCTTGGACCAATGATTCTGCTATGTTAGCTTGGAAAATTCCAGATTGCCTGAAGAAGAAGCAGTGTGGCCTACTGGATAATGTGTTGGGTTGGGAAGTGAAAGCAAAGCAAAGCAAATCAAGGGAAGGGAAAGCATAGATTTAGAAACACGCAGTCTTGATGTGTGCCTACTTTTCCCACTGATAATATGTATGAACAAGTATGCTTTGGGAGCAGAAATGTTATGGTGCAAATCTTATTTTGCTATTTTCCTTATTATGCCATTACATTAAATGGTTTTACTTTACAATAGCTGCACAAAAAAAAATTGATAATTTTGATCACATTAAATTAAAAAGATGTTGCAGAAACAAAGCCAAAACAACAAAGATTGGAAGGAAAGCAGAAAGTTGTAGAAAAAATGTTTAACCAGTGTCTTTGATAAAGGCCTCCTTTCTAAAATATATGGAATGCTGGGTCAAATTTGTAAGAATAAAAGTCATTCTCCAATTGATAAATGGTCAAATGATATGAACAGGGAGTTTTCTGTGGAAATAGTTAAAGATATCACCATATGAAAAATGCTCTAAATCACTATTGATTAGAGAAATGCAAATTAAAACAACTCTGAGGTACCACCTCAAACCTATCAGATTGCTTAATATGACCAAAATATAAAGGAAAATGATAAATTTTGGAGAAGATTTAGGAAAATTGGAACACTGATACATTGTTTGTGGAGTTGTGAATTGATCCAAACATTCTGGAGAACAATTTGGAACTATGACCAATGGGCATTAAACTTTGCATACACTTTGACACAGCAATACCTCTACTAGCTCTGTATCCCAAAGATTTCATTAAAAAGGAAAAATGACCCACATGTACAAAAATATTTATAGCATCTCTTTTTGTAGTGGCAAAGAATTTTTAGTGTATGCAGGCCTTTGGAGTACTATGGAAAGGTAGTGACACTCATCCCCAGTCCTTTCCTCATCTGTTTCCATATTACAAAATAATTTTAGGATATGAAGGATAATACTTCAATAGATTATTATCAGTCTGTCTTTAACTATCAATTCTAAAACAATGCCTTGAACCAAATCATCGCCCTCTCCCCTAACTAAGGCATAATTACTTTATTTGAGAAAAAAATATTAAAAATTTTGGGGGGATGGGGAGAAACTTTGTTCTCCTTGATTACAGAGGTAGAGCCATGCCTAGATAGGGACAAGGGGCCTTTGCCTGATCCACTTAAGACAAGTGTTCTTTTTTCCTTAGGCATTGATGAAATGATCAGTCTGAGAGAAGGAAATGTTGATTGCATTGCTTAGTGGAAGTACCTCTTAGGTTCACCTTTGACAAGTTGGAAAGGAGAACCCTTGGAAGAAGTAGTTGAAGTATTGAATGGTTTAAGAAAAATGATTTGCTGAGGTCAGTCAATAGTTAAGTGATAATTGTTCTATTTGATGAAGCAAAATGTTAACTTAGTTTTAACCTGGGATATGTAACTGTAACCTATCATATTGTAGAATTTTGTCCGTAACTTGAGAATATTATAAATTGCAACTCCAAAATGGCTTGCATCTCAGAGATTATCAGAGGCAGACAGTAAAATTTTCCATTTTGGGTCTCTCTCTCTCTCTCTCTCTCTCTCTCTCTCTCTCTCTCTCTCTCTCTCTGTCTCTCTCTCTTTCCTTCCTTCCCTCCCTCCCTCCTTCCCTCTCCCTCTTTCTGCCTTCATTTCTCTCTCTCTCTCTCTCTCTCTCTCTCTCAACTAATCAATCTCTGCCACAAGAAACTGATTTTCTTTTATCCTGGTTCTCCAACATTGATCTATTATTTAAAGAATCACATTGTCATTTTTAATATAATCTTTGTACAAAACCCAATTAGAATACTTCCCCCCCCCAAGAAAAAAGATAGACAACCATTGAAAGGAATTCTCTTGTAAATGTAATTTGAACAAACACTCAGATTCATGTCCAGCTTTACAAATGAGATATTCTGACCTTATGTCGTCAGATATCATGAAGTGATTTTTGTTTTTTTAATGCCCTAGCTTGCTATTCTTCATCATATAATGGGTATAGATTTGGAAGGTATTTATCACACTCTAACTACTCTTTGTACAGATGAAGAATCAGAGATCCAGGTACATTAAACTATTTATTCAGAGTCTTATAGGTAGTAAGAATCAAAGGCGCTACTGAAAGCCAAGTCTTCTGATTCTAGAGCCTTTACTCTTTCTCCTGTACTCTCCTTCCTCCTGAACAGTCTTATAGGTAATTGGTAGCTGAGAAGAATAAGAAGAATCCCCCAAGTCTTTGTGTGTAACCAAGCTGCCAAGTTTTATTTACCTTTATATCTTCTTGTCTTCCAAATTTTATTTTTGGGCTAAAATTCCAGAACACAAATACCGAATAGAGAAAAGAAACAAAAATGTATCATACACTTAAGTATAAAATGAGAAAAAGCATTTCACATGCATCACAGAACACAAGAGAGGATTCAAAATATGTAACAATGGATTTTCACTTCAATAAAGCCTATATGATAAATACTACTCATTGTGTTGAGAGTCATCCATCTTTTCTTTGCTTCCTTGGGAGTTTTCTTTTGTTCTCTGCTGTGCATTTTTTTCACTTTGGTCTTTTTTCCCTCTCCCCCCAACTTTGCCCTAGAAGGCTACAATGAAGTTTAGATATATTTCTCTATAGCTATAAATATATACATACACATATACATACATACATACGTATATATATACATACATACATACATACATATATACATATATAGACCGATTCTTTCCCAACCTATTCTACTTCTGACCTTTGGTTTTTTTAATGTATGATTATATCTCTTGTTTCCTATCTTTTCTGCCTCCTCTACTTTACTTCTACCCACTACCTTGCCCTCCTGTGACTTGCCTACCCCCTCCAAGGATCCCTCCAATATCCTCCCATTCTCATAAATCTAAACAGCCTTCTGTATCCCTATTTACCTATTCTCTCAACCTCCATTTTAAAGATTCCTCACTTTTCCTCTCCTCCCTCCCTATGCCCCTACCATCTTATTTCTTCTGAATTTAGAAGGCTTTTTATAATCTTCTAAATATAAATATGTATTATTCCTTCTTAAAACCAGGGGTGCCTGACAGAGGAGGACATTTTTTTTTGGAGGAGAAAGGCAAGGCAACTGGGGTTAAGTGACTTGCCCAAGGTCACATGGCTAGTAATTGTCAAGTGTCTGAGGCCAGTTTTGAACTCAGGTCCTCCTGACTTCAGGGCCAGTGCTCTGTTCACTGACCCACATAGCTGGCCCATCCTTTTTTTTTTTAGTTGCATATACTATTTCATGCAAAGGATCAAGAAAACTGAAGAATTCAATATGCTCTCACCAGAAAAATAAAAATAAAAATGAGAGAGTAGAAAGAAAATTCACGACAAGTCAAACCACTCATAACTATAGTATAATCTTCAGATTCAGAAAGCAACTTTTCAATTAGCAAAAGAAATTCTAACTAAAAATTTAAAAAAAATGTTATCTCCAAAATGAAGCACATGACTGCTTGGTTTATAGTTCTTTAAAATGAAGTATATATTTCCTTATATTTTCTGGAAATTAGATTAACAAGGAAGGACAGTATTCCAATTTGTCTCTTGATGTATGTGGGGGAAGGGGTGGGAGTATCCCTGTGTTCTCTAAGACTAATCCTGTGTGTCACAGACTTATTAAGTCCTACCAATCAAGAAAAGGAGATGTCCAGGAATAGTCGGTGTCATACACTTTTATAATATGTTATAGAATGGTCTACTAGAAAGAATGCTAAATATTATATAAGAAATCTTGATTCAAATTTCATCTCCAATATTTACTAGTCATGTGATGAAAAGCAAGATTATCTTGTCCTTTTTGGGGGGTGGGGAAGGCAGGTCAATTGGGGTCAAGTGATTTGCCCAAGGTCACACAACTAATAAGTATTAAGTGTCTGAGGCCAAATATGAAATCAGGTCTTCGTGACTCTAGGGCCATTGCTCTATTTACTGCACCACCTAGCTGCCCCAAAGCAAGATTATCTTGCCTTCTATGCAAATCATATGAATAATTGTTTTAAATATTTGATATTTTACCTTTCAGATCTCCAGTTTCCTTATGTAAAATGTGGATAATAATACACTACAGAAATCATGGAATTATTCTTATGAAAATGTTTTATAAATCATTAAATGCTAACCACATTGTGAATTATTATTATCTTTATCTCATGGGATTTATAACTATTCTTCATAGTAATAGGCTAAAGCATTCTTTATGGTGTTACAAATTCATCATCAGAAAAAAAAATAATGCTGTTCAGTCCTAAAATCAATTTAAATATGAATAGTGTATGGCACCATCTGGGAGGGTTTGCAGCATTAAGGAGAAAAGAACTTCTCATGAGGGCCCTATCCTCATTATTGTAATGTTCACATTGCAATTTGTTTTTTGAACACTTTTCAGGGCTGTTCATCCACCTTTAGTGTCCACATGATTCACCAAAATCTACCTGTGCCTCCAAAAAGCTGTAGCATGCCTTGTAACTACACCATGGTAAAACTGTCTCAACAAATAGGCTAATAATTCCTCCCTTAGTACATGACTTTTCTTTATTTAACAGATTCATTTTGACTTATTGGTTTTTTTTTAGTCATGTTAGTTGTGTCTGATTCTTTGTGACCCAATTTGGGATGTTCTTGGGCAAAGATACTCTAATGATTTGCCATTGCCTTCTCTAGCTCATTTTATAGAGGAAAAAACTGAGGCAAACAGGGTTAAGTGACTTGCCCAGGATCACATGGTTATTAAAGGGCAGAGTTTAGATTTGCGCTCGGGAAGATAAGTCTTCCTGACTCTAGACCTGGTAATCTATTCACTGAGTCAACTAGCTGTGCACCACCCCACTTCACTTATCATTCTATCTGGGGAAAATGTTTTTTGCTCTGTTTGTCCTTCAGTTTCAAAGAGGACCATATGGGATCAGGGAAATGATGACATGACTTACAGTGGACTTTGATTTGAGTGAAGGAGGCCTGTGCAAGGTCACCAGCCTCACTTTCTCCACAGCCATCTGGATCCAGTGATCAGGTATTCATCAGGGTGACTAGAGATGACCCAGGATGCAATAGGAGACCCCAATCCTTTAAGGCTAACACCTTTGCAGGTACTCACTGAGAGGTTATGCCCAGTGAATAGGTCTCTTTAAAAATTGAGTCAAGGTGGGGAGGGGTGGAGGCAGAGCCAAGATGGCAGAGTAGAAGCAGGAAACTCTGTGACATCTCCCCACAACCACCTCAAATATCTATAAAATATGACTCTAAATAAATTTTAGAGCTACACAACCCACAAAATGACAAAAAGAAACAAATCTGTTGCAGAAGGCACCCTGGCAGGTAGACATGAAGGGATCATCACAAGTGCTCTGGAAACTGAACACAGTTCTGCATGAACACCTAGTTTGGGCCCTAGGGAGACAGTGATGGGCAAATCAGACTTCAGGAGAGTGTACCACCAGCAGCTGTGGAAGTTTCCACACTTCTCAACCCATAAATGCCAAAAAGAAAGTAAAAGGTCAATCAAGAACTCTGTTGGAAAGGAAGGGCAGGGTCTGGCCCCTGACCCTGGGGTGAGAGATGGTGGAGGCACAGTGGCTGCAGCTGCTGCTGTATGGCTGCCTCAGGATCTTGTTGCCTATAGATTGTAGTGGGACCAAGAGACCATTCAAAGGGTAAGCACTCTTGCTTTGACCTACTTGGATCTGGGTCACTTTCTTGGGTGGTGGTCCTTGGGTGAGAAGTACCAGCTTGCCAGTGTGGTGTCTGTAGAGAGGGCCCCCTCTTCAGACCTCTGACAACATTTGCAAAAACACCAATGATTTGGGACAAAGCTCTTCTCTCTGGAAACAGAGTTCTACAGTGGCTAAGAGGCAGAAAGTCAAGTAATTGACTGGCAATATGAGAAAGCAGAAGAAGAACAAACAGACCTTAGAATCCTTTTTAGGGGACAAAAAGGATCAAAGCATAGAATGGGAGGAAGATAATGAACTCAGAATGAGAATGATGCAAGAAAATCAGGAAAAGAGAGTCAACACTCTCACTGAATAAATAACACCTTAAAAAATAGACTAACTCAAGTGGCATAAGAGGCCCAAAAAGCCAGTGAAGACAAGAATGCCTTAAAAAGCCAAAATTGGAAGATGGAAAAGGAATTTCAAAAACTTACTGAAGAGAATAATTCCTTCAAAATTAGTTTGGAGCTAATGGAAGGTAATGACTTTATGTGAAATCAAGATACTATAAAACAGATCCAAACAAATGGGAAAAAAATAAAAGGCAATGTGAAAGATCTCATTGGAAAAACCACTGACCTGGAAAGCAGATACAGGAGAGGTAATTTTAAAATTATTGGGCTACCTGAAACACCCTGATCAAAAAAAAAAAAGAATCTAGAAATCATGCTTCAAGAAATTCTCAAAGAAAATTGCCCGGATATTTTAGAATCAGAGGGCAAAATACAACTTGAAAGAATTCAGTGATCACCTCTTGAAAAAGATCCCAGGAAGAAAACTCCTAGAAATATTATAGCCAAATTCCAGAATTCCCAGGTGAAGGAGAAAATATTACAAGCAGCTAGGAAGAAACAATTTGAGTATTGTGGAAACACAATCAGGAAACACAATCAGGATAACAAGCAGCTTCTACCTTAAGGGATCACAGGGCTTGGAACATTATATTCCAGAGGTCAAAGGAGCTAGGATTAAAACCAAGAATCACCTACCCAGCAAAACTGAGTATAACGTTTCAGGGGATAATATAGTCATTCAATGAAATAGAGGACTTTCAAGCATTCTTTTTTTTTTTTAACTTTTTTTTTAATGTTTTGGTTTATATCATTGATTTCCACAAGATTTTGAGTTACAAATTTTCTCCCCATCTTTCCCCTATCCACCACCTCAAAATAGTGATCCCACTGTATATCCCCTCCCCCAATCTGCTCTCTCCTATATCCTCCTGCATCACCCCTCTGACTTTCTGGTATGGTAAGATGGATCTCCCTATGCCAGCGTCTATATATCTTATCTCCCAGTTGCAGGTGAATAACAATAATGTGTATATATATTTTTTTATCATTTGATTTTAGAACTTTAAATTCTGTATTCATTCCATGCCTCCTTTGTCACCCACCCCACTGGAAAGTCAGGTAATTCGATATAGTCCATATATGTGTAGTTACGCAGAACATCTCCACAATGAACATATTGTGTAACACTGACTATATTTCCCTCCTTCCTATCCCACACCCCTGCCGCCTTGTTCTGTTCTCTGCTTTGTCCCTGTCCTTTTACCGAAGTATGTGCTTCTAACATCTCTACCCTCCTCATCCTGCCCTCCCCTCCATCATCCTGCCTCTTATCCCCATCCCCCCTATTCTCCTGTAGGGCAAGATACCCACTTTAGAGTGTTCGTCTTTACTTCCTGAAGCCAAATTCAATGAGTAAGGGTGACCCATCTTCTTTTGCCTTCCTGTTCTTCCCTCCATTGTAACAGTTATCCCTTGCCTCTTCTATATGAGATGATTAACCCCATTCTGTCTCTCACTGTCTCCTTTCATTCCATTCCTCTCCCACCTTTTAATTACACCTTTTAAAATATCATCCCTTTAGGAGCCAAGATGGCGGCGTAGAAGCAGCAACATATCGCAGCTCTTACATAGCCACCCCAAAATACCCATAAAATAGGACTCTAAACCAATCCTGGAACTCCAAAACGCACACAAAGATACTTCCCACTAAAGTCAGCTCGGCTACGAGGAACCATATCAGCACTGCGAACCGAAACCAGCCTGGCCTGAAGCCGCGGCTGTGCCCCGGGGGCGGCTGGACAGGAATTGCTGAGAAGCTTCAGGTGAGCAGATTAGCGGCAGCTGTGAATGGGATTTGTGAAAGGGGGAGATAAGCAGTCCAGCCAGAAGGCCTCCAGAGCGGAAAAGTGAAAGGCAGAGGTTTTGCACCTCCGCTCTGCAGCTTCCCGCCGCGGCCTGCAGACAGCAGGGGGACTGAGCGACTGGGCTAGCCAGGGCTCT
>CM053580.1:417663870-417696494 GCA_028627135.1 Pseudochirops cupreus | reverse complement strand
ATATATATATATATATATATATATATATATATGTTGTCTTGGGGTACAAATCTGCTTTAAATTCCTGGTATCACTTGGATATTGTTGTAGTTTGTGATTATTCTTTTTAATTTATTTTCTTTTGTTGTGATTTACATTGTGCATATTGAAATGCATTTCTTATATCTGATTTTGTCAGGTTATCTAGTAAGCTGATTAATTCTTTTAAAGAACCAAGTTAAAATTTATCGTTTCTTTTTTCTTTTTCTTTCTCCTTTTTTCTACTCCATAATTTTCAAAGTTTATTTTATAATTAATTTCTATTTGGTTGTTGTTTCTCCATTTCAATTGCATACTCATTTCATTTATCATCACTTTTCCATTTTGTTAAAGTATTATTTCAGAGATACATTTTGTCTGTGATCATTGTATCTCATATTATTATTTTTCTTTTTCATAGTCATTTATTGATTCTGTGTTTTTTCATTTGATCCATTCATTAGGAAGTTCACTACTATTTCTATAGTGCTTCAAATATTTTCCTTATGTTCCCTTTATTTTAATTGCTTTTTAACCTATGAATTTTAAAATATGTATTGTCATATCTCTATGGCCTAAAGCTTTTCCTATTTTGATACTAGTAATGTGGAATATTGAGAAATATATTAATATGCAACTGCATATCTTGCCAAATGTCATCTTTTTAAGATATAATGTCCCAGTTCAGTTCAATCTAGTTATTTTACATGTTTTCCTCTTTTAACCTCTCTTGGTTTAGATTTATCCAATTCAGTGTGAAACTTAAATATCTCATCTAATCCTGTTGATATCTACGGCTTTTGCAATTCTCTTGCCTTTTTTTTTCTATAGGTATTTAAATGATAAGGATTTTTGTGCAAATATACTTAGTATTTATCTTGTTTCATTTTCTATGTGAAATTTGTACATCATGTTGTTTGACTGTTAATCTCTCTTCATATAATGAATTTGTATTTTAGATCCCTCTATTTGTATGATGGCAATTCTTCACCCCCATCTTTTTTTTTTTTCGAGTCATCTGGTATATAATACACTTGGTGACAAGATTACATTTTCACAGTGATCTAACCTTTTTTTAGATGAAGTTATATATAGCAATTTTCTATTTTTCTATCACACACAGATAACTATATCTATATATGTATCTATGTATGTATATATCTGTATCCATATATGGAGAGAGATAGAGACAGAGAGCATTTTTATTTAAATTCTCTTTTTAAGGTAGATGTTTTACCACATTTAATTATTTTTCATTAAATTCTATTGTCTTTTTAAAAAAATATTCTTTCTTCGCAATTAGTTTTGTTTACACTACTATAGTGATGGTCTATTCCCTTAGGCTCTCCCTCCATTATGGTCTCCACCCTGCCTCTATTTAGTAACCTCTCCTAAGTTTCTTGAACTTGTTGAAATAGTCAATTTCATTTCCTTTATTTTTCTTCTTCTTTTTTTTATTAGTTTCTCTTCCTTTTTTGCTCCTTGTGTTTCCTCAGCTAGCCATACTTGAATTTCAACACCCTAATTTCTTGTTATTAAATAATTCTTTTGTGTCCTTTAAAATGTGCATATTTTGCTTTTTTAATCTTCCATATTTTTCTGTTCCTCTGCTCTGAATTCTATTATCCCATGAATGACCTTATATATTCCTTCTTTATTCTCACTATGTCATCCATGCAGGTATTTTTTGATCCCCTGTCTTTTTTCTTATGATATTATATTTTTCATCCTTATTCTATACTTATTTTATCACATGATTCAGTAATAGATGTTTATTTAAATTGTAGAGGTAGATATGTTCAATGGAAACAATATTGTAGGAATCTATATATATTCAAGTACCAGATTACACATTTTTGAAGGTGGGGACAACATGTTTTATCTTTATACCCCTGAAAAGTGCCATACAAAAGGTATTGGATCAGTAAATACTTGTTAAATTAATATTAAAAGGAAATTACTTTACATTTTGTCTGTCTACAAGACTGTTTTACTGAGGTTGTCAAAGTGAAATTAAATTGGTTTTATTTTTGATAAGGCCATGTATCATTTGAACTGTTACAAAAACTTTGTTGCTGTTTTTTTTTTAACATAAGAAAAAAGATATGTTGGATATTTATTTAATTAACTTCAATTTAAAGTCTATGAGATTAACTGTAAACTATATATTACTCCTCTATCACTTAAATATCAGAACATTATTGAATTATTGTCCTAAAAGGTAAAAGAAAAAAATAGTTGCTTATTCAAATCAATATTCACTTCCTAACTTCATTCTACAGAATGCTACCATGAAAGTGCCGGGGCATGAAATAAACTTCTAGTTCTTTGCTCAGGTAAGAACATGGACAAGGATAGAATATTAAGTATGCACAGATTGTAGTTTAATAAATATTTCAGGGTCTATCCTATTTTGGCCAAGGCCACCCTGAGAGAAAGAATAAGTCTTACTTCAGGAATTCTTTGATGATGTGTTCTAGAGCTACTGGAGTCTGAAAATGTGAGCTCAAGGATAAAGCATCCTTCTGCTTTAAATTTGGATAATAATCCACGTCCTACCTTCTTCAATGGATTTTTGTACTTATCTAAACACTGTAAAACTACATAACTCTGTGAAATAATGAACTTAATTCTGTATCATCTTTTAATCGATCCTAATTATAATTAATTGATCTTGTCCTATGGCTCACTAAATCATGGTTCTTTGTCTCTGAACTTAGTTCAGAAATTCAGCTGTTCCATGATGAATTGAATTTAGAAATCCAGTTCTCTTGCCTAATCACTATTTTATTCTTTCCTCAAGCGATTATATTGTTCTTAAGGGATGTGGGTAGACACAAGGGAGTCTGGTCTAGTATCTTGACACCACCAAGCTATCCTTCAAGGATATTTGGTTTGCTATCCTAAGGAGTCTGATCTACTTTCTCTCTCTTTGAAGGTGAACTCAAAACTGAACATTTCTTAGTCACAGGAGGGAAGGTTGTTGCCAGTCTCTCATTCTTGATTTTTAACTAATCTTGTCTCCCACACCTCAGATCTTTAACCAATTGTGTTGATTCCACCATTCATGATTTTGAGCTCTTTAGCCAATCCAAACTTGTTCCCTGACTTCAAAGTCCTGTTTTTTGTTCTATACTCTCCAGTTATAAAATTATAATAGAAAACTGTGTCCATTTTTGGGGTGCTCTTAGCTTTGCTGAGGAAGCTGAGATTGTACTTATTGGTAATTAAAGCTTTACTAATAAATTTTAATCAAAACATTGTGCCCACAGTTTACTTTATATTTACCACAACATTTGAATGCCCAGAAATATATTATGAAGAAAAGACTTATAGTAATGGAATGCATAAAACTCCAATCTTATGCTTATTGGCCTGCAAAATAGAAAATAAATGGAACTCAGGGGAAAAAGAAAGCAGTAAGAGAGATTATTATTGCTTTATTGTTTTGTTGAGTATTCTTGTTCCTACCCCTCTTTATTGGTTTGGCATACAGTAAGTAAATCTCGAATGCACCTTCAAGCTTCTATGATGATATGAACCTCTTCACTCACTGATCTAGCATTTAAGGAGTATAGACTATGATCTTGCCAAAATAATTTACAACCAGAAGCTTTTAGTGACTCAACAGAATCAGAATCAAGAGGCTTTGGGGTCAGTTCAAAGACTAACCTAGATTCCCTTGGAACAGTGATATAATCCTAGCATTTGGAACTTCTTAGGATTTTTATATCAAGAGTTCGCTTGATATTATTTGAAACTATGCTAAAACAAAAACAGTTTACTGCTATTTGAAAACTCTTCTCCATATGAGGCTTGTTTTTCATCATAAACTTTGTTTTTGGCAGGAGACAAAATGTAAATTTGTAGTGTTATAGCAGCTTTTTTATTTTGGGTTTATTTAGGCCACACTTAGATGTCTAGTCACCTGTTGATACACTGACATAAGGCTCCTTGCCATCAGTGGAAACTTCATGCCTGCTTCAGGGCATAACCAAAATATGTCTAGTCATAAAGATGTTCAGTGAAATTGGTGGAGTGGATCAACTTTAGGAAGATATGTACAATCATGATTTTAAATCAAATACCTGAGGTTCTATGTCTATTCATATAATCTACTCTGTGACATTTGTCCTGTTTTAAAGCTGTAACATTTAATATATATTGGCGAATATTTATGTAGAATGTAACAAACTGATATTTTAAAAGTGATCTATTATTATTTGAGTAGCAGAAGAAATAGAAATATTTGAAAAATGCCTCTAAGTAAATTGGGAGCTAAACTAGTTTGAACTTGTTTCAGTGTAATGTTCTGGCATAAACACAAACTAAAGACCCTTATTTGAGACACTGCTATTGTTCTTGAGACCAAGACATATTTGAATTACCTTATATAATTGCATTCCAATCATGCTTGTGTTATATGTAGCCTTCCTTTTAAATGCTATTCCAAATAGTTGTCTCACAATGAGGAAGGAGATGAGTAAAGTACCTTGTTATAGCAGTGGAGTTGGGATGGGCAAGACATAATAGTGACTTGCTGTTCCTATTGTTAAAGGAAGTTGTGGAATAGGGTTTGAGACAGAGTACTAATGGTAAAAATAAATGAGAGGTATGCAGGAAAGAATCAACAGCTTGGAAAAGAAAGGACAAAAATTGACTGAAGAAAACAATTTCTTAAAAATGCAACTGGAAAAAATTAGAAAAATATCAAATGAAGAAAACAACTCCTTAAAAATTAGAATTGGGCAAGTAGAAGCTTATGACTCTATGAGATGTAAAGAATCAGTCAAACAAAAGCAAAGGATGAAAAAAAAATAGAAGATAGTGTAAAATACCTCATTGGAAAAACAATTGTCCTGGAAAATAAATCCAGGACAGATAATTTAAGAATTATTGGTCTACTTTAAATTTTACCAAAAAAAAAAAAGAGCCTGGAAAGCATCTTTCAAGAAATTATCAAGGAAAACTGCCCTGAGGTCCTTGAACCAAATGGTAAATTGGTCATCAAAAGAATCCATTGATCACCTCATGAAAGAGATCCCAAAATGAAAATTCCAAGGCATATTGTAGCCAAATTCCAGAAATCTTAGATCAAGGAGAAAAAATGACAAGTAGCCAGAAGGAAACAATTAAAATATTGTGAAACAAAAGCCAGAGTTATGCAAGATTTCTACATTAATGTATTAGAGTATTTGGAAAAAGATATTCTGTAAGGCAATGGAGCTTAGATTACAAACAAAATTCAACAACCCAGTAAAATTGAGCATTATCTTTCAGAGAAGGAGATGAACATTCAATGAAAGAGAGGACTTCTAAAATTTTGTGAGAAAAAAATCCAGACCTGAGCAGAAAATTTAATCTTCAAATACAGGACTCAAGAGAAGCATAAAAAGGTAAACGTGAAAGAAAAATATCTTATTCAATAAAGTTAAACTTTTTACATCCCTCCATGAAGATGCTACTTGTAACTCTTCTGTATCTTTAATATGAAATTTAGAAAGTTTATTCATAGACAGAGGGTATGGGTTAAAGTTGACTTTGAGATGATGATAAAAAGTATAGTGCCTCTATTTGTCCCAGGATCCAGGATCCATGGCCATTTAAATTGAAATTGTAAGGCCAAACATTCTGGAGGGGTGAAACATAATGGTAATTAATTTAAATTTGAAGACCCACTTTTTGTTATGTCAAGTAGGCAGGTACTTAGCTCTTAGTCATGCCTCTGTGAGAGAAACAGAACTCTGTCTCCTGTTGCTGACATAACAGGAAGGGGTTGGCTAAGACAGAAGCCAATGCATGTGCGTGTGTGTGTGTGTGTGTGTGTGTGTGTGTGTGTGTGTGTGTGTGTGTAAGAAAAGCCTTCAGAGAGAGACATTCAGAATTTTCTCCTGAAGAAGAAGAGTTTTCTCCTGACAAGCTACAGGTGGAAGAATTGTGGAGACTGAAGCCAGCTGAAAGAGAGAGAGAGAAAGAGAGAGAGAGAGAGAGAGAGAGAGAGAGAGAGAGAGAGAGAGAGAGAGTTTCTCTTGGCAGCATCTGGAAGCTGGGCTGCTACAGGTGACTGAGAACTGAGTTGGAGTTTTCTTGAGACCAGAATCTAGTGAAGGCTGAAGTTGCCGCCAGGAGGGGTGCCTGGAAGTCCTAAATTATTGCTGATGCCTGGAAGGCTGAGATTTCTTCTGGGTCCTAGGGCCAGCCTAACTGCTGCAGGACTGAAGAAGCATAACCGGGATGCTAATTCTTTGTTTGTTTGTGGCTTGGTTGATCCTTGAATTCCCAGGAACAGAAGTTGTGAAGGTTTTGAGATGTGCTGGATCCTGTGAACTTCAGTGTGTAACAGGAACTACCTGGAGAACTGGACAAGGATTTGGGATCTGTCTGCCTCTGAATTCAGGTGACTGTTTGGTGGATTCAGATAGGAGCTGGGACCATGGAAGGGAATCCAGGGAATCTGAGACACCACCCCGAGTCAAGATGAAGAAAAGACCTCTCTTTGGACATTGAATGCCATGATGAAATTGAAGTTTACTAGAGACCAATGGTTTGTTTAATTTTCTAATAATTGTATTTAGTGATTAGCGATACTTAGCAATTGATTGCTAAATAAGTGACTGATTAAGTTAATTTAGTTGATCTATGAGTGGAAGACTGACTTGTATTCTGAAATGATTGAATGACTAATGATTGAATGATTAAGTAAGGAGGCAAACCTCCTTAGGCATACCAGACAATTGCTCTTTTGTTCTTTCTTCTAAAAACTGTGATGACTTAGGTGAAAACTATGTGGCCATTTTAATGTTAAGCTGTTTTGAACACAATATTGTGATTTTCTGTGATAAGATGTAATGTTGTGCATATTGTATCTTGATTTGTTGTGAATGTTTTCCTTTGATTTGTTCTTGAATAAATAGTGTTCACTATACTGTGTAATCAGAACCTTAAAAGCCATTCACAGTAGCATTCTTTTGAGAAACTGCACATACATGGCATTACATTATGGTATATGTGTGCACATGTATATATTTATTGTTGCTTCTTTAACCCATTCACAATGAGAGTAGAACTCTCTAGAGAGAGTTCTCCAGAACTACCAGCCCTCATCCCCCATCTATTTCTTCTTTGTCAATTCTTCCTCTCACACCTTGTTTATATGAGGTAATTATTCTTTTTTTTTTTTACCTTTTCCTAAACAGTTTTAATTTTCAGAATCATATCATACTTAGGTCTAACCCAATCTTTCTTTCAAGCTAACCAATTACTAATAACTACCTTAGATATACTCTTTCACATTTCCTCATATAAAAAGTAAACAGTTTGTCTTTATTGAGTCTCACACAATTATATCCTTATATTTATCTGGGATCTTGTATATAAATTTTCCATTAAGCTCAGGTTTTTTTTTTTAAACAAATTCCTGAAAGTTCAGCAATTCATTGAATGCCCATTGTTTTCCATTTAGGATTATACATGGCTTTGCTGGGTATGTTTTCTGCTGCAATCTCAGTTCTTTTGCTCTTTAAAATTTTTCCTAAATCTATCTCATTTTAATTTTAAAGTCTTTTTAAGTTCTTACATGAATCCTTTTTGGTCAAGTGACAATTTAAAATTACTTTTTGCTGTGGGGAAGCTTTTCTGCTTGAGTATCTGTAAAGCCAAGCATGGGCAGCTTTCCAGAGGACTGCTGCTGTGAACACCTTTAAGGTTCTGATTACATAGTATAGTGAACTCTCTATTTATTCAGCAGTAAATTAAAACAAAATGTTCACACAAACTAAAGTACAACATTCACAATTTTATAACATAACAAGTTATCATTAAAGTGGCCACATAGTTTTCACCAAAGTGGTCACATAGTTTTAAGAAAAAAACTATCATCCAGTAAATCTTAACTCAATCACCCTTAAGGAGCAACAAAGAACAATCATTCAGTAAATTCTTAACTAAATAAGGGACACAAAGTACAAAGGTCGAAGTTCTCCACCTTTAGGTCAATTGTCTTAATCCCTCAGTCAAAAAAATCTTCTTTCTTCTTAATTGGAGATTACTTTCCAATTATCCTTAACTCAATCATCCTTCAGTGGTACAAAGTACAGAGTACAAAGTCCTCCTACCCCTAGGCTACAGTAAGCATGATCTTCTCATTCAACATTAAGTACCCAAGAAGAGATTTTTTCATCTTGACTTGAGGCTGGCTCTTAGATTGCATGGTTCCTCTTCCATTGTCCCAGCTCCAGCCCCAATCTACCTGTCACCTGGATTCAAAGGTAGGCACCTCTCAGTGTTGTACCCAAACCCAAATCCCAGGTCACTACATACCACCTGATTTGTGACCCACCATTAAGCCCCTTTTATATTTTATTCTAGTACAGCTTGAAACTCCTTAAGGCATGTCGGGGCATATTGCTCAAGGCATTCCCTGACTCTGTCTTCCCTAATTAGCATTTCATATTTTCTCCTTGAATCATTATAGTGTACCAGACACTCATTATGGTGCAAGAATCTTATCTAGGTGCCATCCTGTCCTGCCCCGATGACCAAGCAGGTCATGAGCCTGACCTGTCCTGGGGAACTCCAGCCCCCTCTGGTGACTACAACCTCGGAAATTCCAGTTCCCCTTTTCCCATGACCCTCCCTCCTGTGCCCTCCACCCAGTTCTGGGAAAGACCCTTACTTCATAGGAAGGTTGCACCCCTGAGTCATGCGCCATACTCCCCTGAGTCATATAGATTTAACCAAGGGCTTTTCTTTGCTTCTGTACATCATAGCTTCTGCTAACTCCCCTCCCTATTATAATTTTGTGGTTTTAGCCTTTATAACCAAGATCTAGATTTCCAGAAAGGGCTGCCAATTTGAGTAAGAACTCTGGCAGTCGCATGCTTGATCAATAAATCCACATCTAAATTTATCTTGTACCCAGGTCTTGGCTTGCTCTTATTCTCTGCACAACATCAGCTCCTCATCTAGTTCCTCATCCAGTTCCCCTTCCATATTGAAGCTCACAGTGCTCAGTCACCCTCAAGTCCTTCACTGTTTCTGTTTCTGGGAAGACAAAGCTTAACAGAGCCAAAACAACATTAATACACATTGCCAGCACCATCATCAATTCACTGTCTGCCTGTGAAATCAACACAGACCCACATACAAGGTCTGAGAACTCAACACAAGTCATCAGTACAGTCCCAGGACCTCTGAATCACTCCTCCAGGACTTCTATAAACAGACAACAAAAATATCCTCTTTCAGGGCTTCCAGTAATGTCCCATAGCTTCTGTAAAAAGTATCATGAACAAAAATCAACACAAACAAAACAGTGAAACAGAGTACACAGCCACCACAAAGTTCCCCTTCTCAATTCTGCCATCACAAGTTTTCTCTTTTCAGTTCTGCTGTCTCCCAGCTTGGCTTCTCTCTAAACATGGTCATTAGCTCCTCCCTGTTCCACTCCTTCCTGTTGCAGCAGCAATAGGGGTTCCCAAGGTCTGGGGTTCCCAAGTTGTGGGGTTCACAAGTTCTGTCTCTTAACAAAGACTTGATATAATCATGGGCAAGGCTTAAAAGAAACTGGAACAAAAAAAAAGATACTAAATAATTAAATAGCTGAAACAAGGTGTTAAGTACTTCTTTGCTTGCCATTACAGTATTCTTCTCTCAATATGAAGCCTATTCTTCTCTATTCCCATAGCAAATGTCTATGGTTGGATTCTTTTTCTTTTGTCTGTTCATTTTAAAAATTTGTAGCAACTTTTTATTGTAATTATCTTTAGTCCTGGGGTACTGGGATGGTACTTCTGGCCTCATATCCACCTTTATTTCTCTACTCTGAACTGGAACTGAAACCAAGAACTCCACCCTCCTGTGAGTGCCCACAGCTGGCAGTGTCCACCCTACAGTGCTTCTGTACTCACTGAGCATATGCTCATTACTTTTTGCTCAGGGTTGCATTTTGGCAGCAGATCTGGGCCTGGCATACTTTATCACATAAGTTCCCTCAATCTTCCCCTTCCCTGATGCCTGACTTCCCACAGATCTTGAAGGTACATTTCTGTGACTGGGGCTAAGGCTACCTCCCAATCTAGCTAGTCCCAGGTCTCACCACTTGCTTTTTCAGTGGAACTAGCCTAGAGGTGCTTATACTTCACAGGAACCAAATCTCAGTCCTGAGATTTTTTTTTTTAAATATATTTTGTGGTTGTCCAAGGAGGACCACTCTTCTGCTCCAACTCTTGTTTATTTTTACCACTCTTCATTTGACCTGAAGTGCTATTTTGTCTTATTTATGGGGAACATCTAGAGAGTTAAGAATTTTCTGACCTATTCTGCCATCTTCCCAGAATCCTGTCCTAGAACCACAGTTTCTTTACCTGAAAAATAGAGAAACTAATACTTACGATGCCTGATTCACAGGGACACTGTAAGGCAAACAAAGTAATGTGGAGTGCTTCAAAAATGTTGAATTTTCATGTAAATGTCCATGATTATTATTTCATATAACTTCAAAGGGCTCAGTTTGCAGAATGTGTATATAACTAGAAATCTGGGATTAAAAAAGCAAACAATTTATGATTGATCTAGTTTCTCAAGAGGAAGAGAAGTGAAAAGAATAAAAAACCCAACAGGACAATGTCTAAAAATTAATGGTGCTTTATAATCTAATATTTAGAAAGCCTGCATTAGTGTATACCAACTAGCACCTGCCAGATGATTGTCAATGCTAATATGTTATCCTGATTCCAACTTCCAGCCTCCTAAGATTCATTATCATCACCATCCTCACTTTCATCATCATCACCCCTTGCCTAGTTTTATTATAGATATCCTTCTGTTGTAAAAAGATGAGCCTTGGTAGGTCTCTGAAAAGATCAAAGGAAAGATAGGCCACAAGGTTTTGCTGTCTTAAGCCAAACAGAAAAGATATGTCATAGATTCTGCAGGTTATTGGAAATCAATGCTAATCAGAATTCTTTTCTAAGCAGCAAAAATTTAACCCAGATCTACCTAGCAGACCTTGCTATATTTCATACTAGCTCTATTTCCTTTGCCTAGAGTGTTGTATTTTGAACTGAAACCATATTTCAGGGAGAAATTCCTACCCCTTCAATTTCTAGCCTATTTTCAGAAACATGAAACCCCAGATTAGCAATCATCCCTTTTGATGAAACAATCTGGTTGATGAGGAAAAGTTGATTTGTACAACCCTCTGTCATCATTGACAGCACTGTTCAGTTGTTGTTTTCTGAATCCATGATCCTCAAATCACAAATCCCTTTTAGAAAGATTACATATGCATAATCTAAAACAATTGAAAGAGTACAATTCATGACTAACCTGGACCCTTCCTATCATATATAAACACAAACATGCAATAAGTGGTTTCTACATTTGCAGTTGAAACAAGCATTTCAATGTTTGGGCTAAAATATCTTTTCCAGTGGCCATCAAAGCCACTTGAAATTTCATTAATATACCATGCAGCTGAATCTCTTTTGCAAGGCTAATAAATTGGAGAAAAGAGAATTAAAAAAAGCTAAATGTCCGACTTTAAAATGAAATTCAAAATTCATTAATCAGGGACTTGCTTCTGAGGCCCAAATATCTGTAACATACACCAGCTTCTTGAATAATTTTTTGGCACATGACCACATGGAGGCTGTCTATGGCATAACGCATCATTTGTAAACATGCAAATTACTTGGCTTCCAACAATAGGCCTATAAAAGGTGAATTCTGATTTAATTTGCAGTCAGCATAGGATTTTGTAATTGTGATGAATTATAAAAATCTGTTTATGTTAACATCCTTTCTGTGTTACAGAGCAAAACTACATTGTAATTCTTTAGATCATTTCAGACATTGTTAACTACTCTGTTTATGTTCTCGAACTCTACTAAAGCAATAAATGGCCAAGTTTACTTTGAAATGAAAAATCAATAAATAGATTTAATCCAAATACTGTTGTGGAGAGAGGAGGGATATCAGTAACTTGTATCAATATGTATATACACACATAAACACATAAATGTGTGTTTTATATATGTATATACATAAACACATGCATATGTGTATATACAAATACACACATATCAATTGCAACATACATGTATAATACATACATATGCACACATACATGCACACAAAACACATAAGCACACAATACACATATATGGATACATACATATATATACACACACATATACATATATGTCTATGTCATTGTATGTATTATGAATACATACATACCAATTGCTGGAGAACCTAGGTGTCTAATTAGGGAGTATTTTTCTGTTATTTGGAGTGTAATGTGCTTATTAGTATTGTTTTAGTATATACACAGCTTCAGTGATTTAAGGATTTTAAGAAAAAAAACATAACAGGCTTCTGTGTACCCTAAATGGGACTGGAGGAAGATGTGACCATGGCAGAAACTATTTAATTTTTGTCTTTGTACCTTCACTGATGAGCACAACCCTTGACATATGGTAGTCTCTAAAAAATTACTTGTTGGTTGCATGGAAGTAAAGTGTGGGATTTTATAGGATTCTGGAAAAAAAAATGGGTCTCGGTTAAGAAAACCAAAAGCACACACTTTCTTTGCTTGATTTTTCTTGATTGTTGGGTAGATGAGTGGGTGGCTTTAAAGTCCTCAAATATTCAAAATAAATTACTTATATTAATGGCAGTTTAAGTTATAGTAGATATTATTCATAGACCAAAAATACAGTAAAAGATAATAGTTTGCTCAAAGTCACAAAGAGACTCATGGTGAAGACTAAAACTCAGTCCTGGATATCTGCCCTCTTTGATAATTGCTTCTGTCATTAAAAAACAAAAATATTTAGTGAGACAATATTATAATATAGTGTGGTTTATTGATGTAAGGCATTTAATAAAATATTTACATGAAACATATCATTACTTCTTTGAAAGTCAATTTAAGCACTCTAGAAACTGACTCAATACTTCCCTGTTGAAGGCCAGAGAAAAGTAATGTAATGTTTGGGTTTCATCAAAAGTCACCTGTTGGGAAAAAATAAATAAATGAGACTGAAAGGTAATCCTTTATCATTCTGTTACCAGGAAATTATTGCAGGGACATTGCAAGATCAGAACAGCTGAAAGGGCTTTGCCAAATGTGAGGAGAAAGGAGTGAAAATTGCTGGAGGGTGGTTGAAAAAGCACTTTGACTAATTCTTCTGGGTTAGAGCTATCAAATTTCAAGTTACGTCACCTTTTAATACACTTCCTTTAATCTCATAATACTGAAAGTTACTTTTAAAAAGACAAGGAATATGTTTCAGAAATCATCCTTCTGTGAAATAAATCCCCTCAGAAATAGTAATGATAAGTTGGAATTGTTATCTCCAATGATTCCTTTTACTCAGGCTGAGTGGCCTATGTAAATGGTTGTGGAAAGAAAGCATATCTTGTCAATTTGAACTAATAGTCTGAAGTTCTGTAGTCAACAGATACACAGTAAAACATATATTTAAAAGTTGTATTGAATGAGAATGGCTCTTTAGATATCATAAATCGAATTCAGAACTTTAAATGCAAGGTTATAGTATCATAATTATGTTGTCACATGTTAACAACATTATTAAGGCTCACTGAAATATCATTCATTCTAAATATTAATGACTGAAATTTCAGTTATGGTTCCCACAAACATCAACAAATTGATTTTAGTCAGTGTGGCCAGAGTTTTAATAGGAAACAAATGGCAAGACATGTTCGCATTGAATTATTTCTGTGCATTTAAAAAAAAATGTTTGTAAAGTCAAGCATTTTAAATACATTCCTGCTAGGACTGAGTTGACAAATTTGTGATACATTCAATAGGACTTTGTAAAATCAAGGCATCCAGGGTCAAGTCCTAAGCTCATCAGAAATTGGCTATATAATTTTGGCAACTTACTTCACCAATCAAGGCTTTAGTTCCCTTTCTTCCTGCTTCAATGCTCTATAATTTGTTCATTATACTTTAAGTATAAAATATTATATGTCAGGATATCCTAACCTGATGACAGGGGCAGCCAGTTACTTACCCTAATTGAGAAGGTGCCAGCGCTTTCTCAAGAACAGAAGAGTCGAGGTTCATAGGTGCAAGCAGAGATAGTTTATTTAAGTCTCTCCATGGGGAAGCCTTATAGCAACATCTCAGTACAGACTTCAAAACTACTCCCAAAGCTTATGCCTTATATATCCCAGATGCACATGACGAAAATCAGAGCCCAGCTAAACAAAATTGTGAGAGAGGAGGTACAGTCACAAGGGCATGAAGGCCCCCAGGGTGCAGAGATGCTAATCTGGAATACCTGGTAACCACATATTTCTGATGTTCTTAGGAAGTGAGACACCACTCCTCCATCTGTCTCCAGGCAGGTCTACCCACAGGCAGATACTCTCATATATGGGTCGTGGCATTAGGAAGTTTTAGCACCACTGATCTAACATGACAAAACAGGAAAATGATAAATGTTGGAGAAGATGTGAGAAAGTTGGAACACAAATTTCTTGTTGGTGGAGTTCTGAAATGATCCAACTATTCTGGAGAAGAATTTGGAACTATTTTCAAAAGGCTATAAAAATGTGCATACTCTTTGACTCAGTAATACGGCGTCTAGCTTGTATCCCAAAGAACCTCGAGCAATGCTCTGAACTCTATGTTACCCAGCTTGTTCCAGGGCCTCAACACTCTCTGTGCCTCAGCATAACCATCTGCAGCCTGCACATATTTCCTAACTCTCACAATTATATTCTAAGTAGAGATAAAAGATGCATTATTTAATAGGTATGGATACTACTTTGAAATTGCAAACCTTTTTTTTTTTACCTTGGTAAGTGTTTTTCACTTTTTTAGTCAACATATGTTTAAATAACTACTATGTGCAAGACACTTTGCCAATCCCTAGAGATACAAAAGTAAAAAATTAGAGCCTCCACCCCCTCATTTAGAATAAGTGTATATGTATATATGTACACATATTTAATTTGTTTATTCATTTCATTTGTGATTGACTCTTTGTGACCCCACCCATGTGTGGCTTTCTTGGCAAAATTAGTGGAATGGCTTGCCATTTCCTTCTCCACCTCATTTTACAGGTGAGAAAACTCAAACAGAGTTAAGTGATTGTCCAGGTTCACATAGCTAATAAATTTCTGAGGGTGGGTTTAAACTCAGAGAGATGACTTCCTGAGTCCAAGACCAGCACTCAATCCACTGAGCAACCTAGCTACATGGAACACATATAAATGTGTGTTACACACACATCACACACATTTATTTATAAATATATTAAGATATATACAAATATGTGTGTCATCTGGAAAATATGTGATTATCATTTTTTTAAAGTTGCTTTTGATTAACAGGTTTAGTTTTTTCACATTCCTCAAAAAAAGTGGTCAGAACACTTTAAGAACAAACAGTTCTTAAAAGAAGGCTTCCTAACATTAAAAATCACAGGACAGATTGTTCTTACTCACTAATAGTAATAGAAATTCAAATCAAATAAACACTGATTTTATCTTATGCCCAGAAAATAAACAAAGATGACCCAAAATCAGAATAGCCAATGTCATATGTGTTGTGGAAAGAAAGACACATTGATACATTCTTGGCAGAGCTTTGAATTGGTATAAGAATTCTGGAAAGCAATTTGAAATTATGCGAATACAGTGATTTAAAAATCAATATTTTGACCCAGATTTTTGAATCACTTTATTTGTTTAACTGCTAGGAATATATGCCAAGAAAGCATTGACAAAAAAAGTCTCTCCATCTAACAAAACATCTTTAGAAAAGCAACAAAACATAAACATATGTGTATGTAGATATATATAGGTCTCTATACCTTTATCTATACACCTATATAGATTCAAATATGCACATATCTGTGTGTACGTACATATGTGTATGCATAAAAAATGTCCTTTTGATCTATACTAGAAGCTCCCATATTCATATGTACACTGTTGTCATGGAGAGAATTGTATATGTGATAGTCTGTAGGAACTATCAAACTGAAGATAATAAAGTAAAATATGGACAGCAGTAAAGATTGCACAGAGTTAGACATAAAACATGCCTATACAGAAGGGAAGATTGCACACAGTTAGACATCAATGAGACATAAACACAGGTACAGATAATTTAGTTCAACAAATTGAGAGAACCTCAGGGAGCATAGGCAGTAAGGGAAAGAATGTAGGATTTGGAGACAAAAACGCCAGTTCCAGTGCTCCCTCTGTACTTTGCTTCTTGTGTGAGGCAGCAGGAATGACTGTCTCTAGATCTCTACCTCCTCATCTGTAAAATAAAGGAATTGAACTTTGTAATCTTTAAGTTTCCTTCAATCGCTAAATCTGTAAACTGCCCTAGTGACAAGCACATTGCTAATAAAATTAGTGGAGTTTTAGATATCCAGTAGAAATTACTTTATGTCCCATCTTGATAGTTGCATATTTGCCCTTTCTTTTTTGTTTCTTTATTTTGTTTTAAATAGGATAATAGAAAACAAGCTATAAAATATATCAGTGGAATTCAGTTTTTCACAAGGATCTGTCTCCTATTTTTTGTGAATTATCATTTCCTTCCAAATTTTAGCTTTATTTCTCTCCTTATTCAATCAGCCTGGGGATACCAAAAGCATCTAGCTATAAAACA
Source organism: Pseudochirops cupreus (assembly GCA_028627135.1). Classification (NCBI taxonomy): domain Eukaryota; kingdom Metazoa; phylum Chordata; class Mammalia; order Diprotodontia; family Pseudocheiridae; genus Pseudochirops; species Pseudochirops cupreus. The sequence continues at coordinate 417,679,810 of CM053580.1, read as the reverse complement.
CAAATGCTTTAAGAAAATATAATTTAGCAACAATTAATATTGAATATTGGGGAATCAGTACAGCTTTATATTGTCTCTACACGAGTAGATGGGCTCAGTGGTTACAATCCCATTGTGAAATATGTCAAAAAGCTTGGAAGTCTAATATCTTGCAATGCAACAACAGCAATTTGAACACCAATGTGTATTTTGTCAAGCCTGGACCAGTGTGACAGGAGATGCCCTATTTTCTCTAATCTTTTTTTAGGAGGAAATCTATCACATTTTGGGTTCATTTTATTTCAGTCCCAAGGACCATCACAGACTGTGATCTCTTCCTGTTACCCTGTCCCATTGGTTCTTCCACTTCTGCTGCATCACTACCGAATCTTGCCCAGGGAAGATACAGAGATTGAAATAATAGAGGTTATGTAAGTATTCCCTGGCTACCTGGCCTACTCATTCTGATGTGAATTAAAATGACATTTAAAATGCCTGGCTATTCAAAGTACTCAGAATGCCTCAGAACAGGCAAAAATAATGATAATAATAATAATAATGATAATGACAACATGAAATACACTCTTTTTATGAAGTTGTAAACTAAGAAATCCTATATGTTTAAACTAAGTCACAAATTAATTTAATAGCTAAGTTTTTGTTTAATTTTCCCCCTACTCCTCTCATTTCACAAATACAAGAATATTATAGAAAATAGGGAAGAAGCAATGCTGTCTTGTAATTCACAACATTCATCTTTTATGACTTAGTCAGTATTCTTCTTTTTAGAGGAGTAAAATCAGTGAAAAATGTGATGATCAACTTCAGAAACCAGGGCTTGGCCCTGCCATCACCATTTGATTTTGTCAGGTTCAAAGTTTTCTTTAGAAGTTAGACCAATTGACTTGGAAGTAATTTTCTATCAAAGAACACAGATATCAAGGTTAACAATGTCAGTGATGATCAGAATAAAATTTATTCAGTTGTAATGGCTCATTCTACATTAGGAAGAATCTCCTTTCTTTTAATGTACTTCTATTTCCCCTACCCTCTTCTCAGTATCCTTCTCTACTATCTTTCTCAGGGCAGCTCAGATCTAATCTTCACAAAATCTTCTCTGTATGTTGTAGCCCACATACATTTCCACTCTTCTGAATTCCTGCAACACTCTCTGAATTCATTGCCACCTAATGATATATAATTTTGCAGTCATAACTTTGTCCCTACAACATCATTAGTTACTGTGTCTAGATCAGGTAGTCAGAAAGATAGGGATCTATTTCATTTATTTTGTATAATTACCTAGGACAAAGTTATGGAGTCAATCAAAGGGAAAAAACAAAAACATTTCTTAAATATCTACCATGTTGCAGGTAGGTACTGCACTGGGAGTTGGAAACACCAAAATATAAATTAAACAGCCCTAACCTTCAAGGAGCTCAGATTATTTCGGGAAAATGTCATGTGAACCTATGTCTTTATAAGTGGTAAACACATTTTTTAAAACGTAGAGGAGTTTTTGGAGGATGAAAGTTTCTAGCAGCAGAGAGGACTAGGAAAGATCTCATTTAAGGGGTAGTACTGGAGCTGAACATTGAACAAACCCAGGAATTCTGAGTGGTAGAATTGAAAGAGAATTAAATTGCAAGGAAGCAGGGGAGTCAGAGGAGATTATACATGGAATATTGTGTGTGACTGAAGCAAAAAGGTTAGTTTGGTTTGACTGAAGAGAGTGTCAAGTATTATACAATATAAGCAGTGTATAATGAATATTGTTGGTCATGTTAATCCTTTGTTTTCTTAGAGGACGGATGACACCATGGGGTGATATCTTGTGCATGAATTGGATTTAAGTGAGTCAGAATTTAAGAGTCATCAGCTTCCCTCTGTCTTTCAGAGTCGTCAAAATCCAGTGGCAAGATAAAAATCAGGATGAATAGTGGATGACTGTAGTGGGTGACCTTGCTGTCTTGGATGTCTGTCAAACCAAGCTCTAAGAACTCCATAGAGTTTGCTTCAGCTGCCTTCATAGCTGTTAGAACAAGTTGTTCTCATCCACTCATTTCATGGAGTCAGCAGGGGGAGTCTTCACATGCTTGGGGTACACATTTGTCTAGCTCACCAACATATTTTAGGACTGTTACCTTCAACCTGGTTTAGCCCATCTGCCAACATGGTTTCTTCAGGGTGTGGCTACTGCATATACTATAGCTTCTTGAAGTCTCAGGTGAGAGTTCTGTAAAAGATGGACAGCAAAGGAAGATGAGCCAACCTGAAAATGGCTTGGCAAGCCCTCACACCAGAGGCCCTAAGTTCCCCAGAAAACCCCATACACCTTAAAGAGGGCTTTAAATACCAGCCAGATGAATTTATATTTAACCATAGATACAGTCGGGATCAATTGTAGATTTTAGAGATGGATCAGAATATGATTAGAACTTTGTTTTAGGATTATCAATTTGACATCTTTGTGTAGGATGAAATCCAGTAGACGTTCAATAAATGTATAGCATAGTACAAAGAGCAATGAAATTAGAGTCAGAGGACCATGTTTTAAATCCTGCCTTAATCAGTACTTCTGTGACCTTGACAGGCTCCTTAACCACATCAAACCTTAATTTTATCATTTATGAAATGAAAGAATTGACATAGATAGTTCTATAAAGTCCCTTAAAAGTCAATCTATCTTAAATACTTCACTAACTTTAAACAAGTACTTATCAAGAACCTAATATGTATAAATGCATTTTGCTAAACTATAAAGATAAAGTAAAAGAGGCTTACTATTTAACAAATGATAGATATATCCACAAATTTTTTTTTTAATTATGTAAGTGCAGGAAATATTTTGAGATCAAAATTTACACTTTAGGATTTCCCAACACATTCTTCTTGAGTGAAAACACTCCATTTATTAATCTTTCTTTCTTTATGTCAATCTGTGGTAGAAATTTCTATAGCAGAATGATAGCAGGCATACTAGTGCTTCAATGGGTGATTCAAAGTAGCATTTAAGTCATATTTGAAGCAGCTACAAAAATCTGGTTTCATTACAGTGGTGGACAGTCCATAAAGAGTAACTTTCACTTAAGTTGTATCTGCAGCCATCAGCATAATGCTTATTCACTGAGTGAGTTGAGCATGGTTATCTTCTGCACATGATATTCCTTACAAGCACCAGGTAGTGAACTGGTCCTTCATGTTTTCTCCCACATAGTTTACAGAGTAATATCCTATGTGGATGCAACTATTTTCATTTTGCTAGGGCTGATATCAGTGTTCTTAAAGGATTTCTTCAGCCAGCTAGTCTCATGCTTGCAGCATGACTTTGTATTTCATCTTATATTCCACCAATATCTTCCTCATCTAATAAGGATAATGATAATAACAACAACAGAAACAACTATAATAGTATTTAAATATCACTTCAAAATTTGCAAAGCACTTTACATGAGTATAAGGTTAATGGGACATAAAATCTTCTCTACTCATTAATGGGCCTCACATGCAGCCCTCACACAGAACCAATTAGGCTCTGGGTGACAGAGATCCGAACACCTTTCCAATTAAGCACTGATTTCCAAGCTTCTCAGCTCTAAGACAATCAAGTCTTTGAATATAGTATTGGTTAGAGAGAGAGGTGTGGCCAGAGAGAGCCAAGGACTGAGAGAGAAGCAGACAGAGGGAAGTACCTTACTAACCCTTGCTTTTTGGTATCCTAAGAGCAATGTCCCAAACAAATAATTTGGTTTTGTCTTGGAGGAGGAGAGTTGATCATATTTTGTGAACAAACCCTGGGAATATGTTTGTATATTCATAGCAACTGCTATAGGTATCCCATTGGCATTGCAATGAGTTATCTAATTTTATACTCACAAAAAACTCAAGGATGTTAGTACTATTATTATCCTCATTTTTCAGGTGAGGGAAATGAAACAAACAGACATTAATTGATTTCCCCAGTGCCATACAGTTAGTAAATATCTGAGGTCAGATTTGAACTCAAGTCTTCATGATTATAGGTCTAGTAATCAATTTACTGTGTTATGTTAGATGTCTCTAATTTATGAGTTTTTTTGAACATTCTCTGGGTAACGGACTTGTTCACTGGACTAAAGAGCTGATTCATATGTGTTCCTTGATGAGGGGTTCCATCGTGGAGCCTGCCAATCTATAAATGCTCCTAGCAAAGAAAAGCTAGCTTGGAAGAGTTTCTTTTTAGCTGAGTCAAATAGTCCCAATAGCCACCTGTTATGAAGTTTGCCCTCAAAACTATACAAACTATCCTGGAGATACAATCTTAGACTTAGAGAGAAGATGCTTTGAATGAAGAGAACAGTGGGCAGCTCATTTGTGGGTTCATCAGTGAGAAACTGAACTTACATGGATCAGAGTTATACAAATTTCCTTAGAATTTTCTTCACAGTTTCTTCTATATGCTGTGGCCAGAGGATGGTCTATTCATTTAATCATGGTCACTTTAAATATTTGTAAATTAATATCCCTTGCAAAGAAATTTAAAGGAAGTAACCAATTTTTTTTCAGAAATAACAAGTACTTATATTTTAGAATACATTACTACATACTGCAGAAATTTGAAATGTATATAGCCTTTTCCTCTTTGAATAATTCCTGAAATGTTTCTTGAGTGAAATATTATAAATGGTTTGTGAAGGGCCCTATCCAATTTTTAAGCATTCCTGTTACATTTGACTTCATGAATAATTTTGCTGACTTTATAATAGTTGATTGTTTTGTGCTCCAGTCCATACTCCAGCCAAATTCGATCACTAGTTAGGTTTTTTTTTTCCTTAAACTTGTTCCATGTTTTCTTGGCTTTTTATTTCATTCCTTCTAGTCCCTCTGCTTAGAATATATTCTGTATTATATGGATGAGGAACAGTCAGTGAAAAGACAATGTGAAGAGATGGAGCATAATGTTTGAGAAACAGACAAGTGTGGATCATAGATTATATAGAAGAGAGAAAGGGAGGAGAAAGGAAATAAACATGTATATAGTGCCTACTATGTGTCAGGCATTGGGCTGTGCTTTACAAATGTTATCTCACTTGATCCTCACAAAAAACCTGTCAGGAGCACAGCGCTGAAGCCAAGATGTTATATTTTAAAGGTAGCAATCCAGCTGAAGTCTCTCAACATTTCATTCTAAACAACTTTAAAATAATGGGTCCTTCCTGGATGAAGACCAGGGTGGAGACCAGGAGAGCAGTGACCATATCTCTTCCAGGATTACACTACTTTGGAAGAACTGACAACTCACAGACACCCAGAATAAATTGTGAAATCAGCAGCATGAAAAAGCCTGAAACTCAGGACAGTGCCCCCCATCCCAGCTTCAACATAAGGTTGAAAGCAAAAAAAAAACAAAGGCTGGAAAAGATGAGCAAACAACAACAAAAGAATTCCACAATAAAAAAACTACCATGATATCAGGGAAGACCAACACATAAACACACACACACATACACACACACCACACACACACACACACACACACACACACACACACACACACCCTGATGTGAAAAAGATTACAAAAAAGTCCCTGAAATGCTATTTGGACCAAAGTTCAACAAGAATTCCTGAAACAGTTAAAGAAAGAGATGAGTGGTAGAGGAAAATAGGGAAAAGAAATTAATAGTTCTACAAGAAAATTCTGAAAAGAGAATTAATAGCTTGGTAAAAGAGGCATAAAAAATTCTGAATAAAATAACACCTTAAAATAGGAAAAAAGGTACAAAATCTCACTGATGAAAATAATGCCTTAAAATGATAATTGAGCCAATGGAAGCAAATGATACCATGGGACATCAAGAAACATAACAAAATGAAAAACTGAAAAAAAAAATAGCAGGAATTATAAAAATATCTTATCTGAAAAACAACTGACCTGGAAAATAAATCCAGGAGAGCTCATTTTAAAAATAGTGGGATACCTAAAAAGTCATGATCAAAGAAAGAGCCTAGACATAATATTAAATAATTATCAAGAAAAACTCCCCTGATATCTTAGCTTGAGAGAGTAAAATGGATATTGAAAAATCCACTGATCACCTCCTAAAAAAAAAAAAATTAAAAACTCACAGGAATGTTAGAGCCAAATTCCAGCACTTCCAAGTCAAAGAGAAAATCTTCAAATAGGCATAAAAAAATTAAATGTAATGGAGCCAAAATCAAGATCACACAAAAATTTGTAGCTACCACATTAAAAAAAATAATACGTTATGGAAGGCAAAAGATTTAGGATTACAACCAAGATTAAACTATACATCAAGATTGTATATAATCCATTAGAAAAAAAAGGATATTTAATGAAATAGAGGGCTTCAAAAGATTCATAATGGAAAGAACAGGGCTGAATATAAAATCTGACATTTAAAAAGAAGATTCAAAAGAAGCAAAATAAGGGAAACATGAAAGAAAACTCATAAGAGACAATAAAAAGGTATCCATTCCTCTAATGTAAAATAATTTATTCAACTCAAGAGCTTTATCATAATTAAGGAGGTTAAAAACATTTTAAATAGACAAAGGGCAAGGTTGTGAGTTAATTATTTTGGAATGATACGCCCCAAAATTTACAAAAATATTTGTAGCAGTTCTTTTTGTGGTGACAAATAATTGGAAATTAAGAAGATGCTCATCAGTTGGGGAATGGATAAAAAAGATGTGACATACGATTGTGATGAATTACCATTGTGCTATAAACATGATGAGGCAGGGGAACATTTAGAAGACTATTATAATAGTTTAAATAAAAGTTTATTGTGACCTCTACTACACAGTTTGCATTGAGATAGAAAAATATGTGCCAGATATTATAATGGGGAAAATGACAAGATTTATTAAAAGATTGGATACATGAGATGAGGCCTCCATATGAAGAGTTATTGTAGATCCCAAAGCTATGAGCCTAGATAACCGGGAGCATGACAATTCCATTGACAATAATCGGAACGTTTCAAAGAGGGCATAATATGGTAGGAAAAGAAATGAGTTCTATTTCAAACAAGTTTAATTTGATATTCCTGTGATACACACAATTCATATAGCTAAAAGGCATTGGGTAATGTGGAATTGGAGCTCAAGAGAAAGACTTGCTTGCCATGTATAGATGTGAGAATTATCTGTATTGACAGTGTATGGAGGGAAAAGACAAGCTGGTACAAGAATGAGTCTTGTGTGCATTCACATTTAGTGGGCATGACCTAGATAAATATACAAAAATGGGGGAAGCTTACAAATGGCAATTAGGTAAGTATGGAATGTCAAAAGAAAATAATTTCATAAAGGAAGAAATGCTGATTGACAGGGTCAAAGGTTTCAGAGATGAAAAATGGATGAAGACTGAGAAAATGTCATTAGATTTAGCAATTAAGATCATTGGTAATTTTGGATAAATTGGATAAATAAGTTTAAGGTGAACTATTTTGGAAGCCAAATTGCAGAGGATTTTAGAATCAATTAACAGGATAGAATGTGGAAATTTCTGGTGCTTTAGATTCTCTCAAGGAGAAAAGGAGAAAGTGGAGAAAGGAGAAGATGTAAGACATTGGATTGTCATCAGGGATAGTCACACCAGTGAGAATATTTGATAGCAGAAATATGGACGTGGTTTCCGGCAACCCAGTATAGGAAGAAGACTATATATATCAATATAGATATAGATATAGATACAGATACAGATACAAACATAGATATAGATATAAATATAGATATAGATATAGATATAGATATAGATGAGAAAGTGAAGATTAGAATGAGGGTAATATGAAGAGTGGTCTGCTAGAGAAGATAGAAGGTAATGGGATTAATGACACATAGAAAGAAGTTTACCTTGCCTAAGAAAAGGCCTACATCATCATTTGAAGCAGGAGTAAAGTACTAGGGAATACTGTGTATGTATTGTAAGATGAGAAAGAGGATTAAAAAGGGAGCTTGGGCAGAATTGTGACATAAGGTTCTTCCTGAAGGTTGAGGAAAGGATGAAATATACATCTTTAAGAGGGATGAAAAAGTGTGTAATGGCCCATGTGATAGTTGGCAAAGTGAATGAATTAGAGAGATGAAATTGGAATGCCTTGCCATCGATGAGGGTTGAATTAAAACAATGTAGCATTTGTAATGGACTGAAGCAACATGGTTTCACAAGGGGTTAAAAATGAATGTTGACTAAATAATTTATTTACTGATAACTACTCATTCTTTTATTTTTTTCTTTTGCAACATTCAATGAATATTCACAGAAGAATTCGTTTGTAACTAGAACGAATATTTTTGCTGCATTTCAGAAAAATAGGCAAATGTGATATGAACTAATAATGTAATTGTGTACTCAAGAAAGAAAGGAACAGAAGTAAGAATCTGGGCCCTCTGCCTCTTACTAGTCAGATTCTTAACACTAGAATTGCATTCCTTTTTTCCAATTTCTTTCTTAATAAAGATAGATAGCTAAATTGCCTATAAAATATCCTTTTATAATTCTATGACAAAATAAACATTGATATTCTATAATATAAATATGTTTAAAATGCTGAACATTAGAAGATTTAGAGGGAAAGCAAAAGAAGATTTCGAGGGAAAGTGAAACATATAATTATATTCTACCAGAAGTTCATGTACATATGTAGAAAATACCAAAGAGAAACACATGCTAAGAAATACAGAAATCACCTATTAAAATGGTAGGTTTTACTAGATAAATTGAGATAAATCATAATCATTCAGAATGCCTGCCTTTTAACACTGTCCCACAAAACTTTCATGATAAATACAATCTGCTGTCATTAAACATATAGACATCAAATTTGACATAAATCACCTTAAGATGAAGGGTGGCACTACATGAGAAAGGAAAATAATTAGCTTAGACAAAAATAAAGTATCTTACCCACTTACCTCACATATCCGATATGTTGTCTAATCTTATCATGTAACAAAAATAATAATGATGATTATATTAATGATGATAACTAAAATTTATATAATACTTAAAAGTTTGCAAAGCACTTTACAAATATTATCTTATTTGTCCACATAGCAATACTTAGGGGTAGGTGCAATCACAATCTTCAATTTGTTTTTGTTTACAGTCATTTTTTTAGTCACATCTGACATTTAATGACCCAATTTGAAATTTTCTTGGCAAAGATGCTGAAGTGGTTTGCCATTTCTTTCTCCAACTCATTTCACAGATGAGGAAACTGAGGCAAAGAGGGTTAAAGGATTTATCCAGGGTAACGTAGCCTACAAGTGTCTGGGACTGGATATGAACTCAGGTCTTCCTGACTCCAGGCTTGGAGCTATATCTACTGCACTACCTAGCTGCCCATGATCCTTACTTTACAGATGAAGTAACAGATACACAGAGGTCTAAGTACCTAAGATCATACAAAGATTATAAATTTCATATTTTGAGCTCAGGTCTTCCAGATTCCACATCAAATTGCTTTACAAACATAGAAGTGTTATATAAATACTAGCTACCTATAATTTATCTCTGTATCTCTTTCTCTACCTAGTGCTATACACTCCATTCAGCCCTGTCTGATTAAGTGTTTGTTCAATGCATGACTAAGTAGTGATAATAACTCAAACATTGCCCTTTCATTTTTTTCTTTTATTTTTGATTTATGGAATAAAACAGGCATATCCATAACATAGTATAATAAAACAGATGATTGTACATAAAACTGTAAATCTACTATGTGCAATTTGCTATTCCTTTCAAATATACAAGAAAATTATCATTTGAATTTATTTTTTTCTTCCATCCCCATCCTGCCCTAGAGGTGGCTACCTTTTGACATACATACATACACATATGTATGTAAAATTATTCTATATATATAGATTTCTATTTATCAGTTCTTTCTGTGGATGCAGATAGCATATTTCTTCATGTGTTCTTTATAGTTAGTTTACATTTTTATATTAGTCAAAATAACTTATTTGCTCAAAGACATTAAAAAAAAATACCATTACTAGATACAATGTTCTCTTGATTCTGCTCTTTTTGGTCTTCATAATTTCATTGAAATCTTTCTATGTTTTTTTTAAATTGTTGAACTCATCATTTCTTGTAATGCAATAGTATTTCATCACAATCTTATATGACAACTCATTCAGTCACTCCCTAAATGATGGGCATTCCTGCAATTTCCAGTTCTTTCATAGGACAGAGAGCTGCTATAAACATTTTAGAAAACAAAGCTTTTTTTTTTTTTTTTACCTTTCCCCAAATCATCTTTGGAAATAGCTAGTAGTATTGTTGAATCACAGGGTATGCATAGTTTAATAACATTTTGAGCATAATTCCAGATTGCTCTCCAAAATGATTGGATAATTTTACATTTCTACCAATAATGAATTAGTATCCCAATTTTTCTGCGTTATCTCCAAGATTTGTCACTTTCCCCTTGTACTATGTTAGCCAGTCTGCTAGGTATAAAATGACATCTCAAGGTTGCTTTAATGTGTATTTCTCTAAGCAATAATGATTTAGAGTATTTTGTATATCCCTAGTTGTTATGATTTATTCACTGGAAAACTGCCTATTCATATCATTTTACCATTTACCAGTTGGGGATGACTTGTATTCTTATAGATTCCACAGAGTAATTTATATATTTTTTGTACATGAGACTTTTATCTGATAAACCCTCTGCTGCATACTATTTTTTCTCATTCAGAAGCAAAAAAAACAAAACCAAAAAACAAAAAAAAAAACTTACATGGCAATCAAAGTGAAATGCATAAGTGGCCAATGGATTGAGGTTTTTTTTTTTATTCCGACCCTTTTCACATTAGTTTTTCCCCCCCCAAAAAAATTATTGTAGCAAACATTTTGTACTAATTAATTAGAATTTTTAAAAGTTACCACAATTTTACCACATCTCACTAGTGAGATTGGCTAAGGTGACAAAACAGGAAAATGACAAATGCTGGAGAAGATGTGGAAAAATTGGAACACTTATGCATTGTTGGTGGATCTGTGAACTGATACAACCATTCTGGAGAGCAATCTGGAACTATGCCCAAAGGGCTATAAATAATTGCATACCCTTTGACCCAGTAATACCACTTCTGGGGTTATATCCCAAAGAGATTATAGAAGTGGGCAGAAGACCTATATGTACAAAAATATTTATTGCAGCTCTCTTTGTGGTGGCAAAAAACTGGAAATTAAGGGGATGCCCATCAATTGGGGAATGGCTAAACAAGTTGTGGTATGTGAATGTAATGGAATACTATTGTGCTATAAGAAATGGGGAGGAGATGGACTTCATATTTACATGGAGAGGCTTATACAAACTGATGCTAAGTGAGAAGAGCAGAACCTGGAAAAATTTGTACACAATCACAGACACATCGTATTTGTGATGACCAACTTTGATAAACTGGACTCTTCTCAGCAACGCACAGTTATAAGACAACTCTACAAATCTCAGGATGGAATGAGATATCTACATTCAGAGAAAGATCTAGAAAGTTTAAATGGAAACTGAAGCTATCTACATGCTATCGTTCTTTCCCATGTTTGGTTTTGTTTCTTTTTTTTTCCATTGTTCATTCCATTGGTTAAAACCCTTCTATACAACCAGACTAATGTCCAGTGTGAAAGTATTTGCAGATGTTATACTTGAATGCATGTGGCCATGGGTGGGGGGGAAGAGAGAGGGGAGAAAATTTGAAACTCAAAGGATTGTGGAACTGAATCTTGTAAACTAAAAGTAAATAAACAAATCAATTTAATAAAAAAAAGTTACCACAATTTTAATCTCATAGCATTTATAATTCTTCATGATACTATTTCCAAGGGAGGGGCAGAAGACCAAGCGAGATTTTGCTGACAATGAGATAACAGGCAAGTGTGTTTTATCAGCAATATTAAGTATATGTCAGGACAGCCATATCATACTCCATTATGTAAATATATAGATAGAAAATGGGTTTATAGTGGGGAAAGGGTTTTGAAATTGAGAGTACCATAGAAATAGAAAGTGTTTTTGGTGAGGTATGTATGCCCATACCAAAACATAGAAATTTTGAAATTACAGTTTATGTGCACTCTTGTGCATTTTACTACCATAAGTCCATGATACATTGTGGAAAACATACAGTCACATACTTCATCTCAACTTCTAAAAGATGCACAAAAACAGAGTCCTATTTATTTAGTTCCAATAACTCTTCACCCTGATCTATCAATTATATATGGAATGAGATATAATAATACCAATTCTTTCCTCCTTGCCTGTGTTAAACTTAGAGATTAAAAGCATTTAAGCAAAGAAATGTGTAAGAACTGTATTGAAACTTTGCTGAGCAAAGGACAATTAATACCTGAGTCACTTTAGAGATCTCAGCACTCTGCTACTGGGGTAAAAAATGCAACAGGGCAGGTGCTTTGGAAGGAATAAAGGTGGAAGAACAATGTCAAAATGCATGGCAGAAAAATGAAATAACTCTTCCAATTGATAGTGGAAATCATGAATAAGTCATTCATTTAAAAAAAGAGTATGAAAAGAATTTGGTATCTAGGACATTGACTGCTCGAGTCTTGGAAAAAGAAAGTGAGGCAGGCATTATTCCTGGTACTTGCTGCAACTGTAAAATGATGTGGTCTGTCCCATTCAGTAGAAAGATAAATATTTTCTCAATAGGTTTACATTATTGACCATTATGGAACAGGGAAAGTATTCTCCTTTTCTTTCCCCTACAATTTGTCTTCACTGTATTTATGATTGAAAATTAACTTTAAAAATATTTTGTTAAATATTGTATTTTATTCTTCTCAATGCTTTTATAAATTTTGTAGTAAGTCTTTGTCTATTTAACTACATTATAATATACCTACTATTAATCTAATTTGTTTCTTTTCTGTACATATTAGAGGCATTGTGATATAGTGGTTAGAATTCTTGGCTTGCAGTCAGAAAATCTTGAATTCAATATCCATATCCTATGCTTACTAGACATGTTTCTCTAGGCAGGTTGTGCAGCTTCTAAATTATCTAGAATTTATTTGAGATGTCATTGCTATGTTGCAACTTGCATCATCAGAGAAAGTGTCCAACCAGCTGATGAAATCATGTATCATTTACATAATTGTATAGACATTATGCTCCACTAAAATCTACTCTAATACTTCATTGGAACATGATCCTGAGTTGCTGAAGTCTGTCTAAGAAAAGTATATTTTGGCATGTCTTATAGAGCAAGAAGAACTCAGAGTACCAGCTTTGGAATAGATAGTATATAGGTTGCCAAATAAGGACCAACTTAGCTTTGGGAATATGTGTACTTCTTTTTTTTTAATTTAATTTATTTGTTTTTAGATTTCAACATTTACTTCCATAATTTTTAAATTCTCCCCCTCCACCACCAAAGACAGCCTTTAATCTGATGTAGTCTTCACATATACATTCCTGTGAAACATATATTCACATTAGTCAAATTGTGTAGAAGAATTATAATGAATGGGAGAAACCATGAGAAAGAAAAAAACAAAACAAAACAAAACAAAAATCATCTGCTTCACTCTGCATCCAGATTCCATAGTTCTTTCTCTGGATGTGGCTGGCATTTTCCATCATGGGTCCTTTTGAAATATTTTTGGTTCATGCATTGCTGAGTAGGACTAAGTCTATCAAAATCAGTCCTTACACACTGTGCCTATTACTGAGTACAGTATTCTCCTGGTTCTATTCACTTCATTCAGCATCAGTTCATATAAATCTTTCCAGTTTCTCTGAAGTCTGCCTGTTCATTATTTCTTATAGCACAATAGTATTCCATTACAATCATATACCACAACTTGTTCAGCCATTCCCCAATTGATGGACATCCCCTCAGGTTCCACTTCTTGACTACCACAAAGAGAACTGCCACAAATATTTTTGTATATGTGGGCCCTTTCCACATTTTTATGACCTCTTTGGGATACAGCCCTAGACGCTATATTACTGGGTCAAAGGGTATGCACATTTTTATAGCCTTTTGAAAATAGTTCCAAATTGTTCCACAGAATAGTTGGATCATTTAAGAATTCCACCAACAAGAAATTAGTGTTCCAACTTTCTCACATCTTCTCCAACATTTATCATTTTCCTGTTTTGTCATGTTAGATCAGTGGTGCTAAACCTTCCTAATGCTGTGACCCATATATGGGAGTATCTGCCTGTGGGCCTACCTGCTTGGAGACAGATGGAAGAATGGCATCTCAGTTCCTAAGACCATCAGAAATATGTGTTTTCCAATGGTCTTAGGTGACCCCTGTGACCCCTGTGAAAGGGTCGAGACACACAGGTTGAGAACTGCTATGTTAGATAATCTAATAGGTGTGATGTACCTCAGAGTTGTTATGATTTGCATTTTTTATATGACTATAGATACCTTTTATTTCTTCCCCTGAAAAACTGCCTGTTCATATCCTTTGGCCATTTATCAATTATGGAATGACTCATAATCTTATAAATTTGACTCAGTCCTCTATTTTTTATTTAGAAATGAGGCCTTTATAAAAGATATTGGTTGTAAAAATTCTTTCTCAGTTTTCTTTTTGCCTCCTAATTTTGTTTGCATTGTTTTTGTGCAAAATCTTTTCAATTTCATGTAATCAAAATTATTCATTTTGTATTTCATAATGTTATGTATCTCTTGTTTGGCCATTAATTCTTCCATTCTCCATAAATCTGACAGATAAACTATTCCTTGCTCACCTAATTTATTTATAGTATCAGCCTTTATATCTAAATCATGTACTCATTTGGACTTTATTTTGGCATATGGTGTCAGACCTTGGTCTATGCCTAGTTTCTGCCATACTATTTTCCAGTTTTCCCAGTAGTTTTTTTCTCAAATAGTGAGTTCTTATCTCAGAAGCTGGGGTCTTTGGTTTTATCAACAATAGATTACGGGGCAGAGCCAAGATGGCAGCATAGGAGCAGCAAGAAATTGCAGCTCTGACACAGCCACATCAAATACCCAAAAAATGTGACTCTAAACAAATTCTAGGGCTCTAAAATGCACACAGATATATTTCCTACTGAAGGTAGCTTGGCTCAAAGTGACCATTTCAGCTCTGAGAGCCAAAACTAGCTGAGCCTGAAATGGCACCTTTTGCCCCGGGAGTGGCTGGACAATAGGAGCCCTGCTGTGGCTGGAGCTTCAGGAGAGTGGATCTGTGGTAGCTGTGGCAGTATCCAGAATTATCAAACAATATGAATAAAGGACTAAGGTTAGTGGAACTTGTTAGAAAACCAGGGAAGAAAAGTGGGTCTGGCCAAGCCGCCTCCAGGGCAAAGAAGTGGGAAGCAGAGGTTCTGCACCAGCCTCCACATTGCCACTTCAGAGTTCCCGGCCTGCAGACAGCAGGGGGCCCAAGCAATCATTAAGAGGCCAAGTGCTCTCGCATTGAGCAGCTTGGATCCAGATTGTGGTCTTGGGTGGTAGTCCTGGGGTATATTTTTGCAGTGAGCTGGAGCTGGGGAGGAATCCAGCAGCCTCCTAAATGCCTCAGCAGCTGGGAAAACCCCAGCAATTTAGGACAGAGCTGTTCCCTCTGGAAGCAGAGTTCCACAGAACTAAAAAAAAAAACAACGTTGAATGGCGACCATGAATAAGCATAGGAAGCAAAGTAAGAACAGCAACCAAACGCTAGATTCCTTCTTTGGGGAAAAGAAGGAACAAAGCAAGGAAAGGGAGGAAGATAACGCAGTCAGAACTCCCACACCAAAAGCTTCCAAAAAACATGAAGATTGCCTAAAAGCTAGAGATCAGCTGAAGAAAGATTTCAAAAACCAAATGAGAGAAGAAGAAAAATTGGGAAGAGAAATAAGAATGATGCAAGAAAATCATGAAAAGAGAGTCAACAACCTGACTGAAGAAATTAACACCTTAAAAAATAGATTAACTCAAATGACAAAAGAGGCCCAAA
>CM053580.1:417641810-417656397 GCA_028627135.1 Pseudochirops cupreus | reverse complement strand
CTTTCTGGTTATCTGTTTACAAAGTCCTAGAGGTTGGAAACTTTGGAGGTTCCAGGACTTTATTGATGATTTATATTGAACTCTTGCACCTTGTTTGTGGGTCTTTGTTGATTTCTGTGTTGCTTATTTGTGCTGACCTCTTGGATGTTGCTTGTAGGTCTGTGTTGATTTCTATGTTGATGATTTGTATTGAGTTCTCAGACCTTTTTGGTGGGTCTGAGTTGATTTCACAGGCAGAAAGTGAATTGATGAAGGTGCTGGAAATATGTATGAATTTTTGTGTGGCTCTGTTAAGCTTTATCTTCCCAGAAACAGGAACTATGAAGGACTTGATGTGCACTGGACACTGTGAGCTTCGATATGGAATGGGAACTGGACAAAGAACTAGACAAGGAAGTGGAGCTGGGATCATGGAAGAGGAACCATGAAAGCTGACAGCCGATCTCAAGTCAAGACGAAAAGACCTCTTCTTCAGTACCTAATGCTGACTGAGATGATTGTGATTTGCTGTAACCTAAGAGTGGAGAACTTTGACCTATGTACTTTTTGTCAAGTAAAGAGGCTTGCCTCCTTAAGGGTGATTGAATTAAGGATTT
The DNA here is from genome assembly GCA_028627135.1 of Pseudochirops cupreus. Taxonomy (NCBI): domain Eukaryota; kingdom Metazoa; phylum Chordata; class Mammalia; order Diprotodontia; family Pseudocheiridae; genus Pseudochirops; species Pseudochirops cupreus. Next base: position 417,655,801 of record CM053580.1, on the reverse strand, counting down.
ACTAAATGAAAGACTTACTAAATAAATGTCATCTTTTGCTTAAAACTGTGTGACCACTTTGGTGAAAACTATATGGCCACTTTGTGATAAGTTGTGAAGTTATAACATTCTGAATGCTATATTTTGATTTTCTGTGAATGTTTTACTCTGATTTGTTACTGAATAAATAGAGAATTCACTATACTGTGTAATCAGAATCTTGAAAGCTGTTCATGGCAACAGTCCTCTGGAAAGCTTGGCTTTACATATAGTTAAAAGATAGGTAGATAGATGGATATATTGATAGATAATGTCCCTATAATGTGAAAGATGAAGAAAGGCTTTCCATAGTTTTCCTTAGAGGCAGCAGGGTAGCACAGTGCATAGAACATTAGGCTTGGAGGAAGAAGGCCTGATTTTAAATCCTGACTCAGACACTTAGTCTCTGGGCAACATCAGGAAAAATCACATAATTTTTCCCACCTCTTTTTCCATATTTCTAACATTAGGGAAATAGACTGAATGGACCTAAGGTACTTTTGGTTCTAAATTTATGATCCTATGATTCTAATATTTTCCTTATTCAGATGATTGATGTCTTGTCATATTGCTTTGCAAGAGGGAGTCCTGTCTTTGGGAGTTTCCTAAACCAATGAAATAATAACAATAATAACAGATGACCAACATTTCTAGAGTGTTTACTATATGTCAGACATTGTGCTAATTGTTTGTTACAGATATTTTCGTTTCAGACCTCACAACAACCCTATAAGCTTTCAGGAGTTTTTCTGTAATGTCTAACAATTCAAGACCCCATTTGGTGTTTTTGTGGCAAAGATAATGGTTGGTTTGCCTTTTCCTTCTTCAATTCAATTTACACATGTAGAAACTGAAGCAAATAGGGTTAAATGACTTGCTCCTGGTCACACATCTAGTAAGTGTTTGGGGCCAGATTTGAACTCAGGAAGATGAATCTTTCTGACTCCAGGCCCAGCACTCCATCACTTCTCCATTTAGCTGCCCCTGAGGTAGGCACTATTATTATCTTTATTTATAATTAAGGAAACTGAGGCAAATAGAGGTGAAGTTAACCATCAGGGCACACTTAACTATTGAGTATCTGAAGCTGAACTTTTATTTAGGTTTTCTTGATCCTTGACCCCAGAGCTTTTTCCAGTATGCCACTTAGCTATCTAATCCTGTTAAAATTTTATTTTTCATACCTATTACCACACAGTGTACCAACTTTCCAGAAGCCTTGAGTAATGACAGAGTCAAAGTTCACTGGCAAATCTAGAGAACATCCTCTTTGAATAATCTAGGAAATTACCACATAAGACAAAGGTGTGCACTTAACTACATGCCTTATTATTGTAAAAGTAGGGTTATGTGTCACAGTACTTACCCCTGAATGGGGTTATGGAATCAAGAAGATTGTTGCCTGATTTCCGCAAGTTTGAATAGTGATGTAGGAGGCCTCATTAATGTCACTAATAATGGCCCTTCAGGAAATATTCATGTTGTTGTCCATTGGCATTTGTGCTACTGGAACCACTGTGTTGTCAAGTGGTTATACAGCTACAATCCAAAAACTCCTCCAATTTTAGGGTAATTGGATAAACTTCAAATAAGCAGTGTCAAACTTCTGCAAACTAAACCAATTAAAAGTCATCCTGGAACTTGTGTATAGTGCGAGCCAAACCTGCTAAATGTAGTAAAGCTATATCTAATTCTCTTAATTTAAGCAATGTCTACTTGGAGTCACTAACTTAATTGCAATTTATAAGGTTACCCAACTACTCAGCCTGGTTCAGACAGCTATGTCGATCCTCATTTTGGTTTTAAAATCTTGAAATGATATGGCAAGGCACTCACTCCAAATTCACTGAGTTTTTCATTTAACAGAATTTCCAAAGTGGTATTATGTCTATCTTCATTTCAAACTATTTGCATTTGGATTATATAACATTTGGGTAAAGCATTAACTTCTGATTCATTACCATTTCCTGCAGGTGTTATGCAGCCCTCTTCCCCATCGCCCCCCACACATTTCAATCTTTAGTGCAATACTTTTCAAAACTGTCTTATTGTTAGAAGGTAAATGAGTCAGGGAAGAAACTTGAGACTAGAGTCCTATCTCTGATGATTCTAAATGTACTAAGCACTAGAAGCAATTAGAGCTTTTCAATGCCAATCATTGGAATAGGAGTAAAAGGAACAGGTTTCTACTTGTGTCTTAAACATGCTATTGTTGATGAAATCATTCATTTCCCTCATATTATCTCAGTTTCCTTGATCAATAAAATGAAGTTTTTCTTTTCTGGACAATGTTATACTGTGATTATTAATGATGATACTAATAAAAATAGGTTATTTTTATTATGTATGGCAAACACATACAGTGATTATTCACATTCTTCTCTTAAAATGTCAAGTTGTCAGGGCAGCTAAGTGGTGCAGTGAATAGAGCCCTGGAGTTAAGAGGACTTGAGTTCAAATCTGTCCTCAGACACTTGGTACTTACCAGCCTTGTGACCTTAGGCAAGTCACTTATCCCCAATTGCCCTTCCAAAAGGCAAAAAAAAAAAATCAAGTTGTCAGATTTATACTAAACCAATAGATACTTAATCTCTACTTCCCACCTCTTCTCTAATAGCAGGTCTTGGTTATCTTCCTTCTGGGGCAAGTTACTTGTAGGGAGGGAGCTAGGTTGCATGGTGGATAGATTACCATAGTTGAAGTCAGGAAGACCATTTACTACCTTACTGTGTGACCCTGTGCAATATATTCAATCTATTTTAAACTGAGTTTTCTCATTTAAAAAAAGGAGTAATTGTAATAATTACCTCAAAGGTTTATTGTAAATATGATATGATATGATATATGTAATTTTCTTTGCAAACCTTCAAACATTATACACATTTTAGTAACATCTTACAACACTATGGGGTAGAGATATAGAGGAAAATAAAGGAAAAATAAGGAAGTGGAGACCATGAAATCCTTATCTAGAATCACTAATCTTGATTATACTATACTTTCCCTTCCCCCAGGCATAACTCCAAAGATACTACTTCTTTCATTTTTATCAACAGGAACCTCAGTAGTTGACAGTATACATAGATTTACGATAGAGATTTTGGTTATATATGTGAAAAGCCTTGGGTAAATGGCCTTGCTGGCTGCTCACTGAAGTGTCTGGGGAGAGCTGATTTTCTGGGCTTTTAGCTGGGCCTCATACATGAGAATTAATTTGTTGAGTGGATGAGGATATAATGAAAGCTGAGGGAAGTGCCCACAATGGTTCCATTGAAGGTAGCTTGCTTTGAAACATTCTTGTTATGAATGCATGCATTTTAGCATTCTGTCTATATACAAGGATATCTTTATACTAACCATAACAGAAACAAAGAAGGAATCAGACAAATAGAAAGATTTCCCTTGAATAAAATGGAGGATAAAAAATATTGATCCTATTAAATTACATGGACCCTTAGAAATACAAGGACTATTACCCCACAAAGCATCCGAACAACAACAACAACAACAAAAACAAACCCTCATGTGTGTGTGTAGAGACAAAGATAGTCACAGATTGCTTACCAGTTACCCTATAGTACACTCTTTGATGCTGGACATATGGCAGGTTTGGCTGCATTCATGATTACTAGTACGTGCTCAGTTCCTGACTGCTGAAGAAGTTTTGGCATTACTCAGGGAACCTATCTCAATGTCACAATCATGCCCTTCAAGCTTTTCACCTGATTATATACAGGAATATATGGGAACCTATACATCTACTGAATGAATAATATGAGGTAGCTATTAGAAAACTGTGACTTGGGCCATATAAAAACAAATTAACTAATGATGTGTCAGAAACTTTATTTCAATATGCAATTAGTAGTCACTTAATCTCTATGCAATCTCTATGCGTCATAGTTTCTTCCTCAGTGAAATGAGGGAGCTATATCAGATCATCCCTGTGGGGCCTGTCTGCCTCTAGTAGCCTCTATGTTCAAGTAATAAAATACAATTTAGGTATTGTTGGAGACATTCTAGGTTCTATACCATCTTCCCCCTTCATTCTTTCTTTCCTTCCTTCCTTCCTTCCTCCATTCCTTCATTCCTTCCTACCTCTCTCCCTCCTTCCCTCCCTTCCTTTCATGAATATCATCTCCAAACTATTGTTTGTCTGTTAGATATCACGATATTCTGGGCTTATGTAAGACTGACTCCATCAAAGTATTTTCATTTGAATATGATCACATATTTGTCAGTATATTGTAGCTCATCTTTAATGGAAGAATTCAATCTTTTGGCAAAATAAGGAGGCAAATTGTCATTTCTCTTAGTATAATTATAAAATGATCCTTTATTTTTTGTCCAAATGTGCCATAGTCTATCTTATTTCATTGGCTCAAAATTAGAATTTTTATTGTATACTTGTTTCCTTTAATTATGCCTATAGTGACATTCATAGAGTATTCTATACAACCAAAAACCCTAGAAAATATGAATTTAGTGGCATGAATCTCATAAGATTAAGAAAGGTATGGTGACATGCTATGAATATTTGATCTGAAAAGCAAAATAGACAGCTATTATAGAAAAATCACTAGACATGACCTTGGTGGACTTGGGTTCTGGTCAGAGCATTGCTATTTGGCAATATGACATAAGGCTCTGTGATGAATACCAAGTTATTTAAATTATCTGGACCTCAGTTTCTTCATCTCTAAAATGGAGATAATAATACGTTAACTATCTTTCTCAAAGTGTTGTCGTGAGGATATGAGATAAGGCTATATAATCATAATAATAAAGTTATATAGCCATGAGATAAGGTTGAATAAAGTGCTGTGAAAATTAACGTTCTATATAAATTTCAATTGTTATTGTGCCTTTCCCTCTAAGATTGCTTTCTATCTATTCTCTCTATCTCCCCCTTCCCTCCCCATGCTGCTCTCCATGCCCCTCTCTATCCCCTTTTCCACCCCCCTTCCTCTCTGTCTCTCTCTTGAAGAAGTATATAGAACCACAGCCTTAAACCGTAGTGACCTACTCTTAGATGTCTGTAGGACCTATGTCCCTTCTTGATTGATCTCTCCCTTCTCTGCCATAGCTCAATACTACTTTTATTCCCTCTTTCCTATTGTTCCTATGTCTCTGATTCTTTCTGTATTAGATATAATGGTAATGGGGATTTGAAAATTTTCCCCACCCCAAGCAAACAACTATTTAGTGACTTGTTTCAGTTGAGGCTTGTCTGTGATTATATCAGGTCTTTGTTAAGAAATAGAACTTGCAAAACCCACAGTGGAAAGGACTTGCCAAAGGCAGGAACAGAGAGGAGCTAATGACCACATAAAAGCCTGAGCACAAGAGAGAGAGAGTCAGAACTTCTGGGAGCAGGCAAGCAGCATGGAGGCTGAGAAGCTAGTGTGAGTGACAGAGGGTCATTCTTGCTTGAAGGAGCTTGTTTTCTTTTTAAGGCCTGACTGGGCGAGGTTTGGGAAGGCTTGGGAATGTTGGCATTCACTGCATTGGTTATGTGTACCAACTTTGTGGTCACTATGTTGAATTTGGATTTCTGGTTTTGGGATTCAACTTTCTGGTATTTGAATAAATAATTTGATTCTGTCCTCCAATTGGAGAGCCTGTTACATTTTGTGATTCACAACTACACCAGCATATTTGTAACAGTCATGCTCACTGTGAATATTGCATTGGTGTTATATTAGATCATTTAGTTCCTGGTAGGTTTGAGTTGTTGCTGCTCATCTATTATAGTTTCCACACACACACCCCACCTCTGCTCCTGTTTGTCTTGCTGAGACTGATATGTCTCTTTAGGAACATTAGCACATGACTCAAATCTGGCTTGATGTTCAAAGATTACAATAGTCTAAAATTACTTATAACAATTAAGAAAGGTATGCTTGTGGCAAAATGAAAAAGAAATCCAATGAGTTCTTAAACCTCTTTGACACTGGCCAAATGGTCTAAACTAAAGCACTAGATTTGAAAGCTACAAAGTGGAGGAGATGACTGATTTAGATTTTTGTCTTGTTTTGTTTTTGTTATTTCTGTTGTTTCTGTTTTCTGATCCTTCCTTGTGTTCTAGCCACTGCATCACAGCGCATTTTCACAATTGGATATTTATGCATCAGATTCCAAATATGACAATTAGCATACAGTTTGAATGTATCTTTCCAGATTCCTGCCTCTACCTTAAGTGCATACTGCTGTGCTCTCTCTAGATTCAGGGAAAGAGATTTATGCATCATAGGTAAAGTTTACAAATTCTGCCTATACGCCCCAGTTTTTATCATCATACTGTCTGTATATGAGCCCTTCATCTACTTTAAGGCTTCATCTTCAGTATATATGCTTTCTTACCTAGGTTACCTAGGAAAACTTGAGAAAACTAGGTGTAACAGAATTTCAGACACCCAACTCCTCCTTCAATCTACCTCCATCGATCAGATTTTGTAAGTGAGCAAATCCAGAGACATAGAGAAAGGAGTTGGGTCTGTGTCTGTGATATACCTTTAACATATATGATTTGACTTAGTAAGGTACTACTATGTGATGAGGAAGAGAATTCCTGGCATTAAGAGATATCTACTTTTATTTTTTTAAAGTAATAATAAAAAAGCGTTTTTCTATTCTTCTCTCATTAACCACCAGCTCTTGATTTTTTTTATTGTTCATTTGTTTTTGTTTTTTGTTGTTGCTGATTGACTATTATGCCACTCTTCATTTTAAGCTTTGGTTTTCATGGAATTTGTAAACCAGTTACTAGATGTAATTCTGCATTTGAAATGGCTTATACATTTTTGACATTTGTGTAAAATAAATCTTACAAACACACACACATACACCAAAATAACAAAAAACAATCATAACATTTTGTGTAGAGGCAAGTAATTACTTCTTTCATATGTTTTGCATCATAAAGCACTTAGTCTAGCCCTATGTACATGAGAGCACTTAATGTAAAGTATTAATTATTTTAGCTTTCAGGAAGCATTATGAATTGTATTGAGAAAAAAAACAAAACAAAACAAAATTACTCTTCCTATTTTGTGTCTGTCTTTTCTGTCAAGGGCAATTATCCTCTAACTGGATTGGGTAAAGGAAAATTGAAAGACATGATAGGTAATGAGCTAGGGGCACATAATGCAGTATAATAGATAAAGCACAAGAATAGAGGTCAGGAGACCTAAGTCTAATTTTGGTTCTTCCACTAATTAGCCATGTCATTTTGGATAGATCTCTGGTATTCATTTTTTTTTCATATTAAAATGAATATATTTGATCATGTGACTTCTTATTTTCCTTGCAGCTCTAATATTTTATAATTCTCTAATAGAAGAAAAACTACCTACTTCAAAGACAGCTCAAATCTCTTGATGTAGAGGACTTCCAACCCAAATTTGGCCCTCTGAAGGAGGTTTTTCCCAGTCTCTGCTCCACCCTCCAGTTACTCTTTGGGGGTAGGAAATTTTCCTCCACCACTCCCCTTTTAAAACATGCTTTATATTTACTGTGCTTGGTAGAGTATTTGAAAAATTGTCCATTTTAATAAAATTGCTTATAAATTTTGCGTTAAATTGCTTAATATTTTTTTGAATAATCAATGATAACTGAAGAACCATAGTAAAAGGATCATTGGGCATAACAAGAGAAAAAAGAATGATAAATATATAACTCTAATTTTTATAAATATCCTTAAAAGATTAATGTAAACAGTCATGTTAGGTAAATTCTTGGGAGGATTTATATAAATCACACATAGTGCTTAGCACATATTAAGTGCTTAATAAATGTTTATTGCTTAATTGACAGACAAATCTTAGGGAACAATTATATGAAATGAGCAGTTATTCATGGGTTAGGATATGACCTAGTGTAATGAGTATTCACACTGAAAAATTTTGTGTATATTTCAATGCAAAAATCATCCCAGAGAGAGATTATCTGGTATGGGTCAGAGTAAGGAAGTGATGAGTAGTAGATATTGGTGGCACCCCCTTAATGGAGCACTAAAGCAATTATTTCTTGACAAAAGATTTACCTTAAACATCTCTGACTTTTTTTTCCATACTAGGTATCATCTTTGTGAAGGGGAACAATTAAAGTATCACCAAAATTGACAGTCAAACCATGAGCAAAAATGATACTGACAGAAGGAATCCAAAATGCATCGTTAAGAATTATAAAGTTTTTAAGAATGCATATTGTTATAGCCTGGGTTTTAGCATGGAGTAAGACACATTTTCTGCCCATGGTGGTTGCCAGACCTATTGTTTTTAGCTTTTTAATCTTTGGGTTCTTTGAACTCAATTTAACTGGCTGTCTTTAGATGTTATTACCATGAGCTGATGATATATATTGATGTCATTGTTTCTGTGATTTTCTGGAGTCCTCCTTATTCCAAATAACCACCAAGCTCTTTATCTGTTTCTTCTTTGCCACCATCTTCTTCATGGAGCTTTGGCATTCAGGGACCAATTGCAATTTCTGTCATAGATGCTTGGCTTTTATTTTCTGGAGAGTCATGCCACACCATGTATAAAGGTACACATTACATTTCTCTCAATCCTTGGCTTAAAGGAAGCCTAGGATCTATGAGTTTGTTTCTCAAAGAACAATATCCCAATGACTCTCCCACTAAGAGGTCTCTTTCCCAAATTCAGACCCCCAGCTAACTTAATTTGAAGGACACATTCTTCATTGAATAATATACCACAAACTCTCCCCCTAGTTCAATTAAAAGTACCAGAGATAAATAGGAAATTGAAATTCAAACACAGAATTAAAAAAAAAAGGATACAAAGTTAAACATGAGTGAGAAATATTAAGAGAGTAAATATCATTAAATAGTTAATGTTTCTATATGAGAAGATGATACATGTAACCCTTAAGAACTTTATTACTCTAGTATTGTAAGAGGAAGTCTACTTAGAGAGAGGTTTTGGATATGATGCTTTATGTTTGGAAGATTAAAAAAATAATGGTATAATCATCATTATTGACTGGAAGAGGGGAATAGGGAAGTGAAGAATGGGGAAAATCATCTCTTATTAATAGGGTAGACCTGGAAGAACATACATACATATATATAGATAGATAGATAGATAGATAGATATAGACATATAGATATATATATATATCATGGGGAGAATGGTAGAGGGGCAAAGAGGGAACACTTAAACCTAACCTTGTCTGAACTGGTTCAAGGAGGGAAGAATATGTATACACACAGCTAAGCACATAAATTCCTTTACCCTTCAACAGAGGAATGGGGTTAAGAGAATACCTATGGATATGAGGAATGGAAGATTAAGAGAGACATTGGTAAGAAGCAATTCTGAGAAAGAGACAAGGTAAAAAGGAAAAGGGTAAGTATAATAGGATGGAGGGAAAAGCAGAGTTAGTGACCATAACTACGGATGTGCATAAGATAAACTCACTACTAAAATGGAAGCAGATAGAATGAATTAGAAACTAGAATACATAAAAACAATACATTAAGAAGAAACACACTTAAAATAGAAAGATAAATATAAAGTTAAAATAAAGTCTGTATCAGGATCTATTATGCTTCAGCTGTATTAAAAATAAAGTTATGGGTAATAATTTTGATCTTAGACAAAGCAAAAGTAAAAATTAGTTTCATTCAGGCAGAGCCAAGATGGGGAGTGAAAGCAGGAACTAACCTGTGAATTCCATCAGTAACCTCTAAAAACTGAATCTGAACAGATTTTAGAGTGACAGAATCCATTGGAAGGCAGTGTGTGGAAAATTCACAGTCCAGGAAAGCGCACACATATAAGACTAGGCAGGGGGAATACCTGGGGGCTGCCCCAGTGCAGACCTGAGACCAGACCACAGTGGAGCCAGAGTGAGCCCCAGAGAGTGGATTTACCACCACAGGGGCAATTTTCAGACATTTCACCACAAGATTGAGGATCTATATGCTGGGTAAGAGAAAGGGTAGTGCCTGTAGCAGCAGCAGCTACTCTTTGGGCTATCAAATTAAAAATCACCTATCTGAACTTCTGGGAGTGAAGATGGCAAAGTAAACCCTAGCAGGTCTAATTTCTCATTCTGACCTTGAAAACCCAAGGATTATTGCCCCAGTGTAAAATCCTGAAGTAGTAGAATCAGAGGCAGGCTTAGAAGTCCTAGAGGAAAGATATGACTGAGGCTGTGCAGAGCCTGAAGTGAAGGGTGGGAGGTGTCCCAACAAGCAGCATCTCAGATGACCAGTGGGAGATTCTGAAACCCAGAGGGATGAAGCCAGCAAGTGCTAACACCAGAAGCCCAGGTGTGCCTTAGCATAATCAGGGGACTCTGCAGACACCAGCATGGCCAAGGCACCAGCTGCAGACCCTCCCTGAGTTTTGCCCCAGGGGCACAGAGGCAGAAACCTGAAGTGGACAGACCACCCCTTCCCCACACCTTACTCTGTGAGCCTCAGGGCAACCAAGGAGAAACACTGACAGTTGGCCTCAGCCTAGATACTCAGAGGCTACAATACATGAAGTCAACAGCCAGGCCCCTAGCTCCCACCTTGAGAAGTGTGGGTCAGAGCCCTCTGTACCGTAGAAGCAGAAATCCACTTTAAAAGCCAGGAAATAGGCAATCATAATGGGCAAGAAAGAAGCTGGGAAAACAAAGAACAAAAACGATTCAATCCTATAATCGCAAGCAAGAACAACCAAATTCAGAGGACAGCATTGACTCTATACTCACACCTGAGACCATGTAAGGGAATATGAATTAGTCTCAAGCCCAAAAAGGATGCTTGGAAAAGCTCAAAAATGACTGTTAAAGCCAAATTAAAGATGTGGAAGATAAATTGACCAGTTTTTAAAATGACAATTGCCACAATGGGGGAAAAAAAGAAACAATCTCACTGATGAAAACAAATCCTTAAAGAGTAAAATTTGTGAATTGGGAAGGGAGGTTCAAAATCTAACTGGAGAAAATAAATCCCTAAAAATGAAATCTGAACATATGGGAAAAGAGCTTCAAAAATTCACTGAGGAAAATAATTCACTAAAATTTAGAATAATTAAAATCAAAGCTAATGACGATATGAAGCATCAAGAATCTGTCAAACAAAACCTAAATATTGAAAAATTAGAAGAAAAGGTAAAATATATCAATGGAAAAACAACTGACTTAGAGAACAGATCTAGGAGAGATAATCTAAAAATGACTGGCTTACCAAAAAGCCATGATGAAAAAAAACAAAACAGCCTGGACAATATCCTTCAGGTAATTAATCAAAGAAAACTGCCCTGAGGTCCAAAAACCAGAGGATAAAATAGTTATTGAAAGAAATCACTGGACTCCTCTTGAAAGAGATCCCAAATTGAAAACTCCAAGAAATATTGGAGCCAAGTTCCAGAATGATCAGGTCAAGGAAAAAATACTGTAAGCAGCCAGAAAGAAACAATTCAAATATCATGGACTACAGTCAGGATCACACAGGACCTGGCAGCTTCCATAATAAAACATCAGAGGGACTGGAATATGATATTTCATGAGGCAAAAGAGCTTGGGCTTCAACCAAGGATCAGCTGTCCTGCAAAACTCAGCATGATATTTCAGGCAAGAAGTTGGTCATTCAATGAAATAAGAGACTTCCAGACCTTCCTGATGAAAAAAACAGAGCTAGGTAGAGAATTTGAGCTTCAAATACAAGACTCTAGAAAGACATGAAAAGGTAAACAAGGTCTCATGGAAATGAATGATGTAAACTAAAATAAATAAAAGTTAAAAAAAAGGTAAACAAGGAAAATACATACATATACACACACATTCACATAACTTGTGATTCAATAAGATCAAACTGTTTACATCTCTATATGGAATGTTGATACCTGTTAATATTGAGACTTGTATAATTATCACAACATTTAAAAGGGGTATATATAGATAGAGGGTGTGGGTATAAATTAACTAATCTAATGATAAAAAACCTTGTTAAAAGGTGCAAATAGTTTGTAACAGTAAAAAAGGAAAAGAGGAGGCAAAAAAGCATAAATTATGCCACACAAAGAGGCATAAAACACACTATAGTAGAGGGCAAGAAGGGAGGGAGATGAAACATTATATGATTTTTACTCTCATTGGTCTTGGTTCAAAGAGGGAATAACAAAATCAGTTAAGCATAGGATTCTAATGTGAAGAGACAGAAAAACTCCTTATAATAGAGGGAAAGAAGGGAGGGAGAGGAGCACTGTATGAGATTTTACTCTCATTGGATTGGGTTCAAGGAGAGAATGACATACTTTGTTAAGTATAAAAATCTATCATGCCCTACAGGCAGTAGAAGGGAAAAGGAACAAAAAACAGGGATGTTTAGAAAGGAGAGTAGAAGTAAGAGGGAAGGTAGATTCAGGGAGGGGGGCGGATAGGGAGGGCATACTGAAGGAGATGGTGGTCAAAAGGAAAACTCTTAAGGAGGGGAAGGGAGAAGGTAGAAATAAAAGCACAAACAGGGTAGGGAATAGGATGCAGGGAAAGAGACAGTAATCATACTATGAATGTGAATGGGATAAACTCTCTCCTAAAAACCTACAACATAGTGTCTACAAGAAACACATCTGAAACAGGGGAATACACACAGGGTAAAAATAAAAGGCTGGAATAGAATATACTATACTTCACGGGGTGAAGCCAAGATGGCAGCATAAGAGCAGCAACATATCAAAGCTCTCACATAGCCAACCCAAAATGCCCAAAAAATATGACTCTAAACAAATTTTAGAACTCCAAAACACACACAAATATACTTTCCACTAAAGTCAGCTCAGCTACAAAGAACCATCTCAGCCCTGTGAGCCGAAACCAGCCTAGCCTGAAACCGCAGCTCTGCCCCAGAGGTGGCTAGATGAGAGGAGCTGAGCCCCAGCTGGAGCTTCAGAAGAGTGTATCTGCAGCAGCTGCGGCAATATCCAGAATTAGGTTAGTGGAGCTTGGCGAAATCAGGGAAGAAAAGCAGGTCTGGCCAAAACACCTCCAGGGCAAAGAAGTGGGAAACACAGGTTTTGCACCTGCCTCCACACTGCTGCTTCAGAGTTCCCGGCCTGCAGACTGCAGGGGACCAAGCCATTGTTCAGAGGCCAAGGGTTCTTGCGTTGAGCGCCTGGATCTGGATCACAGTCTTGGGGCGTTGGTCTTGGGTTTTTTTTTTTCAGTGAGCCGGAGTGGGGGAGGGACCCAGAAGCCTCCTAAGAGCTCTGGCAGCTGCAAAAACCCCAGCAATTTGGGACAGAGCTTTCCCCTCTGGAAGGAGAATTCCACAGAGATTAAAAAAAAATTCATGGACTGACCAACCATGAATAAGAATAAGCAAGAGAAGCAATGTAAGAACAGCAACCAAACCCTAGATTACTTCTTTGGGGAAAAGAAGGATCGAGGCAGAGAGTGGGAGGAGGACAGCACAGCCAGAGCTCCCCCACCAAAAGCTTCCAATAAACATGAAGATTGCCTTAAAGCTAGAGATCAGCTGAAGGAGAATTTTGAAAACCAAATAAGAGAAGTGGAAGAAAAATTGGGAAGAGAATTTAGAATGTTGCAAAAAAATCATGAAAAGAGAGCAAGCAATCTGACTGAAGAAATCAATACCCTAAAAAATAGATTGAGTCAAATGACAAAAGAGGCCCAAAAATCCAATGAGGAGAAGAATGCCTTAAAAAGTCAACTTTGCCAGATGGAAAAAGAATCTCAAAAGCATTCTGAAGAGAATAATTCCATCAAAATTAGAGTGAGCAAATGGAAGCAAATGACTTTATGAGAAATCAAGATACTATCAAACAGATCCAAACAAATGAAAAAATAGAGGACAATGTGAAATATCTCCTTGAAAAAACCACTGACCTGGAAAACAGATCCAGGAGAGTCAACTTAAAAATTATTGGACTACCTGAAAGCCATGATCAAAAAAAGAACTTAGAAAGCATCCTTCAAGTAATTCTAAAGGAAAA
>CM053580.1:417626250-417641310 GCA_028627135.1 Pseudochirops cupreus | reverse complement strand
TTGAGTTAATCTATTTTTTAGGGTGTTGATTTCTTCAGTCATACTGCTGACTCTCTTTTCATGATTTTCCTGCAACATTCTTATTTCTCTTCCCAATTTTTCTTCCACTTCCCTTATTTGGTTTTGAAAATCCTTCTTCATCTCATCCCTAGCTTTGAGGCATTCTTCATGTTTATTGGAGGCCCCTGGTGGGGATGCTCTGGCTGCACTCTCCTCCTCCCTCTCTCTCCCATGATCTTTCTTTTCCCCAAAGAAGAAATCAAGGGTTTGGGAGCTGTTCTTACTTTGCTTCTTGTGCTTATTCTTACTCATGGTTGTTCAGTCTGTGATTTTTTTTTTAAATCTCTGTGGGGCTCTGCTTCCAAAAGGGAAAGCTCTGTGCCAAATTGCTGGAGTCCTCCCAGCTGCCATAGCTCACAGGAAGATGCTGGGACTCTTCCTACTTACTTCAGGCAGAGTGGCTAATGAAGACTCCAAGACCGAGGCCCAAGACGGCAATCCAGATCCAGGCCGTTCAACGCGAGAGCACTGGCCTCAGAATAAATCACTTAGTCCCCCTTCTGTCTGCAGGCCAAGGGCAGGAAGCTGCAACGTGGAGGCGGGTGCAAAACCTCTGCCTTATGCTTTTCCACTCTGGAGGCCTTCTGGGCGGACTGCTCCCCTCCCAAATTCGCAAATCCCACTGAGCTGCTCACAGCTACCACTAATCTGCTCACCTGAGAGGCTCCCCTGCTCCTCCCGTCCAGCCGCCCCCGGGACACAGCCACGGCTTCAGGCCAGGCTGGTTTCGGTTCACAGTGCTGATAGGGTTCCTCATAGCCGAGCTAACCTTAGTGGGAAGTATCTTTGTGTGCGTTTTGGAGTTCTAGGATTGGTTTAGAGTCCTATTTTATGGGTATTTTGGGGTGGCTATGTGAGAGCTGCGATATGTTGCTGCTGCTACACCGCCATCTTGGCTCCACCCCCTCATCTTTCTTCTTTCTTGTACCTCATATGTCCTCTCTCTCCCTCTTCATCTACTGAATATCAACTCATCCTTTCAAGACCACCTCAAGTGCTATTTATTCTATAAGCTCTTTCTTGACCTTCCTTCTTAGTCATGAGCTTTATTTTGCAACTCAGTAATGTAGTTTTATAGCATTCTGCTTCGTAGTTATTTGTGTTTTTGTTTTCTTCATTCTACTATTATGCTTCAATCTAATAGCATGTAGACAATGCCTGGCCTAAACTTTCTATCTTTCCCCAAAATTAGCATTGTTCTTTGGACATGACAAGAAATTACTATATAGGGGCAGCTAGGTGGCACGGTGAATAGAACACTGATGCTAGAATCAGGAGGACCTGAGTTCAAATCCAGCCTCAGACAGTTAACACTTACTAGCCGTGTGACCTTGGGCAAGTCACTTAACCCCAATTGTCCAGCCTTCCCCCATCCAAAAGCAAAAAAAAAAAGGAAAGAAAATTAAGGGGAAAAAAATAAATTACTATCTATTGCATAAATGAATAGAGAAATGGGTGGATAGGGTGGACCCTAAAACTTATACAAACTATTGGTAGCTGCTGATAATTGATGGGAGTAAATAGATGTTGATTAAATCCACTGTGCATATATTAAGTGCCTAATAGATTCAAAGTACTAGATAGGCATAAGAAACCAATTGAATTAACCCTCTATTTCCAGGAATTAATACTGACCAAAAGCCTAAGAGAAATACAGATTTTTCATGGCAAATTACAGTGGGATGAAGAGAGAGAGAGAGAGAGAGAGAGAGAGAGAGAGAGACTATAGCCATCCTTTAAAGACTGGAGAAATGTAAATAAAGAAAACAAACACTACCAGAGATATGTAAGGTATGTATTTTATCTGTTTCACTGCCTGAGGCAATACCTCCATTGTAGGCATAACAAATGCAAACTGATATCAATACTTATAGAAAAGATGAAGGGACTAGAGAATACCTCTATAAATATTAGCAAAATTGATTCAAAGCTATTGTTAAATAGAAGAATGTAAAGCAGGGAGGAAGAGAGAAAAGGCATTCTTGATTGCATAGGGCAAAATGATAACTATGGATCTCTTCCTATGGTCATGGAGACTAGACCTTACAAACATCTATTAAACATCTATATTTTATGTACTGTACTAGTGCTGTGGATATACAAAACAAAAATAAATCATTCTGGTGCAACAGAATGAAAAAGAACTATAGGTGTTCACATGTAGAAGAATCTTTACGCAGTAGTTAGTGACTGCCTCCAAAGGAGTAAAAGGATGGATATATACAGAATATTTGTTATTATTTAGCCTTTTCATTGAGGTCCAACTCTTTGTGACCACATTTAGGGCTTTCTTTGTAAAGAAACAGCAGTGGTTTGTGATTTTCTTCTGAAGTTCATTTTGAGATGAGGAAACAGACAATCAGGGTTATATAGCTAGTAAGTATCTGAGGCCAGATTTAGATTTGAACTCGGTTCTTACTGACTCCTGCTGTGAACACTCTATCTAACACCTAACTGCCTATGCAAAGCATACAATCAGTCAGATGAATCACCTTATATAGAACTAAGAGATATTTTCAACATCATTTGATCTAACTTCCTCATTTTAGATATAAGGAAACTAAAGCATAGGTACCTTAAAGTGACTTCCCTAAGACGGCAGAAGTAGTATAGAGCAGAATCAGTATTAATAGGTAAACTTGTGCTTTTCTGGTACAGTATCAACAAGATGTGATAAAAATAAATAATAACAAATATTTATTTAACAAATGAATTAGTATTTATTAATTGATTAATTAAAGCTTTATCTGCTGATACCCAGACACAAGTGCTTTCCATTTAGGACAAGGTAATGACACAAGATTGCTGACCTAGGGGAAATTATCCCATACCCCATGGCTAGATTTACTGAGCATTGCAAATCACATAGTGAGGCCAAAATGTGGTAAAAATAGAGAGCTGAACTTGAGAGGAGAAAGACATGAGTTTATCTCCATACCACCTCCAAATAGATATATATATACTTTGGTTGTGTGACTTTGAGCAAGTCAAAGTCATTTCTCCTCTCAATGCTCTATACCAGGTGTTAAACTTGCCAAGGTAGTTGTAACAACAATGAAATATTCACAATGTCTATGGCAACTATAAATATGTCAGTATAGCTACTAATCACGAAACGTAACAGGCTTTCTACATGGGAGACATAGCCAGAACATTTATTCAAATACCAGAAAGCTGAGTCCCAAAACCAGAAAGTTGAAGCCATCACAGTAGCCATGGATTTGGCAGACATAGTTAATGCAGTAAACACCCACATTCTCAAGCACTCAAAAAAAAACCAGGCTCCCCCAGGCAAAGATCTTCCTCTCCTCACTCACACTAACTGCTCAGCCTTCATACAGCTTGCTTCCAGCAGCTCCAGCCCCCCACAGTTTCTGTCCCTTTGCAGTCCTCAGCAGGAGTCCTCAGCAGAAGTTCTGGCTGGCTCAAAGAAGAAAGTCATGTGGCTGCTGCTGCTTCTAGGTGCTGTGCTGGCTCCAGCCAGCCATTCTGGTTCCTTCCTGCCCCACCCCTTCCTGCTATGTCAGCAAACTCAAGGGGCATGGAAGATCTTTAAATCCCATTACCATTATATTAGCTATCTGCAATACTTACCAAATCAGATTAACATGTAATTGGGAAATATGTAGCAAAATGAGTGAAACTACAAAAAAATAAAAATAAAAAATGACATTACATTTAAAAACTCAATATACAGCCTGGTGGGATTCTCATGTGTCATTTAGGGGCCCTCATTTCTATAACTTTGATACCATTGCTTTCAACAGTGCTCTAAGACTACAAATTGCAGATGATTTCCCAGCCTGCATTGGTAGATGGAATTTTCTCACATGAGTTTACTATACTCCTAAAATCAAATGCCCAGTTGCTATCCACAAATCTCATAAACTTTTTAAAAATGTGTATGAGTTCAAATTAAATTTGTTTAATCTTCTTGGAATCTGTTTTTTTTTTTTCCTTGAACCTTGCTTTGACTTTAGATTCTGGTCTTTGCCTATTACCATGGATTCTAGTTATTCCCTCTTGCTGCTTGTACTCATCCAGCATGAGGACATTTCCCTTTTTGTCTTTTACTCACACTCTGTATCTGTACAACCTATAATCTCCCTCCTTCACTATTTATATAATGGGTCTCTTGACTCTAGCTCTTGAACTAAGAAGACCATTTTAATCTTTCATGCCCCTACTAGGGTCATATTCCATACTCTGTAAAACTACAATGTCAACCAATCTATAATTTGTACTCTTCTTTGTTCAGAAATTACTTTACTCCACTGAAATGTCACATTTAAAACTATTTGAGAAGGTGTGTGTGTGTGTGTGTGTTCATTTTGTCTTCATATCCTCACTGCTAAGTAGACTGTCTACCACAAAATAGACACTTCAGAAATACTTTTTGAAAAAAAAATGATGAAATGTGCATTTTGTGCATTATGTTATGTATATTAGGGATATTCGTGTACGATATCTAACTGTATAATTTACAGGAGAAATTATCACATCTTAACTATGGCAATCTCATTTAGCACCTAGCACAATAATCTTAAATGGAGAATCACTTAATAATACGTTTGACTTGAATTCACTTAAAAAGAGGAACAACTGCCTATTTCCAAGATCAAAGACACCTTTCCTATTTGAGAAGATTCTTCAAAGAGAATTGACAACAATCACATGTACATCTTATTTCCACAACCTAATAGGTATTTCATTTAGACCAGGCAACTCAAACACTCTGGTTGGGGGGTGGGGGGGAGGGGTACAGCTCAAATGTTTTCTCACTATCTTATCACTTACATTTACCTTAGCTTTCCTGTTATTGATTTATGTTTACTTTTACATTCTATAGGTCATTATCCCTCATCCAAAAGTTATTACCTTTATATGCACAGTTGATAGTTACTTTTCTTGTTCCACCCACCCCCTAACATATCTTTTCTAAACATATTGTTCTTGTCAGAATTTGTCACAAGCCTCAGCTCCTATTGGGCTTTTAGCCTTCTTGACATGATTCATAGAGTATGACTCCACTCTTTTGTATTTGTCTTCAGGGACCAACCCTCATCTCCTCTTCTGCACATGTCCTAAAAGACCATTACTCATTCCTCTGTGCAAGAACACTAAACACTTTTTTGACAGCTAGTAACAGATGAAAAATAAATCAAAACTTTAATAATAAACTCACTTTTAAGGATTGTTAAAATGAGAATCTAGATTGGCTCAGATCATCAAATGTTCAAAACAGGCTCTCAATCTAAAGTACTCATAAGATCTATCTTTTTGAAGGGAAGAGATAAAGGAAATGATCACTTAAGCTCCTGTATTTGTTTCAGGCACTGTGCAAAGTGTTGTTTTTGATTTTTAAAATATTATCACATCTGATCCTCACAATAGCCATAGTAAGGAAGTACTAATATCTTCCTTATTTTGCAGTTGAAGAAACTGAGACAGAGATTAAGTGACTTGCTTATGGTCACATACCTGATATCCGAGGTTAGATTTGAATGTGAGTCTTCAGGATCCCATCCTCAGAGCCTTATCCATTGCAACACCTAGTTATTTGTTCAAAAGATATATTTTAAGGATATTTTGCAATAACTTTAGAATAGAAATATAACTGACAGGTTAAACTTCTCGTTTCCATAAGAAGGGAAGGTTTTTAAATGATTCAGTTCAGAGTCTTTAGTAATGCAAAATTCAGGAATTAACACCTAAAAGTGATGAATTTTCTTTTTATCTTATCTCCTTTCACCTGCCTACCCTTTGATGGAGGTGTTAATGAGCAGTGAAATGACCAAAAGGCAAGCAAAGTGAGAGGGGAAAGGGGTACAGATCTTACAAAAATTGAATAATCATCCTTTAATAATTAAGAGTTATCTGCCATGACCTTCCAGTAACTGAGAGCTCTTCAGAAACTTAAAAGAAAAAAGAAAAAAAGTGCTATAAATTTCCATAATTATCATGGCTAAGAGGGTTAAATATTCTTAAATAAAGAAAACATTTCACCCCCTTTACTGCTGTATGGATTGAGGAATCAAAGAAAAAATGATTGTGATTGTAAAATTTTGTATTTATGTCTATATACATATTTATGTACATACACACATTTTTGCATATATGTGTGTGCATGTATACACACATGTATATGTGTATAAATACATATACATACATATACATATATTTAGCAAAATCTCATTTCCTTAAAATGTGAAGTTTTGATAAATTATATAGACAGGATATTCTCAAAAGAAGACAAGCAAGTTATTAATATCCATATGAAAAATGTTCCAAATTATTAATAATAAGTAATAAGAATCATGATGATTCTAGATTTCCCACTCGCATCAATCAAAACAGCAAAAATAACAAAAAAGTGACAATAGCTTGATATCAAGTAGGAGGACAGGCATAGTAATGCATCATTGGTGAACTATGAATTGGTCTAAATCTTCAAGAAAAAAGTTTGAAACTATCCCCTAAATGTCATTTAAATATGCATACTCTTAGATCTAGGCATATTGCTACTAGACAGAGAGAAAAGAAGGACAAGAAAAATAAGGAAAAGAAGAAGGAGGAGTAGAAGGAGGAGGAGGAGAGTAAGAGAAGCATAGATTAAAGAAGAGTAAGAAAGGAAAAAGGACAAGAAAAAGGAAAAGAGCCATTTAGAAACTGTGAATTCTCTCAATCAAAATGGAATAATTAAAATTATTAATTAAACAAATTAGACACTCTTAGGGGCTTTAAATATATAAATGCTAGCAAACATCCCAAGAATTTCAAGTTAAGATGTAATCTCTGGAGGAGACCTCTATAGGGAGAAGGAAGAGATTTTTGGCCCCTACCCTACCTATCCCAGGAGCCATAGAAACTAATGGTAGAGTAAGAGATACCCCAGAATTCCATATAGTCTTTCAGACTTTTATTATTATTTGAGTTAAAACCTCCCCAAAAGAAGTATAGTAGTTTAAGTGTTCATCAATTCAAGTAAGTTAAAGCACAAATGAAATATCAGAGACAAACACTCCAGACAAACAATATTGAATACCTGGATTCAGAGGAGAAAAAACAGAGAAAGAAAACAAAGAGAGAAAGCTAACACTTATAACAAAAAAGAAAAACCATTGCTATGAAGACTAGCAAATTCTAGAAGCCCAGCCGAATGAGCTTTACATTAGAGATGTAGGAACTGAATGAAGTATTTAGAGAGAAAGATTTCCAGGTCCTGCACTATCAGGAGGTGGTATAAATATAAAACTTCTATAAGCAGAAAAGAAGGGAAAGGAATAAATATTTATGTAATGCTTAATATGTGCCCAACACTGTGCTGTGCTTTAGAAATTATCTCCTTGAAGATGGTGGAGTAGAAGCACAAACTTGGCATGGGCTCTGGCACCAAACAATTCCAGTACCTGTAAAAAAAATGATTCTAAACAAATTTTAAAGCTACAGAACCCACAAAGTGACAGAGAAAAACAAATCTCCCACTGAAGAGAGCTGGCAGGTCAACAGGAAAGGTCTATTGCAATGTGCTGAGAGCTGAGCACAATCCTGCAGGAGCCACGCAGTTGCAGCCCCAGGAAGGCCCTGACCAGCAACTACCAGAGCAATCTTCAGGACAGTGAATAACCAGCAGCTGTGGTGGTTATCAGACTTCTCAAGACATAAATGCCAAAAACAAAGTAAAAGGTGAGTGTGGAACTTTGTTGGAACAGGGGTTACAAAGAGTGAGGTCCAGCCTCTGTCCCAGGACAAGAAGACAAAGAAGTGCAGCAGCTGCACAGCCACAGCCACAACACTGCCTCAGGAGCTCCTGGCCTGAAGATTGTAGGGGGACCAAATGACCATTCACAGGGTAAGTACTCTTGCTTTAACCTGCTTGGATCTGGAGTGATCTCTTGGGTGGTGGTCCTGAAGTGTATGACCAGTGAGCCAGAAGTTGTGGTGGCTGTAGAGACATCACCCTCCTAAAAGCTCCTCCTAAAAGCAGCTGTGAAAACCCCAGTGATTTGGGACAAAGCTCTCTCCATTCTGGAAACAGAGTTCTACCATGGCAAAGAGCTCAAACTTCAAGTAATTGGCTGTCAATATGAGCAAGCACAAGAAGCAGAAAGAGACCATAGAATCCTTTTTGTGGGACAAAAAGGATGAAGGCATAGAGTGGGAGGAAGACAGTGATGTCAGAATTCCTGCATCAAAAGCCTCCAAGAAAAATATGAACTGATTACAGGCCATGGAGGAGCTCAAGAAGGATTTTGAAAATCAAATAAGAGAAGTGGAGGAAAAACCAGGAAGAGAAATGAGAATGATGCAGGAAAATCATGAAAAGCAAGTCAACAGCCTGCTAAAGGAGACCCAAAAACACACTGAAGAAAATAACAGCTTAAAAAGTAGACTAATTCAAATGGCAAAAAAGGTGTAAAAAGCCAATGAGGAGAAGAATGCCTTAAAAAGCCAAATTTGCAAGATGGAAAAGGAATTTCAAAAATTCACTGAAGAGAATATCTCCTTCAAAAATAGATTGGAGCAATTGGAAGCTAAGGACTTTATGAGAAATCAAGATACTATTAAACAGATCCAAACAAATTTAAAAATAGAAGGCAATGTGAAATATCTCATTGGAAAAACCACTGACCTGGAAAATAGATCCAGGAGAGATCATTTAAAAATTATTGGACTACCTGAAAGCCATGATCAAATAAAGAACCTAGACACCATCTTTCAAGAAATTATCAAGCAAAATTGCACTGATATTTTAGAACCAGGGGGCAAAATAGAAATTTAAACAATTCACCATTTGCTTCTTAAAAAAGATCCCAAAATGAAAACTCCTAGAAACATTATAGCCAAATTCCACAGTTCCCAGGTCAAGGAGAAAATACCACAAATGTCAGGAAGAAACAATTTGAGTATTGTTGAAAACACAATCAGGATAACACAAGACCTAACTCCTTCCACATTAAGGGATCAAAGGGCTTGGAATATGATATTCCATAGGTCAAAGGAGGCAGGACTAAAATCAAGAATCACCCACCCAGCAAAACTGAGCATAATGCTTCAGGGGAAATTATGATCATTCAATGAAATAGAGGATTTTCAAGCATTCTTGATTAAAACACATGAGCTGAACAAAAAATTTGACTTTCAAATACAAGAAGCAAAAGAAGCATGAGAAGGTAAAAAGGAGAAAAGAAATCATAAGGCACTTATTAAAGTTGAAATATTCACATTCCTACATTGAAAAATGATCATTGTAACCCATAAGACTTTTCTCAGTATGAGGACAGTTGAAGGGAATATATATGTATATATGTATACATGCATATATATGTATGCACAGGAGGGTATGTGTGTATATAAACATATGTGTGAGTTTGGGCATACATATGTTCATGTATACATAGACAGAGGGCACAGGATGAGTTGAATATGAAGGGATGGTATCTAAAAAATAAAATTAAGAAATGAGAGAGGAATTTATTGGGAGAAGGAGAAAGGGAGAGATAGATTAGGGTAAATTATCTCATATATAATACACAAGAGAAAATTGTTATAATGGAGGGGAAGAGTAGGAAGGTGAAAAGGAATGAGAAAACCTTACTCTCCTTGAATTTGGCTTAAAGAAGAAATAACATACACACTCAATTGGGTATCTTACCCTACAGGAAAATAGGGAGGTTGGGGGGGATGATAGACAGGAGGTCGTATTGGGGGAGAGAATAGTTAGAAGCAAACATTTTTGAAAAGGGATAGGGTCAAAGGAGGAAACAGAATAAGTGGGGGGTGGGAAAGGATGGAGGAAAATACAGTTAATCTTTTACAATATCACAATTATGGAAACGATTTGTGTAACTACACACGTACAACCTATATTGAATTGCTTATCTTCTCAGTGGGGCAAGATGAGGAGGGAAGAAAGGAAAAAAATCTGAAACTCAAAGTTTTACAGATAAATGTTTAAAAAATGTTTTTTTACATGCAACTAGGAAATAAAGTATACAGACATTGGGGTATGGGGATTCATCTTGCCATACTAGAAAGTGGGGGGGGGGGCGGGTTGATGGAGGAGGATATAAGAGAGAACAGATTGGGCAAAGGGGTATTAAAGAGGCTTGCTATTTTGGGGTGGGGTGGGGGAAAGATGGGGATAAAAGTGTAACTCAATTTTGTGGAAATATTGAAAACTAAAAATTAATTAATTAATTAATTAAAAATGAAGAAAACACACACAAAAAAATAAATCTCATTTAACCCCATAGCAACCCTTCCAGGTAAATGCTATTGCTTTACACATTTCATAGTTGATGAAATAGAGACAAATAGAGTTTAAGTGACTTGCCATGGGTCACACAACTAGTAAGTATCTGAGTAAGAAGTTTAACTTTGCCACTTTTAACTCTGCCACTTAGCTGCCTTTAAGGAGGCACCTAGTAGGAATGGGAGACAATAAAAATAAAAAACTTGAATTGCCCATTGGTACTTTGGAGATGGTTGAAGAACCAGAGAATATTTTCTAGTGCATTGGATGGATACTTTGGGTACAATTTATGTAAATATGTGGAAAATAATTGTTCACTGTTTAAAGAAGTTGAAGGGTTATATGTTATATGATGGTAGGGAGTACATACATGAATTAAACATATTATCCAGCAAAATATGGTCAGTATCATAAGATACAAAATTTTAACAGTGATATCTAACTGCTTTTAGTAGTGCTTAGAAGATACTTATGACTTTCAAATGAGTACTATAAAAAGTGGCATATTTACAAGCAACCATAAACAGGGGGAATAAAAGAACAAAAAAAAATCAAGCCAATAAAGAATTCTATCTATATGTAGTTGTTTTTTCTTCATGTTCCAAGCTCAAAGACAGAAGCATTGAATGACTCAAACATCTTAAAATATTAAAGCTACAAATAAGCTCAGAAACTTACAGCAAAGTGTTTGGTTAGTTTTGGAGAAAAACTGTAAAACACATTAATACTTGAAAAGGTATAAAAACTGAAACTCTGTGAAAAGTGGAAGCCAAGACACAGTGACTTGTAAAAAGCATAATTTAGACACTGAAGCAAAACATAAGATGCTATAACCTATTAAAGATATAGTAAGAAAATTGTTCACCAGGGCAGGGAGTTAAGGGTGGAGGCAGAGGAAGATGGTGGAACAAAAGCAGGGACTTACTTGATATCTCCCCCAAATCCCTCCAAATACCTGTAAAAATGACTCTAAACAAGTTCTAGAGCAGCAAAACTCACAAAAATATAGAGTGAAGCACATTTCCAGTGCAAGAAAACCTACAAGGTCTACAAGAAAGGTCTGTTGCACCAGTCTGCATGCAGAATGCAGTGTGGGTATACTGGTACAGACAGAGTCAGATCAGACCTCAAGGGAATGAATAACTGCCAGCTGTGGCAGTTTCCAGTCTTCTCAATCCACAAACACCAAAAAAAAAAACCTTAGAAAGTCAGTAGGGAAGGTCTATCAGACCTGAGTGAGAAAGGAATATGGTATGATTCCAGCCCCAGGATGGTGGTTGTGAAGTAGCCAGGAACTAGTTAAATAGAAACTTCATGGCCTTAAAACAGGAGTCAAGAAACTGGCCTAGAATAATTTGCCTATTTTCCATTTGTTTTTCTTCTTGGTCAGTATGCCCTGTGCCCCTCTCTGCTTACCCCCTATCTACAGATGTAATCACAAACTCCCCCCCTTGCCTATTCTTCATTCTTCTTCTTGCTTGGTCATCATGTCGTGTAATCACAAACCCCTTGCCTCAGCAACTTACTTGCACCTATGAAACCATACTGTATATAAGTTTCTAAAATCCTGATCTCTGAGCTGCTCCCCCTTTTGAATTGGCATGGAGTACCCCTAGCTGGTAAATTAAAGGCCCTTAAAACTTTTAATTTGGACTCTATGGTCACTTTGTTAAGACTCATCATTTAAGTTGCTTCCAGAGCTCTGGGCTGATAGACAGTAGGGGGATTAAGCTGCTGATCAAAGGGAGATTATAGGATTCTCTTGCTTTCCCCATGCTTGGATCTGGGTTGCAGTCCTGGATGGAGGTCCTGGGGCAAGGAGGAGAGCTGGCATGATGGTGCTTGTGGCAGTGATGCAAAGGGAATCCTCCTCCAGTTATAAAGGAGAAAAGAGTGCTTGTTGTCCCTCACAGATCAGAGCACAGTCCAGGAGAGGAGTAAGCATTTATACTTGGATCATATCACCTTCAAAAAACTAAAAATTGATGGGTTCCTAGAAGTATCACCTTCATATCACCTTCAAAAAACTAAAAATTGATGGGTTCCTAGAAGTATCTCCAAAAACAGCTGCACAAAACCCATGATACATGGCACAGTACACCTTCCATACTGGAAGCAGAGTCCTACCTTAACCAGGGTTTAAAAGTCAAATAATTGCTGGGAAAATGAGCAGAGAGCAGGAAAAAAATAAGACTATAGAATCTTACTTTGGTGAAAGGAAGATCAAAATACACAATCAGAAGATGACAACACTTCTATATCCAAAACCTCTAAGAAAAATGTGAATTGGTCACAGCTATGGAAGAGCTCAAAAGGATTTTCAAAAACAAGAGAAGTAGAGGAAAAATTGGGAAGAGAAAGGAAGCAATGCCAGAAAATCATGAAAAATGAGTCAACAGCTTGCTAAAGGAGACCCCCCCAAAATGCTGAAGAAAATAATACTTTAAAAAATAGACTAACCCACATGGAAAAAGAGATCCAAAAAGTCAATGAGGAGAAGAATACCTTAAAAGGCAAAATTGACCAGATGGAAAAGGAGGTCCAAAAGGTCACTGAAGAAAATAATTCCTTAAAAATTAGAATGGAGAATATGGAAACTAATGATTTTAAAATATATCAAGAAATTATAAAACAAAAACAAGAGAATGAAAAAAATAGAATACAACATGAAATGTCTCAATGGAAAAAGAAAAAAAAACTGACCTGGAAAATAGATCCAAAAGAGATAATTTAAAAATCATTGGACCACCTGCATCACCCATACACAAACTTAAGTTTGGACATAACATTAGTTTAATTCCCAAACCCATTACTAAGCAGAAAACTAAAAATATCCAACAATCAGTAGTGCTATACTCTCTAAATACTCTTCCCTTTCTCTGTTTTCTCTAATTACCATGAGGATATTGGGGTTTTCAGCAGGGATCCACAGAACTATCTGGCTGCTGTCAAAAACCAAAAATTGCCCCTCTTTGTAAGTATTCATAATTTTTATTAAACTACCACCTATTATCAATACAGAGATCCTTGGCCTCTTCATTTCACTACAACAGTGATTCCTTCTGAAGTATTCCTTCTTTTTGTC
Source organism: Pseudochirops cupreus (assembly GCA_028627135.1). NCBI lineage: Eukaryota > Metazoa > Chordata > Mammalia > Diprotodontia > Pseudocheiridae > Pseudochirops > Pseudochirops cupreus. The sequence continues at coordinate 417,627,910 of CM053580.1, read as the reverse complement.
TATTTTGTGAAGAATTCTGCTAAAAAGAATAACACAACTTTGCTTAATATAGTAATTATTACAATAAGTTAAATTACAAAGCACAACACATCCACATACCACAATAGGCAAATGCAAACTGATCATGTAGCCATGTACTGAATGCTGTAAGTTGCTCGCATTAATTGAATGTTGATGAATTAAATGTGACTTCATATCATTTTATTATTCTTATTAAATCTAATTTTACATTATTTGAAATGGAGTTAATCCAAGCTTTCTAAAGACCATATCTTCTCTAGAAAATCCATGTCAAGAATTACATACTATTTATTTTTTATTCCTTTAAATGATTAAGTACAGTGCTCTCTACATATTATTTCAAGTTCTCTATAAATAACTGTTGAATCAACAATTAAAATATAAGAAATATTTATTTTCTTTAAAATTAAATGGGGGGGGGGGCGGAGACAAGATTGCAGCGTAGGAGCAGCAACATATTGCAGCTCTCTCTTAACCACCCAAAATACCCATAAAATATGACTCTAAACAAATTCTAGAACTCCAAAACGCACACAAATATATTTTCCACTAAAGTCAGCTCGGTTACAAAGAACCATCTCAGGCCTGCAAGCCAAAAGCAGCCTATCCTGAAACCATGGCTCTGCCCCAGAGGCAGCTGGACAAGAGGAGCCGAGCCCCGGCTGGAGCTTTGGGAAAGCATATCTGCGGCAGCTGTGGCAATCCAGAATTAGGTTAGTGGAGCTTGGCAAAATCAAGGGAGAAAAGCGGGTCTGGCCAAAACACCTCCAGGGCAAAGAAGCATGAAGCAAAGGTTTTGCACCCACCTCTACACAGCCACTTCAGAGTTCCCGGCCTGCAGACTGCAGGAGGACCAAGCGATTGTTCAGAGGCCAAGTGTTCTCACGTTGAGTGGCCTGGATCCAGATCATGGCCTTGGGCGTTGGTCCTGAGGTTTGTTTTTTTTTTTCCAGTGAGCTGGGGTTGGGAAGGGACCCAGCAGCCTCCTAAGAGCTCTGGCAGCTGGGAAAAGCCCAGCAATTTGGTACAGAACTTTCCCCTCTGGAAGCAGAGTTCCACAGAGATTAAAAAAAAAATCACGGACTGACCGAACCATGAGCAAGCACAGGAAGCAAAGTAAAAACAGCAACCAAACCCTAGATTCCTTCTTTGGGGAAAAGAAGGATCAAAGCAGGGAGCAGGAGGAGGACAGCACAGCCAGAGCTCCCACATCAAAAGCTTCCGATAAACATGAAGATTGCCTTAAAGCTAGAGATCAGCTGAAGAAGGATTTTGAAAACCAAATGAGAGAAGTGGAAGAAAAATTGGGAAGAGAAATAAGAATGTTGCAAGAAAATCATGAAAAGAGAGTCAACAATCTGACTGAAGAAATCAACACCCTAAAAAATAGATTAACTCAAATGACAAAAGAGACCCAAAAAGCCAATTAGGAGAAGAATGCCATAAAAAGTTGACTTTGCCAAATGAAAAAAGAGTCTCAAAAGCATTCTGAAGAGAATGATTCCTTCAAAATTAGAGTGGAGCAAATGGAAGCAAATGACTTCATGAGAAATCAAGATACTCTCAAAAAGATCCAAACAAATGAAAAAAATAGAGGGCAATGTGAAATATCTCCTTGAAAAAAACCACTGACCTGGAA
>CM053580.1:417608978-417625750 GCA_028627135.1 Pseudochirops cupreus | reverse complement strand
TTTCCAAGAGACCTGGAAAGCTGAGCACAGAGTAGAGAGCAGTAGGGCTAAGATCCCGATGAGAAAAAGTTCCAAGCATGTGCATAGCTTTTCTCTGGAGAATGATCATTATGTCAAGAGGCAGCTGCTGAATCTCTCAAACCTCAGAGAACATGGAGCCACATACCCAACCGACTGGATAGAACAGAAGGGATTTCTTGTACAAGAATGAGAGTTCAAGGACCAGCCTCCTAGAAAGTGAAGTTCTTGGGGTGCACAAAACTGTTGGGGAAAAGAGATTGTCTCATATGGTGTCTGCATTTCTCCAAGAAGAACAGTGAAAGACTGAATCATGGTATGAAGAAGCTAAAACATAGACTTTTCTCCCTTAGCCTTTCAGTGCATTATTTGTACATTGTAGGTCCAGTTGGGAAGGGAGTTGCTCCTCTAGCAATTTCAATTGGATTTTGGATTGAGGAAGTTCCTGTTCTTAGAGCAATGCCAGAAAGCTGGGGGCATGAAAAGGTTCCTAGGATGAAGAAAGGATTCTCTTCTAGACTGTCCAAAATTTCCCTCTTGAAAAATTCCAAATTAATTTCTCTTTCATTATGAGGGGTATCCAAACCATATGGTGACATCCTCCATTACAGGGATTCCATAGGCCCCTGGGGGAAAAGGTAACTCTGGAGAAAGAGGAAAATTATATTACTTTTTCATAAGCTCCTATGAACCCTTTTGTTTTTAAATTCTGACTGTGGGATGAAATAAGCATCTGTGCCACAGTATGCATTAGCACCTTAAGTAGATATCTAGGAACTAGGAAATTCCTTAGCTTCATCAATGGAGCCCTAGACACAAGTTATATTCTGAAATTACAAGTAGAAATTCTGGATGGGGACAAAGCATGCCAAAGTGATAGATGATAGGAGCAAGGTGGAAGAAGGTGTCTGGGGGAAGAAATGACATCCTAGCTAGCCTGAATATTATGCATTTGAGCCCAGAACTTAGGATCCTGCTCCACAGGTCATGTTTTATTAAGTGATGCTATTATGATTGTCAAGAAGCAGGTATTTCAATATTTCAAGGATCTGTGATTTTGGCTGTATGGATATTACCTTTAGTGATGCATACCACATAGTAAAAAGCCTAAGATAATTTCTGTGACTCAAAAAAATCATTCCCCTAAGGCCAACCTGGTGTTGAGACCAGGATTTAGCTATGCTGGTCATGGGAAAATTGTCATAAATTCTATCATCAGACTGTAACTGAAGTCTTTGCAACTTGGTGAAGGGCCTGACAAAGTTTGCGTTCTAGTGGTGCATTCTTTGGGAATATAGAGTCATCTGAGTAGTTAAATACAAGGTGATTTGGATTTTAGCAGTTGTGAGGGAGAGCAGGAATGGTCAGGAAAAAAAAATCATACAGAAGATGGTACCTTATCTGTACCTTAAAGGAAGAGAAGAATAGAGAAAAAGACAGTTTGGTGAGATTTCAGAAACCAGTAAAGCTTCCTAGAGATAATTTACACATTGGCTGAACCTTCAATTTTTTTTAAAGTGCTTACTATGTGTCAGGCACAAAAAGAGATGAAAAAACAGTCCTTGCTCTAAGGAACATAATTCTTTTCTTTTCTTTTAAAATACACTCTTTCATATTTACCTTCATTTACATGTCTCTCCTACTACAGCCCCCCCCCCAAAAAAGAAAATGTAAAAGAAAACCCTCATTGTAAATAGATATATTCCCCCAGAAGTACAAATTCCTACACTGACCACACAAAAAAGTGAATGTATCTACAGTTTTATTTCTATAAGATATACATATGCATTTACATTCATATTTTTATACACATAAAACAAATTTTAAATTCATTGCCTCTCTGACAGGAGAAGAGTAATGTGTTTCAACTTTAATCTTTTGGACTTGGACTTTATCATTGTGTTATTAAAGTTCTAAAGTCTTTTGAAGATTAAAAAAAAATCTGGTTGAGCTGCAATCTGGGAATTGACACCTGGGCTATGGCATGTTTGCTGGTCAATTTGTGGAGACATGGATATGATACATCCAGACCATACTTAGCTCTAAATAAAGATATTGTTGTAAGCTGATCCAAGGATACTTTGTAATGGCAATGGGGATTTAAAGATCTTCCCTGCCTCTTGTATTGTGAAATAAAACAGGTGCTTAGCACCTTATTTCAAGTTCATGATTGTATCAAGTATTAAGATCCAGAACTTGTGAATCCCACAGTGGCAGGAAGTTGCTGATGTAACCAGAAAGGGTGGAACAGAGAAGAGCTAATACTATATATAGCAAAAAGCCCAAGCTAGAGAGCCAGAACTGCTGAGAGGGAGAGAACTGCTAGGATCCTGAGAACTTCTGAGAACAGAATTAAGAACAGAACTTATGGTGGCAGAATGGAGAAGAGAAAAGAACTGAGAACTGAGAAGAATTGAGAATAGAATTGAGAAGAGAGGAGAACTGGGAGGAAGCATGACTGTGGTGCTGGTTCTTTGTGTGTTTTGATGTTACTTTGTCAAATTTGTCTTCTGATAGAGGATGTTGCTGTTGTTACAGAAGCCCTGGGACCTTACTGCTATTTCAGAAGCCCTGAAAGAGGATTTTCTTTTTCTATGTTTACAGAAATCCTGGAGGAGGGTCTTAATAATGACATCTCCTTGGGTATTTAATGCGAACTGAGGAGATAATGATTTACTGTGGCCTATGGGTGGAGATCTTTGACATTTACATTTAGATGATTGAGTTAAAGACTTCTCCAATTAAGAAGAAAGAAGACTTTTTGATTGAAGAAATTGACAATATTACATAGGGGTGGAGAACTTTGACCTTTGTCCTTTGGGTCCCTTAAGGAGGCTTGCTTCTTAAGGATGATTGAGTTAAGGACTTTCTAAATGATTGAGTAATGTACTTTGTTTAAAGCTAGGTGATCACTTTGGTGAAAACTATGTGGCCACTTTAGTGATAACTTGTGAACACTGTACTTTGATTTCTGTGAATGTTTTGTCTTACTTTGTTACTGAATAAATAGAGTTCATTATGTTGTGTAAGCAGAACCTTGAAGCTGTTCATGACAGCAGTCCTCTGGAAAGCTGCTTGTGCTTGGCTTTACCTTTAAAATAACAATTGGAAGACAGGAAATTCAACGTTCTCCATATCCTTCAAAAGTGAAAAGACCCTTGTCCCATCAAAGTGGGTTAGGAAGATACACAGGACAAGACCAAAGCTAAATCGTTGCTCCAACCACTGTAATGATTCTGGTTCAAATGAATTTGCTAATTTATAGATGACACCTAGGATGTGACCAAGTTTTTTCAGACTGTGTAAATACAATTTTTTTGTGCTATCACTTCAATTTCAAGAAATTTTTTGTGCTTAGCCTAAATCCTATCATAAGTTGACTGAAAATAAAGCCTATAATTAAGATTTAATATTTTCACTTTATTGACATGTCCGGGTATCTTACCTCACCACTATACTAGAAAGGTAGGCAAAGGCAGGTTTCTACCAGAAATCATGATTTTGGCAGTATGTTAGATGCTACCATTTCTATCAAGTAGTCTATGATAATGGTGACAAAGTCAAATAGAGAAAGGGGGCACTAAATCATGCAATAAAATCCCAATGTGATGCACATAAACAAAAACAAACACTTGTGTTTACATATATAAATATATGTATATATTTATATGAATATAAATATATACATATATGTATATAAATATAACATGTATTTATATAAATATAGATGTTTGTGCACACACATATATATTTCTTATAACTACAGCAATACAATAAAATTAGATAGGGACTACATTTTAATATGCTTCGTGCTGTACTTGAGAGTATTGCGGGCTATATTTTGCATGGTCTACAACATATTATGACACTATTATGAAGAAATTGCTGTGCTTATATGAAGACATAGATGGGAGTGGTAGGGCAGAAAACTAGAAAAAAATAATGTGAAAATTATAGGTATTTAAAATAATTTTCCCTTAATATTTCCATATATTTTTATAATCATTAATATATCTGTGGGACTTGTGTCTGTTAAAATAGCTAGTAGAGTTTTAAATGCTAAAGAGTTAAGGGGGATAAATGTAATTTTGTACAAAAGAAGAGTAAATTAGGATTCAAGATACCAGATTCCTAGTTTTCAATAATTAGATGCATTTCTGAAACAAAATACTTCACTTTTCTGACTTCAGTTTCTTCATCTTATAATGAAAATCATCATATGATAGGTTTACATTAGCAAATCATTATGGTCTTTTCTAGTTCTAAAACTCTATGTTGTGTGTATAGATATGCATAGATTTATATAGATATGAATCAATCCAAGTAGATCTATCTATATATTTATATCTATACATACATATCTATAGAAATAGATATAGATAGATGATAGATAGGTAGATGGATTGATGGATGATAGATATTGGCAATGTATAAAAAAGAAGTCTAAAGGGACAGAGTAACACAAGGGAGGAAAAACATTTCTTTCTTTGCAGCTCGGGACTGAGAGATGGGGTGAGCTCTGCTTTCAGGAAAAAGACAATTTGAAACACTCTTCTGAAATACTCACTTCCTTATTGATGATATAGGGGTCTTTTATTTTTTTCCCATTGTCCAAGCCAGCTGGCGATGGTTTTGAGATAAGCAATTGGATAAAAAAGTACCTTTTTCCTCTAAAGAAGACAATTCTGAAAGAGAGTTCATTTTTCACATCTCTTCTCCACTCTAAAAATCACTTAAGAAAGATGAAAGAATAGGGAGGGAAAACTGAGGCAATCATTTCAGAATGATTCAAGCTTCTTAGTAAAAAACAACAGAGTCTTTTCACTTAGCATGTAATTCATACCTTCCCTTTAAAAGCTTTAGGTAGCAGTTTTATTAGTTGTTATTATGGAAGGATATGAGAGATTTCATCATTATATGATACAACATAAGAATTTATTACTATTACTGCTAATATAATTATAGTGCTTTTATTGGCTATGTAGCAAAGAGACTATGGAAACCTAAATATGCAATGACTTGAATGATTAGAACACACTTTTGTATGTGTGAACCTAATCCCTTTCCCATTTCAAAATGTAAAATAAAATCCAACAAGTCACAAATGGATACTTACTCATTTATTCTCCAAAGAATAACTATTTATTTGTTATCTTTTATGGAAAGAAAACAAAGACTCTGGAAGCACTAAAAGAGAAATCAATATATCTTTTTTTCTTTTCTTTTCTTTCTCATTTCTTTTTTCTCTTTTGGACCAAAGTGGTCTTTGATCAATATTGGATTGATCTGAAGTCACCTATAGAAAATGAAAACATTTTTACACTTTTCTTAGGACATGGAGACTTTGTTTTTGTGATCTAAATCTTAGGATTTCTGATTTTACACAATTAAATGTACACTCATGTGTTTTTCAAGAGTTCTCAAAAACCCTTACCGATAAAAAAAAAACTAATTATTTTTATCATTTGGAGACAGCATGAATTATGATAAACAATCTGTATTTTACCAAGGATGCAAAGGGATAAAGGGAAAAACTATCACAATAATGAAAGGGTTGAAGGCCCAGAAAATAAGAATGACATTCAGGTCTATTGAGTGCATCTTTAGGATGACAAATATTTTTTTTAAATGAGCACGATATAAGGCTTGACATTCATTTTTTTCCATTTGGTGAGACAAGTCAGTTATTTGTCTGTTAATGTACATAGATCAGCCATCACTACTACCTGTGTCTTACCAGAGGAATAAGCATTCTTTGATTTGTAGCATTTTTCAAATTGTCAATTGGTTCAGCTCTTTCACTCCAAATGTTTGTTTTTTATAGGGTGGTGATAATTTATCCTCTTGATAGAAAAGGGCAACACTTAGTAATCACTGTTAAGAACTATAGTTTGAAAATAAATATCACTCTGATAGAAAAATTATCACTCATATGCAATTATAACTCAATTTCTATTAAATTTATATCATCATGTGTCAGTTTTTAAAGATTTTCCATCAATGCATTTTTGTGATGTGACCCAAAAAAGTTTAAGGTAAGTGGTTACTTACATGGAACTTGAATAATTGTCTTTAGATGTCTTCTACATTGTTTAGGTTGAAAGAACATATACACTTGGGAAAAAATAAATCATCTGAAATGTTGGTTTCATAGCCATTTATTCTGAATCTACTAAAGACTAAAACTAATTCTAAAAAGTAATAATGATGGAATATTTTTATACTACATCTGGAGTTTAACAAGATAAATGGAACATTTCCTGAAAATAAGGAGTGCTTCCAAGCAGGGAAAAATGAAATTACCATGCTAATAATATCATTGAAGATAAGGTCAGATTGATAGTCCAGGAAGGATCATATAAAAATGATAGCCTTCTGAAAGAAAAATATTTGAATTTTCATGAAAAAAAAATCTCCAAACTCCACAAAGATCTTTTCTGTAGCAGAGATTATTAAATATTACTTCTTATCTTGTGGGCCATTTGAACCCAGATGTTACTAGCAGATGGGGAGTCGGACCTGGAGTCAAGAAGACTCATCTCTATAAGATAAGATTTGACACCTAGACATGTGATCCTGTGCAACTTGCTTACCCTTGTTTGCCTCCCCTCCTTCTCTATACAATGACTGGAGAAGTAAATGGCAAACCACTCCAATCCAAATGGGGTCACAAAAAATCTGAAATAATTGATCAACAGCAACAAAAGCTGTTGGAGTAGTGTTTTATTTGTGCTTATCCCTGTACTAAACAACCTTAATTGAGCTATCCATCTTTAAAAATCCAAGTAAGATAAACACTTAAACTTGTTGGTTACTTATTCATTTTACTTTATCTGCTACCCTTAAACTTCTTAAACAGTTATTGCATTGGGCACGGAGAGAACAAGCAACTGCCCCAGTGTCAGATAGCCAATATGAAACCAGACCTTTTATCTGAAATCCTTTCTATCTCTGTCTCTGTCTCTGTCTCTCTCTGTCTCTCTCTGTCTCTCTGTCTGTCTCTCTTTTGCTTTCTCCCCCAATGGACATAGTTTCTCATTTATATTTAAATTAATTAATTTCAACATATGAATGTAGTTTTTCTCCAAATCCATTATTATTCTTTTGTTTTTGTTTGTTTTTAAGATTGTAGTTAAAATGTTTATATTCATCTAGTTTTTCCATTTTTAAAGTTTGTTACTATTTCATAAGTCTTTACAGATTTCTTTGTATTTTTCATGCTCATTATTCTTAATTACATTATAAAATCCATTACATTAATGTGTTAAACTTGATTTACCATTTTACTACTGATGAATATATAGGTTCCTTCCATTTTGGTGTTTTTAATGACACCTAATGTTTCTTTGCCCACATAATAAAAAGTCACTAGAACAGCAGAGAGTTATCTGTTGCCTTGTCCTTTTACTCTATTCTATAACTTTATAATAAAGTTTTCTTTAATTTTTTTTTTTAGTTTGCCATCTCTGTTGTTTCAGACTGCAAACTTGTGGGACTATAGATCTATAGCTGGAGAAAACACCTTTTTCCAAACAGGTTATTAGGATTTTCATTCACTGTATACTTTTGGTCACATAACTGAAGAGAAAAAGGCTGATAAAACCCATTCTTTGCAAAGATGATACATTGAAAAATCCAGCCTAGCCAAATTTCAAACCTTACTTGGCATGTTATGATTTCTCTGTAATCTTCTTCTAGGTCAGTGGTTCTCAACTTTCTTAATGCCACAACCCTTTCATACTTGTATGTGGGCATATCTGCATGTGGGCAGACCCGCTTGGAGATGGATAAAGAAGTGATGTCTCAGTTCCTAAGACCATCGGAAATATGTGTTTTCTGATGGTCTTAAGTGACCCTGTTAAACCCCAAAGGGGTTGCAACCCACAGGTTGAGAATTCCTGTATGGTTAACCTCTCTCTCACACACACTTCCACAGAGAAATTGGCTCTAGGTCTAGGAACACTTAGGTAGTTCAAAAACCCAGCTTATTTGGGTGTTTGTTGTAGCTTGATAAATTTTGAATGACTTATTATAATTATATCATGCTTATCCTGATTCTGCTTTTTAGAATCAGGGTATATAATTGGTCTCTGTATTTTCACTGTATTTTCTGTAGCCAGCAAAACCTAAATTACCAGATGGAAGAGGGAGGAGGAAATCCTCTGGCCCAGCTGTTGTTGAAAATGATAATACCCTTAATAGTTATGGCTATAAAAATAAAATCTCTGATAACCTGCCAGAGGACTTGGTTCAACAATATTAAATGTAGAATTTTGTAAGACTCTTGCTGCTAAAGCATTGGAAATGCTGAACTAAAGGAAATGTGACTAAATACTTCATAACAATAGTCAGGAATTATTAGAAATTAGAGATCATTGAATGGCAAATAGGCAAAGCCAGGACTAAGAATTCAGAATCAAAATGCTCTACTGGAGGGAGTTTGTTGTTTTACATACTGGACTTTGCAAGTCCAGGCCTGCTACTCAGCTGAAAAAGTTGCATTTTTCAAAAGATCCTGTCAACATCTTTCTTTTGCCAATTCTCACGTGAAATTAAGTAAACTATTTCTACATCTGCTGTTGTAGAGACAGCAGCGGTACTATATCCAAACCTTGAAATTGTGGAAAAACAGGTAATTTCTATATTGTCACTGAAAATTTTCCACCTTGAGATCTTACCCTCATCTCTGTCATCTTCAAGTTTAGGGCAATCATTTACAGAGATGGTCAGAGACTTGACAGAGAAGATGAAAAACAGTCTTGTATCTCTGAAAAATAAAGCAGAAAAGACACAAGGTAAATTGAATAACCTGGAGATGATATTAGTTTCATCTGATGAGAAAGTAATAAACAGCTATGCAAATCTCAGGTAAGGGCCAGAGCTTTTAAGAAAAAAAAAATAGCACCTATTACTCAACTGAAAATCAATATGATAAAGGACAGATTTTTCAGAAACTTAAATGTGATACAGATTGACTCTATTCTGAAAGATTAGAAATGAGATTAATTTGTGCAATGATTGGATTCTCCCTAACCCCCAATTCAATCATAGGAAAGTATGGAACCCAGCTGGACACTGGCTTTTTGTTTAAAATTCAACATAAAAAAAACCAAACCAAGCCAGAAATAATACCCCTTCCCACAATGAATTTGAACCCTCTTGAGCCTATTTAAATCCCCATGTATGACTCACTTCATTTTAAACACTGTAAGAAATAACAAGTGCTGTTGGTATCACAACTTTGGTTCCCCATGAAGTTGTTACCTGGCAGATAAAATGATTTTGTGGAACTTCAAAATATATTCCTGATGACTTTGTGATGCCCATCACTTTATTTCTAGGCAAATTCAGATAAAATGTAAGACTGACTGTATTTATTATAAGCCTAATCATTTAAGCCTTTGAAAGGTGACCATAAAATAAAGGGGGGGAAATTTAATAAGGATCATATGTTAAGAAAATAAATTAAACAAAGGAATTAATGTTCATGAATGTTTTTCCTACAGCCATAATATTACTTAATGTCTAGCATAGGAGCTTTCAAGGGGGGAGTAGATGGTTTTAAATCTTACCCCTGAAAATACTAGCTATCAAGATAACCAAGTTATTGAGCCTCTCACTCACAAATAACTTTCTAAAATTATAAATTACAATAACAAAACCAACAATTGTAGTTGAAATCATATAGCTTTTTAAGAGTTATGATATGTGTTAGATATATTATTTTATTTTATTCTCATAGAATTCCAATTTCACATATGAGGAAATTGAAGTTGGTAGAGGTTAAAGGACTTACCAAATATCCTATAGCAAATACATTTCTGAGGTCTGCCTCAGACTCCGGTCTTCCTGATTCTATGTCTATCACTTTATACACTGTTACCATGAATTGAAGATCAAGGGATTATTATTATATTCCATAAAATATGCTGATAAATCTGTGCTAATGAAATTAATCCATCAATATATTTGAAGCATCTAACATGATAGAAAGAAAATGAAATATTTGTAAAAATATACAATCCACCAGTAATGCGTTGTTCTTCCTGTCTTTACACAACCCCTCCAACATTGATTATTCCCATTGTGTGTAATCTTTGATAATTTGCTAAGTATGAGACACAATTTAAGGATTGTTTTGTTTTGGAGTATTCTTTCATATGGTGCTACATAAATAATACACAATTATTTTGAGAACTACTTATATCCTTTGGCTACTTACTTATTGGAAAATAGTTTTAGTTATTTATATAGTGTTCCAGGTGTTTTTCTTGAATATAAGGCCATTTTTGAGATATGATATATATTTCCAGTTGATCATTTTCTTTTTATCATATAAGAATTAATTTTGTTTGTGCAAAATGTCTTCAATTTATTAAAATAAAATGAATCATTTTTTGTTTCATAGCTATGAAAAGTCTATGACTTGCTTCACTTCTAACTTTTTAATAACATGGTCCTTAATATTTAGTGATCATTTCAACTTGGGATATGTTGTTAAACAATAACTGTGTGTAGTATATGAATATGATAGAATAAAATTGAATTGTAAAGAAATGAAGTAATAGACAATTTCAAGGAGCCATGTGTGCATTTGTAGGAATTCATGCAAAGTGAGCAAAGTTGGAACAATTTACATTATAATATCAATATTATAAAATAAAAAATTGGAGAACTTTTACAAACTTAGGAAACAGAAACAAAGTAATTTAATTAGACGATTATGTAAGAAAATATACTTTTAAAGCTGTAAAAACCCTGACAACACATTGACCATCTGTGATTCCAGAGGACTGATGAAAGTAGCATGCTGTCCAACTCATATCAGAGGTGTTCCTTAAAAAAAAAGAAATGAATAAACATAAATGAAAATACGTACATTAATTCACTCTTGATGGAAATACAAAATGATGCAGCAGTTATGGAAAGCAATTTGAAACTATGCTAACCAACTTATTAAACTGTGAAGATTCTTTGACTTGGAGATATCACTGCTAGGTATATACTCCCAAAGACATCAGAGAAAGAAGATATGTATGTATAAAAGCGTTTATAACTCTGTGTGTGTGTGTGTGTGTGTGTTAATGACAAAGAAATGGAATCTGAGTGGTTACTCTCAATTATAGAATGACTGAAAAATGTATGGTCTATGAATTTGGTAGAATACTATTGTGCTGTTTAAAAATGATAAAATGCATCGTTCAGGGAATCTCAGGAAGACTTGTGTGAATTGACACAAAGCAAAGTGAGTAGAATCAGGAGAATGATTCATGTAGCAACACTGAAAAGGCAACTTTAGTACCATTGGAAGCTATGCTGTATAGCAAATAAGGAGCTATACCTGGAATCAGGAAGATCTGAGACAAAATCCCACCTCAGACATACAGTGATACTGTGTGGTCCTGCACAAGTCATTTAAGATCTTTCTGACAATTTTTTCATCTGTAAAGTAGAGATAAGAATAGCACTTAACTCTCAGGGATGTTGTGAGAATTAAAATGAAATCTTATTTTAAAGTGATTTGCAAAACTTCAAGTGCCATACAAATACTACAGAAAGAATAAAAATAAATTTTAAAAATTGAAAAAAAAAGACTTTATAACTCTGATAAATGCAAGACACAATTTCATAGGACTCATGATAAAGCATGATATCCACCAAGTGACAGAAAAGTGATGAACTCTTAATGGAGATTTATACACTCACACACACAGACACATACATATATTGGACATGGTCAATGTGTGTTTTTTATTTCCTTGAATGCACATGCTTGTGAAAGAGGTTTTGATTTTTGTTTCTTGATGTGGAAGAAGTGCATGGAAACTGAAATAAGTCTAATTTCAGTTGATTGAGAAATAACATTTACTTGAAAAATTAAATGACTAGGATATACTGTTATTCAGGAAGGCAACTTAGAATTATACAAACGAAATGACTAAGATGCTAATGCCATTTGGCCTAGAGATCCTGTTGTGAGACATATATGCCTATGCAGTCCACAAATATCAAAATTACGTTAGCAGCACTTTTTGTTGCTGGACTGAACTGGATGTAAAGTACATGATCATTGATCAGGGAATGGTTAGACAAATTTTGATAAAATGCTGCTATGCAATAAGAAATGATAATGTAATGGAATATTGCTGTAAGCATAATAAATACAGACAAGCATAAGAAGACATATGGATTGACAAACATTCAGATAGGGAGGAGGAATGAATACACATAATGTTCAAGATAATATGAATGGAAATAACAAAACAATATATATCGCGAGTTGCAAAACTATAATGACTGAGCTTGGCTCCCAAGAAGAAACATGTGAAGATACGTCCTCGCACACACTCATTTGCAGAAGTACGAGTTCATGTGTGTAATTGGTTTTGATAAACTTTATTATCCTTCTCTGGAAATGAGAAGGGGAGAGGAAGAGAATGAAATTTAGCTAAAAAGAAAAGATGTCAATAAAAAGGAATTTTAAAAGAAAATCATGGAATTACAGAATCTTAGAATTAAAATGTTCTACCAGTTCAACTTCCTACTCATAAAATAATCCTTTTTTTGTTTTTACGTTTCTGACATCTCCTGTTAGTTGGTTAGCTAACATCCCTCTGAATAATTATGAACCTACTGTTTTTCCCCAGAATCAGTTTGCACCATTGCTAGACAGCCTAGTTGTTAGAAAGGTCTTTTTCTTTTGGAAAGTGAATCAGCCTTCTTGATACTTTATTCATTGTTAATGGGGCTAGCTTTGAAATGACATATAACAAGTTACAACCCCTTTATTTGTGATAGCCTTTAAGATATTAAAATTCCACACTCATTTTTTTTTCACCTTAGTCTTCTTTTCTTTGGGTTATTTCCCTATTTTCATTAACTGCACTTTTTATGCCATTATTTCTAGGCTTGTCATCCTCCTTATCATTTTTGGCATTAACTTTAGTTCATGAAGTGCTTTGCTTTAGATATGGAAAAGAAAAAATATGCCACAGTAATATTATAGGGAAAATTTTCAATATTATTGACATATTCTGTTCTTAAATAAGGGAAATGATAAATGTTGGAAGGATTGTTGGAAATCAGGCATAGTGATTCAGTGTAGATGGATCTATATGAGTGGGTTCAACCATTCTGGAAAGCAATTTGGAATTGTACATAAAAGGTTACTAAACAAAATGTGCCCTTTGACTAAGCTAAACCATTGCTGGCCTCTGTATGTGTTGGTTAATCTACATTACATACTGTGCAAAACACCATGCTTTATAAAACCTAGTCTATATATTCATGTAGATTATCCAAAATATCATGCCACGCTAAATACATTACTTCTTTAAATGGACAGCAGGTTTCATAATTAGATCTTACAAATCACAAATGATAATTGAACTGATCATATTTCTGCTATTTGTTTTTAATGTCCATTATTCAAAAATTTTCTCTTTCAAATTCTTTCCCTATCTCACACATTGAGAAGGCAAGTAATATGATATTAATTATCCAAATGAAGTCATGCAAAACATATTTCCATATTAGCCATGTTAAAAAAAAGTCTGAACACAGATATTAATAGTTCTTCCTATGAAGTTAAATAGTGTTTTTCATCACGGGTCCTTTGGAATTGTCTTTCATTATTATATGTATTAGAATAGCTAAGTCTTTCACAATTGATTGTCAGTACAATACTGTTATCACTGTAAGCATCGTTCTGTTTCTTTTCACTTCATTTTGAATCAGTTCATATAAATCTATCTAGGTGTTTGTTTTTTCTTCTGGAACCTTTATGCTCATCACTACTTATATAATACTATCCTTTTACAATAATGAACTGCAATTTGTTCAGTCATTCCCCAATTGATGGGCATTCCTTCAATTTACAATTCTTTGCCACTATAAAATAAATAATCCTAAAAAATATGTTTGTTTACATAGGTCCTTTACACTTTTCTTTGATTTCTTTTTGATATGGAGTTGATAGTGGTATTTATGGGTATATATATACACACACCCAGTTTTGTAGTCTCCAGGAAGTAGTTCCAACTTGTTCTCCAGAAGGGTTGGAGCAGTTCACAACTCAATCTACAATGCATTGATGTATCTATTTTGTCAATGCCTATAAAATTTTCCCTTTTCATTTTCAATCAAGTTAGACAGTCTGTTAGGTATGAGGTGGTACTTCAAAATTATTTTAATTTGCATTGCTCAAATTAAGTGATTTGGAGATGTTTTTATATGATTATTGATAGCTTTTATTCCTCTTATGAAAACTACCTGTTCATATGTTTGACCATTTATAAATTGGGGAATAGATATATATTTACAAATTTAGATATGTATGTATATGTATATACATATATAAACATAGGCACATATATCTGTTATCTCCCCTTTTAGATTGCAATCTCCTTGATCACAGTGACCATCTTGCTATCTTTTGCCTTTTTTTGTATTCTTAGATCTTTGTATAATTCTTGGCATATAGTAGGCACTTAATAAATATCTATTTATTTATTGCAATTATTTGCCAAGCATAGGTTTTACTAAGGCTGTTGTTTTTCAATACTTTAACCTTGAACTTCTATACACTTGCTCCAAATTTGCATTTGCTTCTTAAACTGCAATATTATACTCTTATCCTTCATTGAATTCATGATTCAATTAATCCACCAGATCTTTTTTTTTTTTAACTTGAGTGTTTACCATATCAGATCTCCTCTATAGTGGACATGAATTACTGCTTTTTTGAACCTAATGGCAAACCTAAACTTGCTCTCAACAGAACATTAGGGAGATTGATTTGGGGGAGAGGAGCATACCATCAATGTGTCAGAAAACTTAATCAGTATCAAAACTTCTCTCTCATTCCAAGGCTGCCTCTCCATAGCACATTAAAATTGAGATAAGCCTGAACTTTAGGACTAACATATAATTTGGTACATTGTTTTTTATTGTGGTTGAACATTGGATTTAGAAAGTTCAAAAGCAACAACAATTGGTCATACCTTTCACTAGAAGAATACTTTTCCTTTTTGTGTTGGTTTCCTAAATACCTGTCTCGGTTTGTGTATTCCATTGTGTTTTTCCATCTCTATCTTGGTTCTGCTTATCTGATTTGCCCCAAGTCATATGATATTATGCAAGTCATTTTACTAAACCCCCCAAGTTTCCTCATTTGTATAAGTGATAGAGGCATAGGATAAGAGGATCCTTAAAACTATGAAGGCCCTTGTACTAAAAAAAAAAAAAATTATGCTGCAAGTTGCCTGAGGTTATAGTACAGAAAAATCTAAGGACCAGGTAGTCTGACAAAAGCAATGAAAGCTGGTCCTTAAAAATATCTTCTGTGCTGATCCTTAGTCCCATAACTGCTGATATATCAGAGGCTGCAAAATCCTATAACATTTATCTTTAATAAATTTCATGTTGTTTTTACCATAATTGTTTTCAGAACAAAAGTTAAATACCATATCATGAACTAAACTCATGTTTATTAATTTTGCTGTTCTAAATACTCAATGTATAATAACCATGTTCCTCAGATATTAAAAGTTGCTAGTCATCAAATCATTAGAATTGAGTGAATCATACATGATTAATTGCTGAAAACTTGGTTTCTTTGTATTCTAATCAGAGTACCTTATACTGATACTTATTGTGCTTTTGGTTGCAAAGCATAGAGCTCTCCATTACTTATTGGGTCCTCCTACAACATAATGTAGTAGATTGGGCAAGAACTATTTCTTTTTTCTTTCTTTCTTTTTCTTTTTTTTACTACTGAGCATCATATATAAATGTGAAAGTTGTTGTTTTAAATACTGGATGATTTCCTCATCTCCATTATGAAAGTTTAAGTTCTTTAAGTGTAGGAACTTCTTCTTGAATTCTTTCTCTCTACCATATTGCTTACCATAATGGTGCCCATAAATTAGATACTTAGGAAATATTCCTCGAATGAAAGAATCTGAGGGCCAGGGAAATAAAATAGTTTTGCTCAAAGTTGTACCATCAGTATTAAGCATAATGCAGATATAAACCTTTTAATTTCAAATCTACTGATTTTTTTCAAATCATTTTACACAAGTACATACTGATTAAACACTCTACTGTGTACAAAGAACTAAGCTGTGCACTAGTGAGAAAAGCCAAAAGATGAGTCCTTGTCTTCAAGGAGATTATAGTAACTGGAAGACTTGCAAATAGATAATTAAAAACAAAACTTACAGAGAAGAGATTGTGAACATTAGGTACCAAGCTAAGGGGAGGCTTACGATGTAAAGAAGTAGATGAGGGCAGAGTGAATGAAAGACCCATATGACATTCAGCCTCTGTGATGTAAAAGAAAGAGGATGTGGAATGTTGAGTTCTGGGAACAGTAAGTAGGCAACTGTTTCATGAAATGTATGAATGGGGAAAATAGGGAATGAGTCTGCAAATGTAGGCTGTATTGAGATCATTAAGAGTTTTAATTGCCAAGCTGAGGAGTAACTATTTTATCCTAGAGACAGTGGGGAGCTACTGACGATTCTCAAGAAGGGAATGAACAAGATCAGACCTGTGATTAAGGAAGATTGTTTATTATACCTTTCCCATTTAATTTAATTTAATTTAATTGTTTTTAGTTTATATAATTCATTTCCATGAAATTTTGAGTTACAAATTTTCTCCCCATCTTTCCCCTATCCACTGCCCCAAAATAGCTATCCCATTGTATCCCCCCTCCCCCAATCTATTCTCTCCTATGTCTTCCCCCCTCA